>BMAC01000540.1:858795-878755 GCA_014905375.1 Phtheirospermum japonicum | reverse complement strand
ATTTCTTCTTTATCCATAACACAGAAGATTGGCCCTTCCCGACCGAGCTACAAAATCGTACTCCCAAACAATACAAGCCTCCTACCTCCAAAGAATGCCCTCGCCTGTACACAAAATACTCCGATCAGCTCAAGGAATGGAGTAAGCGCCCTTTCGATGTAGTACTTCTCACCAATCGATCCGACATATTCCGTTACGTGGGCATCGATTCTCGCCCAGTCGAACCAGAATTTGCCATTAGTGACTCAGACTTTGGTAGGTACTTTAGATTGTACAATTACACTTTCTCACATGTTATGGAAGCTGAATAATAACAAATTCCACATCTACTGCAGTTGCCTTTATCAAGAATTGTGCCGCGACCCGCTCGGAAGAAGAAAAGAAGCAGCCCGCCCCACAATCCACAGCTCCTCTCGTCCCAAATCCTATCAATGCCATCGAAGCCAATGACGAGGAAGAGGAAGTCCAGTTAATTCAGCGATATGGCAAAAATAAGGGCAAGTGACCTCTCTAGGCCGCTCCTAAGAGCCCAGTGGCCAGGAGCCCAAGCCCCAGCCCGCCAGAGCAAAAATGCCGTCGTCTCCGTAAGGGCCCCGCGACGACCTCTGCTGGTACCTCTATTTTGAGCAAGGTGCTAGCAAAGTGTGACAAGGCCGTGGAATTTGAAACCTTTCTCACCGAGCACACCATAAAGCAGGTAAATAAGAAAACCTTACTACAACTCATTTAATCACTTATAAATACTAACAAAATATCACAATGCAGCTAAAACCTCTGTTCTCGAAATTTTCGGAGGAATTCGTAGCTCGCTCAGCAGAGAGTGACCTTCAAAAGACAATCGACGAGCTAACTGCCCAAGCAGAACAACAAACCCGACAACTGTCACTAACACAGGGAGAATTGGACAGGACGCTCCAGTTGGTGAAAGCTCGCGATGAGGAGGTGGCAATCTTGAAAAGCCAGAACAATAGCCTAAAGGATGAGGCAACCCGCGTGAGTAACGAGCTAAACAAAAGGACTGAGGAGCTTGCCTTACAACATCAAAAGCTCCCAGAACTCATCCAAGCAGCTCACGAGAAAGGCATATCTGAAGGCCAACAATATTTCCTCCTCAGCGAGATTGGCAGGAAGTTCATTGATGCATATCGTCACGAGCTCATTAAGGCCTACGAAAAATCCTCTATTTACTTCGGACTGATGGCCAGTGGTGCGACTGAATGGGTTTTCAATACGGCCAACATGATTAAGGAGGAGGTTTCCGCCCTAAACATCTCTTACTCCCCCAATGTCGATGCCCTTATTGACAAGCTAACACCCTTGACCAGCTTCAAGGGTGACTGGAAACAACCCATCGACACGAAGTGGTGGCTGTCTTGTCAAAATCGGGCGGCCGTGTCTGCAGGAGTACACGCCGAGCTGAAAATGCCTCTGGACGAGCTGCTACCTGAGCCAGCACTAGCTATCATCTCTGCGCCCGAGCCAATCACCACCTCTGAGCCCGAGTTAACCCTCACAAGTCCCCCCACAGCGGCTTCTGCCACTGAGAACACTGCTTAGAACCTTTATCACTTTCTAGCTCGAAACTTTTTTATGAAAAATTTATCATTTGTGCTTATTATTTTTACTCCTGATATCCACACAACTGTTTTATCTCTCAAGACATAACCCTGTAACAAAAGCTCTCAAGGATAATAATCATACAGCAAACCATGGGATCCCAATCAGATCGCAAACATAAAAATACATTAGCTCGCAGAAAAACATGTATTTCAACAAAACCATCCATCATAACTACGTAATCACAAAATAACTCGCCCAACTTTATTCATTATATTACTCAACTTTCTGAACAACTCGCGGGAGAAGTGCCCTCCAATCCAGAGTTACCTTCTCCCGCCACAAATAAAAAACACAACTCTTACTATCTTGCTTGGTCGGGAGAAGTGCCCTCCAACACAGAGTTACCTTCTCCCGCACCACAAATACTCACAAAACACTTTCAACAGCTCGCCCGGTCGGGAGAGGTGCCCTCCGATCCAAAGTTACCCTCTCCCGAACCACAAAACACAACACTTAATATCTTCTCTGGTCAGGAGAAGTGCCCTCCAACACAGAGTTACCTTCTCCCGCACCACAAATACTCACAAAACACTTTCAACAGCTCGCCCGGTCGGGAGAGGTGCCCTCCGATCCAGAGTTACCCTCTCCCGAACCACAACACTTGTCACAAACACACACTCTCAACTAATCACAAGGTCGGGAGAGGTGCCCTCCGGTCCAGAGTTACCTTCTCCCACCACAAAAACACTTACAAAAGCAACACCCTTTACCAACTCGCCTGGTTGGGAGAAGTGCCCTCCGGTCCAAAGTTACCTTCTCCCGCAATCTATCTTCTACGCATAATACTTTTTCACGTGGCACACGTACCAGCTTCGTGGTAAAATCTTTCCCTTTGCATCTTCAAGTATATATGCACCTCCTCGCAATACCTTCGTTACCTTAAATGGCCCAATCCAATTCGGCTCCAACTTCTTAGTCATTTTCAAAGCATCAGCTCTCCTCCACACCAGGTCGCCGACCTGGAAACAACGATGCTTAACCCGCTTATTAAAAGAAGCTTGTACTCTTTGTTTATAATGTTCAACCCGAGCTGCAGCTTTCTCTCGTATCTCATCAATTGTCTCGATTGCTCCTCGAGCTAATCTTTCGTTCTCCTCCACGCTGAATGTCATCAAACGCTGCGATCCCCCAACTATCTCGGCTGGAATGACTGCATCCATCCCATAAACCAAACTAAACGGCGACTCCCCTGTGGTAGTTCGGGGAGTCGTTCGATAGGCCCAAAGGACAGATGCGAGCTCGTCTTCCCACAGTCCGCCCGCTTTCTCTAATTGCAGCTTAAGTCTCTGCACAATTATCCGGTTAGTAACTTCCACCTGCCCGTTAGCTTGTGGGTGCGCCACAGAAACGAATCGCTGCTTCATCCCCATATCTTTGCACCACTTCTGCATTTTTCGCCCATTAAACTGAGTTCCATTGTCCGAGACTAACACTCGTGGTACTCCATACCTGCAAAATATGTTATCAAAAGTAAAATCCATGATGTGTTGCTCGCTTATTCCTGTGACAGCCTCGGCTTCCACCCACTTTGTGAAATAATCAATAGCCACCACCAAATTTTCTTTATTGCTCGGAGTCTTTGGGAAAGGACCCACGATATCAATTCTCCATTATGCAAACGGGCACGGCGAGTTCATGATTATCATCTCCTCAGCCGATATATGAATAACCGGAGTATGCATCTGACACTTTTTACACGTCCGAACTAGCTCGCCAGTCATAGCCTTTATTCCAGGCCAAAAGAAGCCTGCTCGCAACGTAATACCTACTAACGCCTTTCCCTTTGCATGATCCCCACAATACCCTTCGTGTATTTCTTTCAAAACCTCCCATCCATGCACTTTAGCTAAACATTTCAGAAGAGGTCCAAATCGCGACCTCTTATATAATTCTTCATTTATTGCACAAAAACGAGCTGCAACTCTGGCCTCCTTTGTTGTCAACTTCTCTGTACCTTTCTGCGCTTTTAGAAGAACATCCCATACGGGCGCGCGCCAAACATCCTTATCCTCAATCTCCATAACCTCTTCGCCCTTTTCTATGCTACTATTGCCCAACTCCATCAATGTGACTCTACGAGTATCACACGTCCCTAATGCTCCTGCTATCCGAGCGAGCTGATCTGCCCGTGTATTCTCAGCTCGCGGCAAATGTTCCAGCTTGAATTCTTCAAAACGCACCACCTCCTCTCGTAATTTGCCCAAATACATCGCCATACGCTCTTCTTTAGCCTCAAAGGAGCCATCAAACTGCCGAGCTACTAACTGTGAATCTATATACGCCCACAACTTGCGCGCTCCCAGCTCGTCTGCCATTTTAATTCCTTGCAACACAGCTTCATATTCAGTCTCATTATTAGACGCCTTATACCCCAGTTTGATCGCAAACTCCAAATTTTCTCCGTCCGGGCTAGTTAACACAATACCCAGTCCTTCTCCTGAAGCCATAGTTGACCCATCTGTATACATGGTCTAGGCTTTTACTTCTTTGTCCTCATCGACCTGTCTCGTCATTTCTTGCAGAAAATATGCTAACACTTGCGCCTTGATAGCCACCCTTGGCTCATAAACTACATCATACTCACTTAACTCCACGGCCCACTTCACTAACCGCCCCGACACATTCGGATTACCCAGAACTTGTTTGAGAGCCAGGTTAGTACGCACTCTCACTTTATGGCTCAGAAAGTAAGGTCTCAATTTCCTAGCCGTACAAACCAACGCAAAACCTCCTTTCTCCAGCTCGGTATACTTCAATTCAGCTCCCCGCAACATCCTACTAATGTAGTAGATAGGTTTTTGCATGCCTGCTTCTTCCCTTATCAAAACAGAACTCACGGCAACCTCCCCTACAGATATATACAATATCAAGTCTTCTCCTGGCATGGGCTTGGTCAATAATGTTATTTCTGCCAAGTACTTTTTCAACTCCTCAAATGCATCCGCAGCTTCCTTTGTCCACTCAAACCTGGACCCTTTACGAAGCGCCCTGAAAAATGGGACACCTCTCTCCGCCGACCTGGAAATAAAACGATTAAGACCTGCCATCCGACCTGTGAGTACCTGAACATCACGTACCGTGCGAGGATGTGGCATCTCCAAAACAGCTCGTACTTTCTCCGGGTTAACTTATATTCCTCGCTCGGTCACCATATAGCCCAAAAACTTTCCAGATCGAACGCCAAAAGCACACTTCTTCGGATTTAACTTCATACCGTACTGTCTTAGTATAACAAACGTCTTTTTTAAATCCTCCACATGGGATTCTGCTCTTTTTCTCTTAACCAGCATGTCGTCGACGTACACCTCCATGGTGGATCCCAACAAGTCTTTAAACATACGATCCACTAACCTCTGGTAGGTCGCTCCTGCATTTTTCAACCCAAAAGACATGGATACAAAACAGTAAGTACCTGTGGAAGTGACAAAGCTCACTTTAGGCTGATCCTCTTTTGCCAAAGGTATTTGGTGATACCCTTGCGAAGCATCCATCATGCTCAACAGCTCGCATCCCGACGTAGAATCCACCAACTGATCAATTCGTGGCAAAGGATAGTGATCCTTGGGATAAGCTTTATTCAGGTCGCGGAAATCTACACACATCCTCCACTTCTGAGCTGGCTTAGGCACCATCACGACATTAGACAGGTACTCAAGAAATCGAATCTCCCTTATGTGGCCGGCTTTCAACAATTTCTGCACTTCTTCTTTAATTACCTTATCCAGCTCTGGCCCAAAATGCCTCCTCTTTTGCTTCACCGACCTCGCTTCTGGATTCGCATTTAAATAATGTTGTGCGACCTCCGGGGACACCCCTGTCAATTCGCCATCTCCAAAAGCAAATATATCCCTGAACTCTCTCAACAACTGGATTAGTTCTTTCCTCAATGTATCAGACATTAGGGTCCCTACCCTCGTAGTATACTCTGGGCGATCTTCCTCTAAGGAGATTTCCATCAATTCTTCATTTGGTTGGACAGAGTTTTCCTGCTCTTTCACCTTCTTTGCTCTAAGTACTCCTTCTGGTTGATCCTCACCCCTCTCGCGTTTATTCTCCAGCAACCCTCTCCTAACTGCCAGCTGATAACACGATCGCGCGACCTGCTGTTGTGCGATGACTTCTCCCACTTTGTCTCCCACCGGATACTTGATGCTCATGTGATATGTTGATGTTACTGCCTGAAACGTGTTAAGAGCAGGTCGCCCTAATATAGCATTATAGGCCGACCTTCCACGAATGATCAAGAACTTCAAACTCTTTTCCACTCGTACTTCATCTTTTCCCAGTAGTACCTGGAGCGTCATCTCACCTTCAGTATTCACCTGCACCCCATTGAACGCATATATGGGCGTATTTACAGATCGCACCTTTTTTTCTATCTCCATCTGCTCTAGACAATCTGTATATATGATATTCACCGAACTTCCATTATCCAAGAAAATTCTACCAACCTCATACCCTGCAATTTCGGCCTCAATCACCAATGCGTCATTGTGATCCTCCTGGAGCCCGCGTCGATCACCAGGGCCAAAGGAAATAACTAGCCCCGCAACCTGTGATTGGCGACTTATACTAGCAACCTCCCACGTTCCTGAGCGAGCTGACTTAACGTGCCTCTTACGTGCATTATTAGAATCACCATCCGTTGGTCCTCCTAAAATTATGTTTATCCTTCTTCTATTCCCTCGTGGGGCATCGTGTCCCTGATTTCCTTGCTGTCTTGGTCTTGCGACCTGTTGTTGGGGTGGACCTTCTGGTGGCGGCGCTGGTGGTAGCGCCCGCCCCTGCTCTTTCGGTTCTCTCTCTTTATAAATTACCTCTTTCAAATGCCCCGCCTTTATGAGTCTCTCTATCTCCTCCTTGAGATGCCTGCACTTCTCGGTGAAATGCCCGTAGTTATTATGAAACAAACAGAAAGAGGTAGTTCTGGGATGAGTAGGGATGGGTGTGCGATCCTCTGGCCACCTTATAGCATCAGGTACCAAACGCTCCATAATACTGAACACTCTAGCTTATGAATACGCTAGCGGTGTGAAATCTTCTTCTCTCCAATTTTGCATATTTTCTTCCGACCTCTTACTAATCCCGGAGCTCGTGTTTAGGATCCCACGCATTATCCTTCTGGGTTCTCTTCGTAATTCTCTTCTACACCTATTATCAGCCCTATCCAAACCCTCCCTGTTAAAACGTGCGCGATGCTCATCCTCCGCCTCTTCCACTTGCACATACTTATGACATCTCGCTAATACCTCATCGTAAGTTCGCGCTTCTTTTTTGACCAGCGACTTGCGCAAATCCTCCCTTCTTAATCCCTGATGTAGGGCTCCAGCCTTCATCTYATCAGTGGCAGCGGGCACCTCCAAAGTAGYGCTGGTAAATCTATTAATGTATTGTTTCAATRTTTCATCAGGTCSCTGCACCATAGTAAAGAGCGACTGCGCTGTCTTCGCACTCTGCTTAACACTAGAAAACTGTTTCAAGAAGGCAGCCCGCAACACCTGGTAACTAGTAATTTTTCCCCGCGGGAGCTGGTAGAGCCAATTTTGTGCGATCCCCCTCAAGGTCGACACAAAAGCCCGACATGCCACGACATCCATGTAACTATGAAACAACCTTGCATTCTCAAAGAGATGTAGATGCTCGACCGGATCCGTCACTCCTCGATATTGTAACTCCAAGGCCTTATATTTCTTAGGCATTGCCGCGTGCATCATATCTTCTGAAAAGGGATGTCCTTCGTCTACATCAAATTTCTCCCCATCCATCCGCCTTTCTAATTTCAACATAGCCTCTTGAAAATCTCTAAAGGCCTTGTTATGCGGCCCCATCTCGCTGTCCCCCTTTCCCTCCTTGAACACATTACCGCTCTTCTTGGTTTTCTCTTAAGACTCACTACCCGTGTCAGAGGTCGGAGTCTCGCTCTCACTATTATACTTATTGTGCCGTCGACTACTTCGCCTGTAACGACTTCGCCTCACTTTCACTCCTTTCGCTCGTCGTTTACGAACATGAGAGCCCACGGATGAGGTGGAACTAGAAGCATCCCCCTTTCTCCGCGTACTCCGTCCTCTCTTACGAGACAATCTTTTCGACGTAGATTTTTCGCCCCGCTCTACTTTCCTAACCGCCGACTCCTCCTCCTTCTCGCTATGAGATCTACCGCCTTTTTCCTTCCCCGTACTCAGCTCGCTCACTAAGTACCTGCGTAACTCCTCCTGTTTCTCTAGCGGCACGAAATCCATAAGTCCATCCAAAAATCCCTTTCTACTCTGACAGGGCTTGTCCTTCAGTAAATCTTCCCCGTCTTTCACCTCTACATGAATCGCCTTTTGCGCCTCCGCCTCCGGTGTTTTCATCTCCGCATCTTCCGCCAACCCTTGGACAACTGGATCCGCCTGAGAAGGCGTTTTTCTATCCCTTCCCACGTCTTTTCCGTTAATGTCGGCCAGTCTATTCTTCTTGTTCTTCTTGTTATTCGACTGAGAACCGTAGTATAATGTCCTCGGAATTATGTTGCTATTCTTCATGTTTTGTTTACGAAATCTCTCACGCCTTTCGCTCAAGGACTCGATGTTCCTCTTTCCCACAGATGGCGCCAATTTGATAAGTCCAAAAAGTTGAACTACCAAATAAAGGGGGTACTAACCTCAAAATAGATCAGCGACCTGACACTGCTTCCAAATACATCACAGCGACCTCCAAAAACCTTCAATTATCCTCCAAGCAACCTCTCCACTCATGCAAAATAACGCCTCGAATGGGCCGGATTTCGGGCCCGTTAAGGCCCTCCGACGCTTAAGTTAATAAGCGAAACCAAACACTCAGCACTTCTCTCTAAAAATAAACCACAATGTGATAAAGCAATATCAACTTAGAAAATAATGAGAGGCACTCGCCCCTTTATATAAAGATATGAGAGATCTCCCTCAATTTAGGGTTACCTTCTATAATCACAATTCCATTCACAATACAACTCTACAACCGACTCTCAATTAGGACTCTTTCCACATGTTAAGTTCTCATACATAACAAATCTCTTTAACTCAACAGGCCTGGGCCTATATACAGCCCACCGAAAGCCATATAACACAATCACCTCAAGCCCACGGGCTTAATATTCACAAAACCCACAATCGAGCTCAAGTATACAGCTCAAAACACAAGAGGTCGCGACCCTATATGAGAACTCATCCCCATACTACAGGTCGCTACTCTACAAAAACCAGCTCGCTCACATCTCAAGAACACAATACAGCTCGCCCATAATCCAGGAGGAACATCCTCCCCTGGAAATGAGGTCACCTACCACAAATAACCTCATACAACAAATAATATCACGTATAGACATTTTGGTCCGCATAAGACGCCACGCCGGAGGCGCAAGTTCCCAGGATGGCCCGGGAACAAAATTGACGTAGATAACCCCCCAGATTTGGTGTTTGTGGCTGAAACTTTTGGACACGTGGGGAATCCTACTCTGAAGAGGTCTAGGTGCTTGCGCAACATTTCGCCCGGCGTTGTGCCGCACGCTGTCCCGAAGAGCAAGGCAGGGCCGCGCCGTACCGTGCCTCTCGAACATATGAACCTCAAGGAGGATGTCACCGTGATGTCCGACCCTGATGATGAAGACTTTGTTCCTGCTGCTCCGGTCGAGGGGTTTGTGCCACCGCCATCGTCTGCCCCGAGTTTGCTAGCGAAGAAGTTTACTCGCCGAAAAAAACTTGTTCGCAAGGCCGACAGGATATCAGGTCAACCAAAGGTCAAGGTCTCTCATAAGTCCTCTGCGACTGAGTATTCCTCCCCTCCCTACACCGTGTTGGATTTTATCACTGGCGAGGTGACAAGCTCCGCCAAACCGCCTGCCGATGATCCCCCCTCATCTCCGGTTCATGACGATCAACCTGAGTTTGATACAGGTTTATTTGAGCATTCCCCCGATTCCTCGTTTGATGTACCCCTGAAAGATCTCCTTACTGCGTACAAGAAGGACAAGAAGAAAAAGAAGGCTGCGGCAAAATTCAATGTTGAGACTCGTGTTGGTTCCTCCATACCAACATCGCCTTCGATTCCATCTGTCTCGTCTTCGAGTGTTGCCTCGATCCCCACTGCTTCTCGTGCTCCTACTACGGCTTCTTCCAATGATTCTGATCACTCAGAGTCCTCTACAGGTGCTGCGACTTCGACCCCTGAACTCGAGGACATGGTGCCCTTTTTAGAGAGATTCATCACTGCTGAGGCTGCCGAGCTTTTTGCTGCCTACCAGATCCGTCATATGATTGCCGAGAAACGAGTCCCAGTTGAAATTTTTGAGAAACACAATCTTATTGCCTATCTCCAACACAAAGGTATGTATTCCACCATGTCAACGGCCATGCCTTTTGTACGTGATATTGTTGTCGAGTTTTTTGCCAATCTTTTACCATTTATGGTCGATTTGGAGTCGGTCGATTATGGGAAGGTATATGTGCGTGGCAAAGTTTTTTCGTTCACCTCTGATTTAATTGATGAGTTGTACGGTACTGAGTCTTACCGGGGTGACTCGACTGTGGATGATATGAATGAGGTCATCACGTTTCTGTCTGGTGGGATAGTTAATTCTTGGTTTGAGCAGCTCCCGAGTACACGCCTTTCATCTCTTCACTCTATTTTGCATAAGCTTGCCATTTGTAATTGGGTCCCCTCCAAAATCACAACTTGTGTTACGCGGCCTCAGGACCAGTTCTTGTTTCGTCTTGGGAGAGGGATCAAATTTAGCTTTGGTCAGCATGTTTTTGATACAGTCACTAAGTTTGCCACCACGAAGTCCTCGGCATCGTTGTGTTTTCCTTCTTTGATTTTCAGCTTGTTGGAGAATCAAGGTTTGCAGCTTAGTCCCGAGGATGTGCTCACGGGAGAGGCTGAGTAGTTTGCTTTGCGAAATTAGCACGTTACTGGTGCCCGGGTCATTGATCTACCCTGGCAGGCTCCTTTACAGGCCAATGTTGCTAGTGGTGTTGGTACGGGCAGTCCCAACATAGTCACTATTTCTGCACAGGTTATTCGTGCGCATGTGACCGCGATTGATTTGCAGATGAAACAACTTAAGGCGCTTCGGAGCTTTCTCTTGGAGGCCCTTTCTTTTTCTGGGTAAAAAGGGGGAGATGTGGTGAGTGACGCGGAGAAGGATGGTGAAGATGAAGCTATTGCTGCTGATGAAAATGTTGCTGGTGAAGATGTTGACGCTGCTGCTGATAGAGATGATGCTGAAGATGCTGTTGCTGCCGAAGCCATGGGGAGCCTTGCTCAGGAAAGGAGGAGGAAGCGAATTCGCGCTCGCGATAAGGCTTTGAGGAGACTGATGCGAATGCAGAAGAGGAAGAGGAAAGAGAGTGGTGAAGGAACTTCGACATCCCCTCGTCGTTCGAAGAGGGTTCGAGGTCAATAAGTTCCTTGGTAGTTTGTTTTGATAAAATATTTTGAACAATGTTGGTTTGTAATGTTGGTTTGAATTTTAACAACATTGGGTGTTTTGTTTAGGGGGAGTTTTCTAACTTAGGGGGAGTTAGTATGTTATTTTCATTTGTGCTTGCGTCATAGTGTTTTGTCCAAAAAGGCAAAAGGGGGAGATTGTTGAGGAATTAATTCTTGGCAATAATTTCTATTTTGTTATTTGCCTTTCTTAGCCACAATATATGTTAGGAAACTAGATTTAGGAATATATTATATTTTCTAGATTGTGTTTAGAGTGTGTTTTAGGAATTTACCGAGTTTAGGAATTTATGTTTGTCTATTTAAGACAAAGATTCCTAAAACTTGGACTTACGGTTTTTGAGCACGGAATTTCGAGAAGACGCACGACGCAAGATACACGAACAAGAGCAAGAACACGAAGAACTAATTGGAGCCATTGATCGAGATTAACAAGCTCTTCGAAGTTGCGTGACCAACGAAGAAGAACTTGCCATTCCGACAACAAGTATTTAGTATCAAGTTTATTGATATTTAGTTTTCATATATTACTTTATATCTTTGTATTGAGCATGAACAAGAAAGTAATATAGTTTTCGGGTTTGTACACCCAAGTTCACAAGTATTTACTTGTGAACTGAATTTGTTATCTCGTGTTCTTATCAATTTATTACGCTGCATATTTTATATTTTACTCTGGTCGATGTTGCTAATCAATGTTGTTAAACATTGACTATCAACATCGTGAATCTGAGAATTATTCTTAAAATCATAGACCTTCTAATTTTACACCTAGGTCATTTGGAAGTCGGATTCGACACATTTTTTTATTCTCTCTTTCTTTTTTACTTCTTTGATGTTAGCTGCCGGCAACGAGTTTTGATAGTTTGAATGATTTTTTGATTCATGTTGGGTAGGTGGTGGTAACAGAGAGGTGTGAAGGAAAAAAGATGATGTGAAATGTATTTAGATATTTGAGGGAATTTGAATACTTTAGTGAATATTAATCAAGATTGGTGTGTTTATTAACATTAGAGTGTCAATATCGTACCTTTTTGTTTGTTTTCAACTTGACGAGTATTGAGTGTCGACGAATGGTTTATAAAAATAATTGACTTTATACCACCTTAGAATGAGCGAATTATAATATGACAACTACTTCATTGTACGATGACGTTCCATACTAACACATCAATGTTACATTGAGGATCATGATCCACGCAAATGGAGATATATTATAAATTCTAAATATGTTGACAACACAAGGGGTGGTGGCGCAGTTGGCTAGCGCGTAGGTCTCATAGCTTCTGAGTAATCCTGAGGTCGAGAGTTCGAGCCTCTCTCACCCCAAATATCGGTTTTTCTTTTCGGCTTTGTATTTATTATAAAGTACACATAGATTAAATTTAAACTTATAATGGTATCTTCATGAAGGGGTGGTGGCGCAGTTGGCTAGCGCGTAGGTCTCATAGCTTCTGAGTTATCCTGAGGTCGAGAGTTCGAGCCTCTCTCACCCCATTATGTTTTAACCCGGATTTTTATTATTATTTTTTTTTTTTTTTTTTTTTTTATTTTGTATCTAAATATTTTAAAGGGAATTTGCACTGACCTCCTCCCCACTTAATTATATAGTCTCCTCACAAGCACTCCCGTACAATTGAAAATGGCACACACTAATAATATACTAAAAATAATATAGGAAGCGCCTTTAGCAGCAAATCTTATTAAAATTAAGAATCATGAAAGAAATGCAGCGTACCATAAAAATAATGTCATTTAAATGGTAGCACACTATTGAAGCAGGTAATATTCTATTTTATCGTTTAAATAGTTATTTCATCCAAGTTTGCAACAATTATGTCAATTTACACACTGATGTGCACTAATAATATTGAAATACATTTACGTAGAAAGACACAATGCTCGTGTATATATACATATATATATATATATAACCCACTCATGGAGTTCGTACACAGGAAACGCTCTCGAGTAATTCAATTCCTGATTCTCATACCTATTTTTACAACATATACCTTTGAATCTGAACAAAAAAACAAAACTCAAGTTGTCAACACCAAACGCAGGTATTTCAGGTGTTCTTCTCAAGAACCGAGAGAGCAGGAGTTAGATAGTTATTCGCTTTGTCAGGTAAGTGAGCAACCTATTATATAAAATAAAATAAAATTAAAAACAGTTAAACACTGAAATAACATACGATAAATACAAACGTATAAAAACAACTCCTATATTCTTACCAGCTCGTATAGCTCCTTCCCAGGCTCGGCCACATATTCGTAACACACCTGATATATTAGAAGCTTAAATTAGCTCCATTGCTCAGATCATCTATTTAATAAACATAATGAATTATTTACTTACATCAAAGCTCTTGTTTCTTGCTGTTGCGTCATGCAATGCTTTTACACATATATCAGCAACATCTGCACAGCTTATTCCCTTGTACATATTTGAACATAGATGCTTAAGTCAAAGTCAACAATCTCAATAGTGGCCAGATAATATAGTATATGATTCTAACCTGAGATATTCGGTTTCCTTGGTCGAAAATCAGAGCTCGTTGACCACCAGGTTCTTCCTAAAAAAATTTAACCATTCATGATGCATTTACAATTAATTTGTAAAACGTAGTTTTGAGTGATTGTCGGTTTTCGGCAGTAAAAAAATATTTTTTAGGTGTTTTTAAATGTCAACTTCTGTTTCTTACTCTGCATGATTTAATCAGAAACTAAAAGCACGGAGAGGGGTGCTTTAGATTTCCGATTCTGCTTCTGGTTTGACTTTTACACAGATATAAAGGACTTTTGTAGCTTTTTCATCAAACACCCCCAAAATAACTTTAACTTCATGCCCAAGATGTATAAATTCAAATTGGGTATCATATGGTAATAAATTTACCACTAGGGGTCCGGGCCGAATAATTGTGTACCCGAGGCCCGATCGTCTCAATGAATCTTCCCCAGCCTACAACGAATATTGACAAGTTAGAAAAGTCAACGTAATGAGCAAGGATATTTAGGAAGAGGAAATAAACCTTTTTAGCCCTGAGAACCTGCTCCCTTCTGGAAGGCTCTATTCCGGATCCTGTACACGAAACTAAGATAAAATCCGTTTCTTGCCCGGTCTGCAAACGGTCGGAAATTCACTCGAAATATCAGTACAGAGAGATAAAATCTTGTGAACACATTGTCAAGTACAAGTTTGCATTGAGCTTACGGGCAAGGCTTTGATATATTCGAAAATCAACTGGAAGCTTCTCAAGTCTTGTTTCCCCCCGACAGGTCCTTCGCTAGCTCTCTGCAATCAACAAGAGTGATGCTTAACTAACGTTAAACTAAATAATTACTATCATTTAATTCCATTAAATAATAAGAAGAAAAACGGATACTCTGATGCTTTGAACCTAACCTGCCGTCTAGGCTCGAAGCGGATAGTCAATGTGTGTACAAGGAATGGATCCAGAGGTGGATCTTCAGGATTCACCGGTCTAAAAGACGAAAATGGTACCCTAACCTGAAACGAGTAAAAACATATCAAGAAAAGAAAAAGAAAAAAAAAAGAATTGAAAATAACCATTTCATATCAAAAATATAAATTAACTTTTATTTTGAAATTTTTCACATTTTAACTCACCCTGCAAAACCCAACTTTTGTGCTGATCCTGGAAAAGTACATTTTACTCTGTGACGTGTCTGCCAAAGGACCAGCTTCAAGAATTATTACATACGCTCTTCCATTCCCACCGACGGAGAATACAAGACCCTCGTACCTAAACATTAATTTCAATTTGATCACGTAATTCATTAATCTTCATATGCTCGATTTACGAAATCGGCGTATAGTATTTTTACCTGTCAAGGGTACAACCCAGAGGAAGTGAAAGTTTCTTCGTCAGTTCAACATAGCCTCCTCTAGTGAAAACGTATCCTATTTATTTTTATTTTTAAAAAGAAAAAGACAAATTGATTACTTGAGATATTTATTCTTTATTATTAATCATCAACCTAGGATAGTAGTACCTGAAAAAACTGCGTCTCCATTCTCACTGAACTCGAACTTAGCATCCATCCCACCGTCATACTTGGTAGCAACAACATCCTGAAAGTAAGTTCCTCGACGAACCTCCCAACCGTTCAAACTATCTTCCGATTTGAACTTCGCAATCAAAAGCTTACTTTTGCTGCTTTTCCCAGCTCGTAATTGGGCAAGCTGATTATTATAGTCCTACAAATATTAGGGGAATAAAACTAAAAATCAAAAATTGTTCCGGTTACCAAAATTGAATGAATATTCCGATTTAGAATTTAAATTCGAGACCTGGAATGTTTTGGTGATATTGTAAACACCAAGATGATCGACTCTGTTAAGATCCCCGGTGATTGAGGAACGAGCGGTTGCACAATAGATGATCTTATTACAGCCTTGGATGGCGGCTTTGAGAGTTGAAGGCTCCCCAACATCTCCGGTCACGATCTCAACAGATGTTGGCAGCATGCTCACCACTTCTTCATCATCTTTCCTCACTAATGCCTGGTTTAAAATAATAATACTAACTAATTGATTAATTAACCACAATGTTTAAATATTCTTACAGGCTACATTGCAAAATGTTAACCACAATAGAGAGGTGGTAATACTATAGACTATAGTGCCTCTGAAGAAATAATTACAAAAATGCCCCTTATTTTCGAAAAAACTTCGATTTCAGTCATTTGATCGCTGAAAAAGCATCCACATTGCCGGCCAAACTTGCCGATTTGGAAATCATTTTGCCTATTTATATGCTAATTTTTCTTTTAACTATAGGTTGTTTTTTTAATGCATATCACCTAGTATTAATTACCTTGACAGTGTAACCCCTAAGCATAAGCTTCCGGACAACAATCCGGCCGACGCGACTGGTGGCGCCGACCACCAGCACGGTGGTGTTCTGTGCGCCGGGAACGGCGAACTCGCACATCGGCCCACCCTCTCTGATGAGAAGCGCCGCCTCGTCGTCGTCCGTACGCGTCGTCCTCGAAATCTGCCCTAGCCCCGAGAATTTGCGCCACACCTCGTCGAAAATCTGCCTCGATTTCCGGCCCAGACCGACCGGATTTACCTCATCGAGCCGGTTTTTGATCGCCGTAACAGATGAAGTCGTAGTAACTGTAGAAATTTCCTGCAATTCTTCATTTTCCGATGGTAATTTTTCCTCTTCTGTAACTTCCTTCCGCTTGTTCTTCCTCTTCGGCTGATTTTTCTTCTCTTTTCCGGTGGAAGAGGTGGCGGCCCGCGTGACGAATGATCTCCGGCCGCCATTAGCCGCTGGAGAGTGTGAAATCTCGATCCATCTTCGGTCGCGTGGGTTTTGATTGCCGAAAATGGTGGATGTAAGGGCAGCAGCAGTAGCAGTACTCATCACTCGATTTTATTTATTTTTTTTTCTTTTTTTCTTTTTGAAACAAGTTTGCAAATTTGACTTTGAATTACTTGGTATTACTCAAGTGCCAAGAGAGGGAAAAGAAATGGCCTGTTGAAGCTCCAAAAGCTCAAATTTCTGGTATTTGATGAGTCATTGAAAGGGACAAACCAGAATTTCAGACCACAGAAGATGGACCAATCCAAAATAAAGGATTTGGATAAATTGGCTTTGTGGCGCAAAAATTATTAGAGAAACGTAGAAGTGTTCATTTCCTTACATATTATATAAGTATTTATTTATATTTCTGTAAAAAGGAGCGCAAATTCATGTTTTTCTTTTTCGGTTTAATTATTATTACAAAAAAGTTAACGTGGGACGGAAAAGAATGGGATAAAATCTAGTGAATTTTTTTTTTCCCTACCGGCCGGAGCATAACGAAATTTTGACTTTACTACTAATTTTTTATTTTTTATTAATTTACTTATTGAAGTTTGCATTTTTATGAGTTTGCCCCCTGAAATACAATTTAATGTCATAAAGTTATCGAACGTTGTTCACGTGACTTACATACGAGGGCAAAAACGTCTTTTTAATTATACCTCTTTTTTTTTTTTTGCCTTCTCAACTATCTCATTTTTCTGACTTTGCCTCCTAAAATATTTTTCTATCAAGTTGTCTTCACAAGTAAGTTTATTCTAAAATTATCTCTTCAGGACAATTTTCGAGGCAAAAAAAAGGTCAAATACTAATGGAATTTACCTAATGAATGATACCCTAAGTAAATAATAATCATATATATTACTAATATTCTTAAATATAAATAATATAACTTTTAATACATATACAATAATTGTAATACTTTTAAATACTACTACTAATAATAATAATAATAATATATAACTATAATATATTAATTTATGAATATAATTTATAAATTTAACCGATATATTTAATAAATATATAATATATAATACGATCTTTTTACCATAAAAATAACAACTTTTGTAACTTTTTTTTAAATATAATATTACTTGTAATATATATATTTTAATAATATAATTATAATACACTTTCAAAAATATAATATAATATTATATTATATTATACATAATTATTTGAAATGTATTATTTGTGTATTTTAAATTATATGTGTTGAAGTAAAATATAATACAATTTCAAATATAATATAATATATTATTATTTGAATATATTATATGTGTATTATAAATTATATGTGTTGAAATAATATTACGAATATTATATTATTATATATTATGGTTTAAAAGTGTATTTTATATATATATATATATATATATATATATATATGTGTGTGTGTGTGTGTGTGTGTGTGTGTGTTACAAGTATATTATATATCAACAAATAAACAAGAAATGAAATAAAAGTTACAAAAAATTGTTATTGTTATTGCTAAAATAGTCATATTATTTAATTATATTTATTAAATATATTAGTTAAAGTTATAAATTATATTCATAAATTATTATATTATAATTATATTTATATATCATTATATTATTATTAGTAGTAGTAGTAATAGTATTTAAAAATTTATTATAATTATGTATTATATATATATATATAACTAAATATAAAAATATTTGTGAAAAATATAAAATTCTAAATTTAAAATATAAAAAATTGAAAGAATGTGTATCTTAACCCGTGCCCTGTTCAATTTATTAATTATTATAATTACTGATTAATATTATATTTTAATGTTCAGATTAAATTTATTAATAATTATATTTGCATACTTATAAAAATTCAAAAGATGTCACATTTCCAATCCTTCTCTAATCTATATTAATTAATTATTATTAATTCATTTTATATTTTTATGTTTAAATTAATTTTGTTAGTAATTATAGTTACATACTTTGAAAAATTCAAAATCTTCTCTCATTGTGCCATTGTCTAATAAATATTAATTAATTATTATTATATAATTTTATTTTCTTATATTTAGATTGAGTTCATTACTAACTTCTCGCATTGTGTCATTGTCTAATAAATATTAATTAATTATTATTATATAATTTTATTTTCTTATATTTAGATTGAGTTCATTACTAATATTTAGTTACACACTCCAATTATTGCAAATATATCATAATTTATCTATAAAGAATAATTAAAATTTTAAAATTACATTATTGCAACTTTTATTATAAATACAATGTATTAATTATATTCATATATAATTTTTTTTTGTAATTAAAATTATTTCATATGTAATTTATCTTTTAATTAAAATAATTAATCAAGATTTTTTTTTCTACTAATTATATATGACTTATTTATATTTGTATATTAGGAGTATAAAAGAATATTATTAAATTAAACAAAATATAATAAAAGAAAAATATAAAGTTAGGCTAAATATAATAATAAAGAAATATTAAATTAGGCAAGATATAGTAAAAGAAAAATATTAAATTATGTATATATTAGGCTCGAATGACACATAAGCAAATGAAGCACCAAGATTCTTTATTATCCAAGCGAAACATACGACACATAGATTAGAAGGATTTTGCATTAATACATACTTGTTTAACACCCGTGTATTACACGAAACTTATCAGAAGATAAATATAAAAGATATTTGTGATAATTACTGGATTTTAGATCTAAGATAAAAATTTAAAATAATTATTCACAGTCCGTACCTTGTACATGTCTAATCTATTTATTAATTATTATAAATATTAAACAATTTTTTATTTGATGTTTAGATTAAATTCATTAAATCTTAGTTACATACTTACAAAAATTCAAAAGGCATCACATTCTAAACCCGTGTCTRATATCTATTTTATTAATTATTATTATTATTAAATTATTTTATATATTAATGTTTAGAATAAATTTGTTAATAATTATTGGTTACATACTTTTAGATATGTAAAATATATCATACTCTCAACCCATGTCACATTGTACTGGTGTCTAATCAATGTTTATTAACTATTAGTATATAATTTAATATTTTTATATTTAGATTGAATACATTACTAATATTTAGTTACATACTTATATTATTGTAAATAACTCATACTTTACCTATCTAGAATATTTGAAACTCCAAAAATAAATTTATTTTAAATTATATTATCAATGAAACTTATTTAATTATTTTCATAATAAAGTTTTTTTTATTAAAATTATTTCATATGTAGTTTTTCTTTTAATTAAAATAACTAATTTAGATCTTATCTACTAATTATATATGATTTATTTCTATTTTTATATATGAGAATCAAAAGAAAGTATTGAATAAGGAAAAATATAATAAAGAAATTAAATTAGGTAAGATACAAATAAAAAAAAGTATTAAATTGGGTAAATATTAGGCTCGGATGACACATAGCAAACGAAGCACCAGAATTTTTTTATTTGTCAGACGAAGCATACGAAGTAGACACATAAGTTAAGAGAATCTTGCAT
>BMAC01000540.1:806398-853738 GCA_014905375.1 Phtheirospermum japonicum | reverse complement strand
TGCTCGCTTCTCGCTGAAGGATCTTGGTCCCTTGTCCTACTTCCTCGGGGTTGAAATCACTCCGAACACTCCTGGTTTCCTCATCTCACAATCAAAGTATATTTTTGACCTTCTCACTCGACACAACATGCTCAACAGCAAACCATCCAACACTCCAATGTTGGCCTATCCTCCTCTCACCCTCGACACAAACACTCCTGTCTGTGACCCCACTCAATACAGGTCAGCCGTGGGAAGTCTACAATACCTTACCTTAACACGCCCTGACATCTCCTTTACCGTCAACAAGCTTGCCCAGTTCATGCACAAACCTCAGAATGCACACTGGGCTGCCCTTAAACGTCTACTTCGTTACCTACATGGCACAATCAATATGGGAATTCAACTCTTTCGTCAAACCCCTCTCCAACTTCACGCATTCAGTGACGCTGACTGGGCAAGTGACAAAGACGATTATGTCTCTACCTCCGGCTACATTGTGTATCTCGGGCGTAACCCGATTGCTTGGTCCTCCAAAAAGTAAACATCTCTGGCTCGATCATCAACCGAAGCTGAATTCCGAGCTGTGGCCGATGCTACGGCTGAGCTCACTTGGGTCCAAGCTCTACTCGCCGAACTCAACTTTTACGCCACCTCACCTCCGGTGATATACTGTGACAATCTTAGTGCCACTCACTACTCGGCAAATCCGGTCTTTCACTCCCGCATGAAGCACGTGGCACTAGCTTTTCACTTTGTTAGAGAACGGGTTCAAAACGACTCACTTCGTGTTCAACATATTAGTGGTGATGATCAGCTTGCCGATACTCTAACAAAGCCGCTACCACGCCCGCAATTTGAGCTCTTGTTAACCAAGATCGGACTACTCCAAGGATCGTCCGTCTTGCGGGGGAATGTTAAGAATACAATCGCAAATGATCTCAAAGCAAATCAACCGTAATCAATTCTTGCCATATTTAGCTGTTCCTTGATTATAGGAATCATAGTAATTTATTCCTATTCCTAAACTTACGTCTAGCAACTAATGTATATTGATTTAGCACCTCAATTCTTGCTCCTAACTTAGGTAAATATGATTGTAAATCCTAGTATAAATAGATGCTTGTAACTTCATTACAAACACACAGAAATAAAAATAATTCATTTTCTTTATTCTTTTACAATAATCCTCTACATAATATTCTACATATTAATTAGAAAGCTACAATTCTCTGGAAGTTCCCCAATCTATCTGCAAATGAACCTGTTATTTACATTCACACATATTATTAACCTAACTCTCTAACAATAACAATGTAGAATCTTGGCACAAAAGAGCCTGTATTTACCGTAGGAAAATATTGTTGCAAATAATAAAATTAATCGAAAGCAAATAAATAATTAAATAAATAAATAACGAAATTTAGAGTAAGCAGAAAAAGAGTCTAGATTGAGGTGCAAAAAAACGATGTCCTATGAAGAGATATGTCATCTCCACAAAGCCTGACGACGTTCGTTTTACAAAATACAACAATCACAAGAGAAGTTTTTGTAGTAGCAAGAACTCATCTAAAACGAACCAATCATCATCCTCATTTGCTCAACTAGTGTTCATATATAATATAAATATATATTTTTTATATAAAGATATGAGTATATGATATAATACTTTCTTTTGTAGTAATAGAATGAATACGAATGTTTGAAAGCTTGTATGAAATTTTATGAAGATAAAGAGAAGTGATGTTAATAAGAATATGAGGTTGTGTAGATGATATCTTCTTGCAAACGAGTCATTAGGTTATATAAGACAATTTCTAAAGGTTTTTAAATTATAATATTAAAAACTATTAAAAGTTATTGGTATGAAATCAATTTCATTTAATTATAAATACAAGTATGCATGCTTGTATTTCAAAAATCATTTTTGAGCCAAGTCAAAATATGTAACTTCTACACAATAAATTTGCAATTCAAGATAATTAACTCCCACAATAAATCAAAATTAATCTCATGGGATTATAATATATTTGAATATAAATTATATTTTTAAAATTGAATTAATATTTTCAACAATCCCCCACAAATTCAATATTAAAAATATATATAAGAAAATAATATTTTTGTTTAGTAAATTATACCATGTAATAGGTGATAGGTTTCTTCCGTATTTGAACCTTCACTTAGGGGTTTGGATTAGGTTTCGTTGGAATTCTGAATTCTGGTATTCAAAATCTTGAGTATTCAGAATTCTTTAAATAGTAAGAATCATTGTTTGTTATAGGATTCATAATCCTTTACTTTTTACTGTAGATATCAAATCATGTCTAGAAAGTGGATGATAATATATTTTTGTATTGTATTTGATGTCAAATCATGTCTTAAAAATGGATGATAGTGTATTATTATATTGTATTTAGTAATATTTAATTTTTTAAATATAATGATGATGAGATGAGTGTGAGGTTATGTGTAAGAAATAGTTGGTTGTGGATTGAAAATTAGAATGATAGTGTATTATTTTATTGTATTTAGTAATATTTAATTTTTTAAATATAATGATGATGTGATAAAAGAGATGAGTGTGGGGTTAGGTGTAAGAAATGGTTGGTTGTGGATTGAAAATTAGAGCCATAGAACAAACGAGTATTGTGATTCGAAATCTCAATCCTGGTATTCGCAGACTTAGACCAAACAAGGCCTTAGTGACAACTAGTTTCATCTGAAGAATCATAATGACGTAAAGTATTGAACTATACTCTTTGAACCAGATTACACTAGTAACACACGTGATATGGATTAGATATATTCTATCGGTTTTGCACCAATAACGGTCATACGTTGGTATCTTGTATTTATAAATGATTTATAGGGATTTGCCTACATCCCAGAGTAGCAACCACACTACTAACATTCATATAGGTGAGTCCTCCAAGGGTGTTTGTGATCACCACTCTGCAAAAACCATTACCTTGGACTTCATTTAGAGATATACTCTTCCTTTATCCATCACAAATCAGCACTAACACCTTAGGAATGGAACCGGGAAATCCCCCTTATTTATATGCGCTGGATTTAGTCAAATTTATAATTTTATTTATACCTATTGAACATCTTTCATAGGATATCCAATCATGGAGGTTAGGGTTTCACTTTGATGACTTATTTATAGTTTTCAGTCCCATTCGCCTCGATGCTTCTTGAACAGTTTTATTAGTCAACCTCTTAGTAAGGTTGTCAGCTAAATTATTCTCGGATTTCACAAAATTTAGAGATATTACTCTTGATTGAGTAATTATCTTATAAAATTATGTCGTGTATGGATATGCCTCCGCTTCCCATTATAATGAGAATTTCGTGCTTTAACGATCGTAACTTGATTATCGCAAAGTATAAAAATTACTGGAATAGGTTTAACTGTAAGAGGTAAACAAGATATTAGACATCTTAGCCATTCAGCTTTTGTGTTGGCTAAATCAAAAGGCATTTAATTAGTAGAGCGTGAAATAATAGACGGTTTAGTAGGTCTCCACACTATAACTCCTCAACCAAGGTAGAAAACTTAACCACTAGTTGTTTTGTTTCATCTGAGTCAGATATCCAATTAGCATTTGTGAACCCTTCATTCACTGCTGGATATCCTGAAAAATGCAAACCATGATCCATAATTCCTTTTAAATATTGAAAAACTCTAGTTATATCTTTCCAATGATCATAGTTTGGACTATAAGTATATCCACTTGAGTAAAAGCATAAGGAGTCGCGCTAGCCTGTTCATTTTTTAAATATTGAAAAACTCTAGTTAGATCCTCTATTGGTCGTGATAGAAGTCATGAAGGTTCTCCCAATAACCTTGCTTAGTCAATGGATATCCTCTATTTTGATTGATGAAATTTGTTTGTTTCTTACTTTACAAAGAACTTGTGAAAAATATAATCAATCATTCATATTAGACTATTATTTTTGTTCTTAAAATTTATTCTGAGTTAGATTTATGTGATGTGGCTTATTGGTAAATTTTGCATTTCGTTTTGAAGCATCGAATATAATTAATTTTATGTACCACACATTCACATACAAGGTTCAAGAGTAAACTATTAGATATAATATAACATATCTAACAAATAATGTTAAATATTAGAATGAAAAATATTTCGTTCAAACATCTCTAAAGAATGTGAGAACTTGTCGAGAAATAGACAATTATTCACTGAATTGATATTTATATGTGACAATGTCTTGATGCCTAGTGGCACATTGATTAACGTTATAAAAGCTCAGTATGGATCAATAGCGAAACGAACTTTGTTAAGTTTGATGATTATCATTAAAAAATACATTATGAGAATGGAACTATACCTTTAATTTATGTGGAAGAAAGCATGTTTTAAAGTCAATCTAGTAATTTTACTTTACTGTTTTTTTATTATTGAATCATAAGATATGACTAACAAAAAACTTTTGGACAATGACTCATTCAAATTTTGATACGACTGGCATGAATTCTTTGGTCATCGTGATATGATGGTCCATATTATAAGAAATTAACATGGACATCTTTTATTTCGAGGAAACAAAAAATGAGATAGAAATTTGATGCACAATATAATACCGAACTAATGCTGTTCAATTATAGTTAGTGCATTATAAAGTACTAATAGCACTACATACATTCACATCTCAAATATACATCACTCATTTTTCAAAACTTGTTCATTAGCAAAATTGTATGATTGAGACCTGCATATGGTAAATATACAAAGTATAATATTTCATTCCTGTAATTGATAATTGGTGATACATGTGGACATAATAATTCAAAATGCGAATCTTTCAAGTATTATAGCTTTGATCGATGCTTCGTCACGTATTGTCCATAAAAATATTGTATTTGCAAAATTTCTAGCTCATTTACTATGATTGAGGACCCACCACCCTTATAAAGCACTAAAACTCATAATGCTAGAGAGTTTACATCAAAAGTATTTGATTTCTATTGCATTTTAATTAAGATCGATGTAATGCATCTTGTACCCTAATGTGCATATACAACAAGGTCTCAAAGAAGACACATTCGAAAAGAATATTGATGGTGACTAAGATAATATTTATGCGCATTCATATATTTGTCTATGCACAGGGTTTGCAATATTGCACGCAATTCTTACTTATTCGTTTATGAACCTCTGCTAACCAAGTATTTTGCGTACCAGTTGGTAACTGGATATAAGCCTGATAATTCATATCAACGCATATTTGATTACGCAGTATATGTGCCTATTGCGCCCCCACAGCGCATTCATATGGGTTTTTAAAGGCGATTAAGTAATTATATTAGATATGAATATCAACAATCATCCGCTATTTGAAACATTTGACAAATGATCTCTTTACCGCTAAATCTTTGGATTTGTCACTCTAATGAGACAGTCTTCCTGTCGTTAGGGGGAGATAAGAAAAAGTATTTTCTAATGGAACGACCGGAATAGTTTCACACTATGTCTCATTATGATCCCTGCATTTCACAATGTAACGTGAAAGTAAAGTAAAGTGAACAATTGGTTTTCAGAGTATGGAAAACTCGATTTCTAAAGTGACGAGATCATACATATACCAGCTACAAATATGTCTGCAAGGTTAAAAGCCCCCATAAAGGGCACGGTGTCACAAATTAAGACATTGCAACCATACTTAGTGGAGATATGGTTGAAGTCGTGACTCCCAAAAGGAACAGGGGTAGGTCACTTGGTTCGATCAATACTCGCTAAAGGAATAAGAGGGCATGTATGACACAACTTCAATTGATCATCAATGAAGATAATTTCTCTCATGAGATTATCTCTGGTTATACTTATGTCCATGAATTATTATTGGAGGACGCTCCGATGTTTAATATGGTTTCATAGAATAAAGAAACCTCAATGTACTATGGGAGTTTATATGAGTTGATAGAAAGATTTTCCACACACATTGATGATATGTATACATTGTTGCCCAAGGAGTCATAGAGACGATGGTATCGAATCACACTCTATTGAAATGTCAACAAAAAGCAAATTGACCTAATTCTAAATAATCAATCCAGGCAGAACTAAATTCACTGACAACAAGACAGGTATTTGGTTTGGTAGTGCTAACCTCACCAAGTGTAAAGCCTGTAGGACATAAACAAAGTTTTGTCAGAAAGCGCAATGAGAAAAATAAAGCCATGAAATGCAAATCTAGACTTGAAGCACAAAGTTTCTAACAACGCCTTGAAATTGACTATGGTGATATGTACTCTCCCATAATAGATGTTATAATTCCAAAGAACTAAGAATGCGGATGATACCTGTGGTTACATCATATCTCTATGAGTATCGTGATTTATATATATATATATATATAATATATATATATATATATACGAAAGTGCTTGCTGGTCTTTCATTGCCAAGGTAAGTGACTCTAAGTCACAGAGTGCATTTGCAATTAAATTAAAATGCTCACCTTATGGATTGAAATAATCTAGACGGATGTGGTATAACCGTCTAAGTGACTACATGATTGGGAAAAGATAATCTATACTCTTGCGTATTTATAAAGAAAATAAGTTTCAAATTTGCGATTATAGTTGTATATGTCAATGATATGAACATAATATCCACTCTTAATGAAATAAGAGATATCGCTAGTTATTTGAAATTCTTAATTTGAGATAATGAATCATGGGAAACTCGGTCATGTTAAGGCTTTAAACTAAAATTCGAGTTTGTGGAATACTAAATTCTATAGTTTGCATATATCCAAAAGATGATCAGACGATTGAATATGGATAAGTGTAATATGCTAACACTCCTTTGATTGGTCAAAGTGAGGATATAAGAAATGATCAATTTCGTCAGCGAAATGACGAAGAACTGGTGGGATGTGAAATTCCCTTCTTATGTACAACATGCGCATTATTGTACCATTACGAATACACTTGACCAAATATTACTTTCTCAAAATTGTTATCTTGATTTAATTCAAGAAAGCGCAATGTCATCGGAATGGAATCAAAATGTACTTTAATACCTAAAAGAAACCATTGACACGAGTTTATTTTTCCCATTTATAAATATAATTGGGACTGCAGATGGTCTTGTAACCCCTAAATAAAATGTTGAATTTACTTCCTACTGTGAAATGCCAAATAGTATCATTGATGCTGGTTACTCATTCGATAAATGTAAAGAGGTCATGATCTTACATGTAGTAGTTCTTGAGTGTCTATGGTATATGGTAAATGTTATGATTATACATATCTCTGAGAATAGTGGCTTGAACTTTGTCACTGAAAAAAAAGTGATAATACGAGTAATATCACTACAACTATTCTACAACTAACATCTATGCATTTTCTCAAGAATCAAGTAAATCGAGGAAGTTGAGACTTTTAAAGTTCTATTTATAGATGTATATATCAAAGAGAGGTGTACACCCTTGAGGAGTCTCAACATAGGTGTGTTGTACTATTTTTCACATTGGATATGAAATACCATTTCACTTGGCACAAGGGGAATGTTGAAGGAAAAACACAATTAGTGTGTGTTCGTCAACAAGTATCTGATGAAGATCAACTTAGATATTTGTTATTATTTTATTCAAACATGTATTTGACATCCTATATAAAGGGAGTTTTTCATGAATAATAAAACCCTACCTACCTCTGATTGTATAAGCAACTCTTTTATTATACAAATAGTAAAAAAATATATTATAAATGATATAATTTAAATATCCACGTTCATCCATCGCAAGAGTTATCGAACTAAGCACATTCAAAACTAGTAATTACCAAACACGTCGTATTTTTTTACGAAAATATTGAGCAAAGCGTTAAAATGTTAATGCCCAGAATAACCCTCCAAAGCACGCGCAGCAGAAAGAAAACAATGTCTAGGTCGGACAATTCGTAATTGCGATTTATATCCCAAAATAATTCACACCTGTCAGTTACTCCACACAGAAACCTGTAACGCTGCCACTTACACTCCAGCATCTTCACCTCTCCATTTAGTCTAAACCTCTGCCTTTTTTTAACAGTTTTCACCTCCTCTGTGTGATTTCTCAAAGCACTTCGATTGTAACTCTTCGAACGCTCAACTAAATGGCAAGCGTCGGCGCCGCTAATCCACCTGCTCCGCCGGGTCCCCGTTTACCCTCCCACGGAGGCGGCGGCGGCGGAATTAGGATGGACGATCTGAGACGCATAGACATCGGCCAGCTATCGCAGTCGGAATTGCAAGCCCTATCGTCGTGCTCCGTCTCCTCATTTGACGTGCGTCGGACGGACGACGTCGTGTCGCCGCAGCTCGACCGATCAGTTTTCAACGAGTCCGCCGGCAGCCGCCGCCAGACCTATTCGCGCCTCCACCACCGCTCGCACTCCCGCCTCCCTGGCCCCCACCACTCCCTTAAACCCCACCGGCACCCCCACCCGTCGTCGTCCGATCCCGTGAGTCACTCTATTGTCCATTTCCTCAAACATTTTCTGAGCGGCAACTACAATCCTCCACCACCCCCGCCGATGCCGCCGTCGTCGGAGCCTCCGGAAGCCGTGGCGGCCCCAATTGAGGACTTAGGGTTTCTAGGGTTACAAGAAAATTTGAAAATTAAGCGTAGGAGGGTGCGGAAGGGAAAGACTATGAGTAGAAAGAAACTTTTGGAGAATGGAGTTGGAGTACAACTGCAGGGGGTGAATGGCAAAGGCGAGTTGGTGGATTTCGATGAATTGGAGAGGAAAGGGGATGAGTTGTACGATGAAGAGTTGAAGAGGCGGACGGTGGGTTTGGAGATCGAGGATGATGTTTTAGGGTTTTTGAGTGGTTTGGAAGGACAATGGTGTAGCAGGAGGAAGAAGAGGAAGTATGTGGATGCCGGTTTGTTTGGAGATGCATTGCCAATTGGCTGGAAAATATTGCTTGGCCTTAGGAGACGTGGTTACCATGTCTCTGTTTATTGTCGCAGATTCATAAGGTAGTGGTGTTCAATACTTTTTATATTGAATGTTTTATTCTTGCTCGCATCATCGCTGAATCTCACTTGATAATGTAATATTTACGTATATATGTGTGTAGTCTTTGTTTAACTTAGGGTGGAAGATTATTTTAACCATTCTGTGACAATATGTGTCTTTTATTTACTCCTTTTGAAGTTTGTCTTTGATGTGCACGAAAAGATCGCCCACCAAGAATTCTCCAATCTCCGTTAAACTATCGACTCGTAGTTAGAAGAGGGCCTGTAGAAAATCGGTATATCAGTAAAATGAATAAGAATGTAGATGAATAGTGAATACAGGATGATCAAAGAAAATCCGGTAGCCTGTATTTATACCTAGATTTCTCAATTAGAGAGGATTCTATTTTCTTGTTCAAATAGGACTAAATCTCCGTATAAATAGGGAAGAAATATAAGTTAAATATTTTCCTTTCTTATGTAATGCTTCACACAATATTCTGCCATAATAGATTGCATCAGGTTGTATAGAATCCGATGGCCGAGCAGATCCAATTATAAAGATACGTCGAAGCTTTCTAGACTGACTTGGATCATTTAGAAAATCTGACCCTTTATGTAATTTGGGTCGATTATTTTTGTAATATGGTGGTTTACATGATTACCTGCCCATTTTCAGGTAATAGCCTTGTCCATTATTTTTATGATCTTCTGCAGCTTGATAGTTTACTGTCCCTAAAAACATCATCACATTTACATTGTTTTATTGCACGCACAGTTTAGAAGGTTTCTTGGTAAATGTTGTGTAACGATAAGCTTCTGATCTCAACCATTTGTGTGTTAGATGCATGTGACTTGCTAGTGATTTTCTTTAAATGCTATCTTACAGATTAGACTACTACTAATATCTGCAAATTTGCCCATTGTTCTCATCATACTTCTTCACATGGCTTAACTATCATTTGGACATTTTTACTTCTGTGATTCTGACTTGTATGAATAACTACTTGACTTTTTTAAGAGATGGCATCAGATTTGGCTCTATAATGGCATGTAGGGAACCTTTTCGGAGTTGTATCCCATATGGCGGAAAAATTTCATTTTTGTTCCATTATGTTGGCCACTTTTCAGAAAAGGTACGTGATGTTGGCCAACATCAAATCATGTCTTTTAAGTTGACAAATTCATCAAATAAGGTCCAAAATAAGTCCGATCGGGTTTCGCTACTGACGTGACGTGACTCAATATTTTCTTATCATTTTTTATTTAATATTAAACATTAAAAAGGGATAAAAATGTTATTTCTCTATTTTGCCCTCCCTTCCCTTGGTCTAATCTGAATATAAGAAAATTTATTATTAGGTCCCTTAACTATATCAAATTCTCCAAAGCACACCCATCAACTTTTAAGTTTTAACTCTTTTCACTTATATCCCTCAACTTCCAACTATAGCCTACCACCTCTATCTCCTCTCCCCGACGACCACTAGCCTCTCCAGCCTCCACCTCAATTCACATGAAGCCCACTACACATTGCTCCAAATAACGCTCCAAACCTATGACCCGTCAAAATCGAAGGTTGACTTCACCGCCATTGCTGCAGCCCATTGATTTTCTTTTTGCCACCACCACTACCGATTCACCTTCATGACACTTTGTTCAGACGAATTGAAGCACTAATTGAAACATAAATCCCCAAATCAACCCCGATTTACAAATTTAAGTTGCAATCCCCAAATTGAAACTCAAATCTTAAATGTTATCATCACTCAATGTCGACGGCAAAGAGGCTATGGCGGCAGACAAGCACAAGTAGCAGTGGAGATGGTAGGGGCGGCGGAGGTTGTGGTACACGTCTGTGTGTTTATACACACTCTAATTATTAATATTATTATTGTTGTTGTTGGGTGTATATACATAAATGGTGATATACTCGGTGTGTGTTGTTGTTGTTATTATTATTAATGGCTAATTTGATTCAAGGAAAAAGGAAAGGAAAAATGTTAAGAAATGTTTAAAATTAAATAAAGAATGATATGGAAATATTAAATCACGCCATGTCAGCAGTGAAGCCCGATCGGTTATTTGATGAATTTGTCAGCTTAGAAGACATAGTTTGATGCTGGCCAACATCACGTACCTTTTCTGGAAAGTGGCCTACATAATTGACCAAAAATGAAATTACTCACCCGTAAGGCAATCTGCATATGTTAATTTCTGTTTGGGGCCTTTTTCCTTTTAATGATTTTACTATCAGATTATGGGTTGCTTTTTTAACTTTGTTAAGGAGAGTGGCCGTGATTATGTTTTAAGTACAACCATCAGTGACTGAATTAGAACTTACTTGTTTGTACTAACAGAATCCAGGCAGGGAAATGCATTACGGTGCAATTGGATATCATTCCGTAATTTCCATTGTAGGATTTTTTTTTCACTTTGGAATATTTTTTAGTTTTTTTTTCCAAATGTTATACTATACACTCACTTTCACTTGTTTCTCCCGCCAATCACTTCAACCCATTATTTTAAAAAATAAATTAATCAATCACTAATCATTATTACACATTTTCCCGTAATTTTTACTATTCTCCCACTAACAAAATCTAACTACCAATCACATCCAATCATTGTTTTACTATTTTTATATTAAATTAAATCTTTGTATTTTCATCTCATATCCGTTCACATCCCCAAAAATTTTCTTTTTTCTTTAAAATTTTTGTCAGTATCCTCTCATTTAAAAAATTCCCAAAATGAAATGGTATCCAATCGCACCCTTAGTGCCTGATACTTGAAACTTCTTACTGTATGTGCACGACTTCAATATTTGCATTGTGTTGGCAGTTATCAATTCTTTTTAGTCGCATGTATTAAGAGTTTCCAGTTGCTTCTTTATTTTCGTGTAGCTTAATTTTTTTAAAAATTTATTATTATTATTATTATTATTATTATTATTATTATTTAAAATTATCTAATTTGGGTTCTTCATCTGATTTCCAGCCCTACTGGACAACAATTTATGTCCTGCAAAGAGGCTGCATCATTTTTGAAATCTTGTTTTGGGGGTAATGATGCAAGACAACAAACGGATCAAAAGACTTGCAGCATTCAACAAGCTTATGTGTTGTCCTCTGGAAAGGTAAGCATTATCATATCTATAATTTTTCATTTTTGCAAATCTTTATGAAATGAAGTTAACTGTGACCAGTGACACAGAATGCAAATCTCGCTGACAAGACAGATGATATGGCTCAAAATACAGAATCCCATTCAACTCTGTCTATAAATGCGCATGACATTAATAATTGCTTGATGGGCATAGATAACCTCCCCGAAGTCCAAGTAAAGGACATATTCGAGTGTTTCAAATGCAACCTCACATTTGACGAGAAGAATTTGTATTTGCAGCATCTCTTCTCTTTCCACCAGAAGACCACTAAAAGGTACAAGTTTGGGACACCCGTTGGAGAGGGTGTGATAATCAGAGACGGAAAATTTGAATGCCAGTTTTGTCACAAGGTTTTTGATGAAAGGCGTAGCTATAATGGCCACGTAGGCGTCCATGTGAGGAACGCTGGAAAAGAATCTAATGAACTAGTTGTTTCTGTAAATGTCCAACAAAATGACGAATCTCCGTTTCAGGATGTAGTGGCCTTGAGGCCATCGGAAACGGAAGCCTTAGTTGAAATTGCTCAAAATTCTAGTTTGGAAACTTCGACTGTTGGAACTGGTGAACAAGCCATAACTGATAACTCTGCTAGTGATCCTGTTAAAATTCAAGCAGACGATCACAGTGCTGTGGCTGAAGAATTGAATCATGGTCACATAATCGTGACAGAGAATAATGAAAAAGTCGGGAATGATTTTGCATGGAATGTCGACGTGAAGATGGATGTGAGTTGCATAAATGACTCAGAATCGGCTGTGTTAAGTGAATTTGAGAATTATGAGAACAATAGTATGGATATAGGTAGTGGGAACAGATGTTTGGAGCCGAGTGATGATCGTGTAGAAGATACACCTGGGCTAGGTGTTGGAGAGATTGTTTTCCAGGATGGGGTTTCATCTGTGCCGTTGATCCAATCGTTTGAGCTCTTTCCCTCCTTTGATTCGGTGTCAAATAAGGTGAAATGTTGGTTTTTAATTCTTGTATAGGTGGTTGAGTGAATGTTTGATGATTTCATGCTCTTTTTTTTGGAAGATATTACTACAGGAAGAGTACATTTATTATCTTCAGATTTTGTAAAATATTTTCCAGATTTCTTTCTAATTTTATATTTTAATTACTTTTTTTGTACATACTTAAAACAAATTTGGATTTTTAAAGCAATTTCTTTTTTTTTTTAAATAAAGATTTTAGCTTTTTATTGTATTTCTGCTACGTCAGTATTGACTAGCCCGCCAAAAGGTCAAAATTGGTCCAATTCAGCAATTGTGGCCAGAAATTGAAAAATTCCGACGATTTTCTTTTTCTGGCGAAAATTGGGGTTTAATTGCTATTTTTTTAAGCTACTGATTAAAGTTTGCCACAGGGTGTATTTACTATTTATTGGTATTAAGTTGACACCCCTAAGTTACTAGGGCGATTTTGCAATTTTCCCTATGTTAATCACGATAATAATTTATCTCAACTTATTTTCTTTAATTGGCTAAGATTCGTAAAACATGTCCTATTCATCTAGTGGCAGAATGCAGCTCTGTTTAACTATTTATTTAATATATGAGTTTGAGAAGTTCCTGAATTTATATTCCTCTTTTTTTCTTTATTTTTTCCCCCAATTGAAGTTAAACAGGCTGAATTTTCTTTTTTCTACTGTGCTTATTGGCAGGGAGAACATGAATTTTCTGTAGTTGATCAGAAGCTTGAGAACGTAACCGGGTTTGAGGAACTAAGGTTCGATGATATGGAGCCCTTCAAGTACGATTTCATGAATGAGCAAGAATTCCCGTCTTTGCCAGGCGGCTCGATGAATTTAGGAAACGACAGCGGGATAGAAGATGGATTTAATTCTTCAATTGGGTTCGGTTCAGACGAAGTTATGCTTAATGGGGTGGACACAAATCAGCTAACGGTGTGTGTGTGGTGCAGAACAGAGTTCAAACTCGAGGGTATTGAATCGGAAACTCCATCGGATTCTATAGGCTATATGTGTCCAACTTGTAAGGCCAAAATATCCGGCCACTTTAGTGGCGGCCTGTCGATGGATCCTCATGGTTTCTGATTGCTGGGTAACTTTTCTCGTAGGTTGATGTTATATTATCCAACTGCAGATTGTTGCTGTGGATGAGATGTTTCTGTTACAGGGTTTTGGTGTCCCTTGGGTTGGGTGATCGAAAGTGTTTCGTTTAAATTATAAAAATATCCTTGAGGTTTAGTGTAATTACAAAAAACCCAACTTCTCCAAAATTACAATAATACCCCTTGATATTTGTTTAGAGAATTATGTTATTTTTGTTTAATTTTTTATGTGGAATCGGGTTGTACATGTCACGACTGTTCAAGATTAAAAGAACCAATATATTCACCATTTGACTGCTGAAACAACAAAAGGCTGCAATTTTACCTGACGGGTCGGGTACCCATCGGGTACCAGGTGATTCAGATAGGTATCTGGAAGCTATAGTGCCGGATACGTTTATCCGCGTTATACCTTACCTATACCTTTTCAATATATATTATGAATATAATAATAAAATATGTATAATAGTTTGTTTATAAATTTATATTTTTATATTATCACACTTATTTTATGATATATTTATATAATTTATTTATATCTAATTCAAATATTATAAAATGTATTCTGCTATAATGTTTCATATTATGATAAAAATATCATAATTTATGAAATATTATTTATTACATTTATACTATAATATAAACGATATAATATCAATATCAATGCATCATATTTACTCTAATTAGAGCAAGAGAGAATTCCCTCACATTCACGTAACTAATTATAACTTATTTAAAATATTTTAATATAATATATTGAGAATTGATATTCACGTAACTAATTATAACTTATTTAAAATATTTTAGTATAATATATTGAGAATTGATATTGTTTGAGACACTAATAATATTTTTGAATGACTCTTAAAACAATTAAAAATTTTAAATTTTTTTTAAAAAATGTATAGAATAACAATCAAATTATAGTAAACCATGATATATGTATATGTATATATATAATAGATATGATTTATATTACTAAATTAGTGTTTGTATTAAAAACAAAAAAAATTATTTAATTAAACAACAATTTAATTTAATTAATATGTTCGGGTAACTGATACTCAACGGGTAAATAACCGTACCCTACCGATGATAAAAATCGGGTAATAGAGTAGGGTATAGGTAGGATAAATTAGTTTCGAGTAGGGTGCGTGCATGACCGTACCCGCACTCAACCCTACCCATTTTTACTTCCAAGGGGAAAAAACTTCACCGAATGTAATTTGACACACGGGATTTTCGACAAATTATCAAATATCTCGACTCGAGAAATTTCTATCGGTTTGCCTTTTATCCCATCAACTAAGTTTGCGAGCATAATAAATTTGGAATCTTATAATCCAAAGAATCTGAAAAGAGATTTCCACTCATGGTTATTATTATTACTACTAATATGATATTTGCAGGTTTTGTAGGAAAGGAACTTCAAGAAAGAGGGGTATCTAGTTCCTGGTAAAGAGGCCAAGCCATGCATTAATCTTCTTCTTCTTCTTCTTTGCAACCTTTGATCTCCATTCATCGTTCCCTGGCAACGAATGTATTCATTTGTCAGAATCGTCAATCAATGTTCAATACCCAATGAAGTCAAAACATACAGAGATTCATCCGAAACTTCATTTTGATTTCACAGCTCATTTTACGTCAAAAAACCATGTCCATGATTAAAATATAGTATAATTCAAGGCTCAAGACATACACGTTTTTTAAGAATTAATTACTGTTTCCATCTTCTCCTGCTATTCACAATTTCTAGTTATATTTCTCATAACGAACATAAGAGGGCATTACACATTCTTTTCAAGAAACTTCATTTTATCCAAGCCAGATGGAAACTAAATGCATTCAGATTAAAGAATATAGACACCAGCTAACAAATTCGCAAACTTCAAACTATTTGTAAATTCTGGATTAGATTCGCATATATCCAATGACTAGCGTCCACAAGATGATATTCTCCTAGAAAAGCTAATTTACTTTAAAAGAAATAAAGACATGAATCTAATTCTCTCTAACACCACATACAGCATCAAATAAAGAAGTAGAAACTTGTCAACTTACGGTACACGAAAAATGCTTTCTATCTATCATTGGATTTATTTATAAATCCTTTCATTCTGAAAAAAGAAAAAAAAAAGTTATACAAAATCAGAGAGAAATGGAAAGAAGAAGACTTAGCTGCAGGTGGTGCGGGATACCATCCCTGGTCCCACTCGAGGCCCAAACCCTACATTGTTCAGCCTGTCGACGCGTTACAATACTTCAAGGTATCACAAATGTGACTAACCAGGGTTATGCAGCTCATGTTAGACCTAATAACCAATGGAACATGTTTAGAGTTCAAGTACACCCACAGTATGCTCCTGCTCCTCCTCCTCTTGGACGTAAACGAGCTCTTCTTTGTGGGATTACGTACAAGGGACACAGAAGTAGTCTTAAAGGCAGCATCAACGATGTGTTGTACATGAAAACACTCTTGGTTGAGAGGTTCGGGTTTCCAAGCCCCTCCATTCTTGTACTGACAGGTATTTTTTCCCCCTCATTTCCCCAGAAAAAAAAAATTAAAAAAATTGTATGCATATAATTATTAGGCAAAATTGCAAAATAGCCGCCATTAACTTAGGGGGTGTAACAACTTAATACCACTAGATATAACTGGTGGTAACTTTAACCAGTAACTTACAATAAAAAAAAGAAGCAATTTGATCCCAATTTTCGTCGGGAAAAAAAGTTTGCCGGGATTCTTCAATTTCCGCCCATAATTGCCAAGTTGGATGAAGTTTGACTTTTTGGGGGTTGGTCAATGCTGATATGGCAAAAAAAAAAAGAGTAAAAAGTTTGTAAAAGAAAATAGAAATTACTTTAAAAATCTAAAACTTTTAAAATTTGTAAAAATAATAATTAAAATATAAAATTAACCATGAACACAACAATAATGATAAAAATTAATGCACTGTAGAAGAAGAGGATTCCTCGCGTATTCCAACGAAGAAAAATATACGAGGCGCCATGCGTTGGCTCGTCCAAGGTTGTCAGCCCGGGGACTCACTGGTGTTTCACTATTCCGGCCACGCATCACAGGTCAGAGACCGTGATGGAGACGAGCTTGATGGATTTGATGAATCGTTGCTGCCTGTTGACTACGAAACGGAGGGAAGGATACTGGACGATGAAATTAATGCTACCATAGTTAGGCCACTGCCCAGAGGGGCAACACTTCATTCCATCGTGGATACTTGCTTTTCTGGAACCTTCTTGGATCTTCCGAACGTCTGCAGAATAAACAGGTCATAGGTTGTTTCTACATAGAGTTGTTTACAAAAAAAACAAACAAAAAAAAACTAACTTTCAAAATGTGAAGTTTTTTTTTTTTTGAAATGTTTTTTGATTATGGAGGGGGTAAATGTCAGACAAAAATAAAATCTCAAGGGTATTTTAGCAATTTTGATTTATTTGAAAAAAATGTTCTTAATTATCCTTTTATACTACATATGAACTTAATAACTGTCAAAATCATCATCGTCATAATTAAGTAAAAAAGAGATCATCTTATTTGATCAGGGGTGGATATTATAAATGGGAGGATCACCGTAATCCACATGCATACAAAGGTACAAGTGGGGGTTATGCGATCTCTATCAGTGCCTGTGATGATCATCAAAACTCTGGAGACACTACGGTTTGTGTACTCTCATACTTTTGCTTTATGACTGAAATTCTAAGAAGGCAAGTTTTTCTTTTTTGATGCCATCCATGGACTAGTTAAATCTAACAGCAGCAACATTCTTATAGATTACACCTACCCGCATTTACGTAAAAAATCAAAAGAATTAATAGTACTGGTAAATGTATCGATAAAATAGAGTAAGAAAAAGTTGACGAATTTGCGTATTAACTACGAAAGTTGATTATAATATCATTATGTTTGTTCAGGCTTTTACAGGTTCCCCTGTAGGTGCTCTAACTTACAGCTTTGTCCAAACTTTGAAAGAACAACCAAGGTTAAACTATGGGCAGCTTCTTATTGCCATGCACAAGAAGATAGACGCAGCACGAGAAGAAGTAGGTTTGAATAGTAATGAGCCCCACAAATCCCAGGTATACATTATAACTTGTACAATTATTTCAGCATAAAAAACCTAGTAAATGTTTTACACTATAACTTTGATCCCAGGTATATGTAACATTGTGGTTATCTTGATTAATGGCGATTTATTTGTTTTGTAGGAACCTCTGTTGTCATCTTCTTACAAGTTTGACATTCACTCGAAGGCTTTCACATTATAAAAATATATGGCGTTTAGCTGCTGCGAATAAGCAAAGTCCATTTCACATAAACTGCTATATTATATTATGTTTGCAAATCTATGTTCTGTAAAACTTCAAAGTCCACATGAATAAATTATAACCTGGGCTTTCGTTGTGAAAAACTTCATGGATACGTTTTGCTATAATTGAACCTGGCAAGCCTTTGTAATCAATGTCCCACTTCCTCTGTTTTACATACTGCACACGCATTGTCATGATTTTGTTTTCCCTTTGCCCTGTAATTTTAGTCAACAAATGAACACATACAAAATAAATAAAGGCTAAATTCCCAGAAGCAGAAACTAACATGCTAGGGACATGGAAAATATGTACATTTATTTACACTAACACATAAAATTTGAATATTATATTCTTACAAATAAAAGTAAGAGCGAACATTAAAAAATATTTCACGGTTGACGTAAACAAAAAGTTAAAAAAAAAAAAGTTTGAAGCATATTTTTGAAGAAACAGCACAAACACATACTGCAAACAATGGATTCTTAATCAACAATATTACTTTTTTATAAACCAAAACATGTCCGATTTCATTACTAAATATGTCATATTATAACGAATCCCTTTTCTGCAAGTGAGCATTACACTTTTAATCCCAAGAAATTCCAGAGTATGCCCTATGTATATGCAGCTGAATTTATAACAAATCTGTCCAAAGAAAAGCTTGCACAATAAAAATATTTTTAGTACATCATCAACAGACAATTAAGTAAATAGATATAATAAAATATAGACTATGCGTGATAAGATGAAATTACATGTTATGCACCAAACTGAAAACACAATTGTTTTTCACCTGGCATGGTCTAATTAAATATTCTGAGATTTAATTGTTTGTCATCTCCAATAATCATACAACTTTGACTTCTTACTTCTTAGGTTAGTGAAATAAATTGCTGCCGACAACTCATTATATCATTAAAAGTCACCAGGTTAGTAATCAGGGTGTTTAACATTAATAAAAATCTAGACAATTTCAGTATCGAACAAATTATATCAGCTTCTAGAAAGATATAATATCCTATTGTTTAACGTAAAGAAAGATTTTTTTTGTTGCTATTTTGAGAACTTACTATGCACGTTACAAGACAGTACACTAGCATTACTGCATTGATTAGTATTAAAAATTCCGGAGAATCAAAGTATTTTAATACCAACACATAAGAGTAAAAATGGGCCGTAGGAAAAGGAATAGAATCTGATTCAGATCTCTCTTTCAGTAGTGGGAACAAAGCAAATAATTCAAAGACAGCTTAAAAAAAAAAAACCCTTACTCCATTGTTCCAACACCCTTTATATTTGTTCTTCTCCCGACGAAGCGTGGTACATCGAAAATGGCGAGTAAGAGGGTTCAATGCAATAGTTGTGGCATGCAGATAACGGTGGCTCCAAAAACACATGCTATTATTCAGTGTCCAATATGTCAAACTATAACTCATATTATTCAACCCAATGATCCTTCAAACACGGCTCGCAACTCCATTCAACACATGGCGAGCAAGTGCCAAGATCTGTTCAACAAAGCATCGAGCAATATCAACACGATGATAGCAACAAGGAATAGTCAGTCCGGATCTTTCATTGGTTATCGTCCACAAAAGGCGATAATCTCACCGTCACTGGTTGCAGGTTCGGCGCATGGAAAGAAACGAGCGGTGTTATGTGGAGTTAGCTACTATGGCCAGAGGCACAGGCTGAATGGAACTGTTAATGATGTCAAGTGTATGAGATTTTTTCTGAATCAGAAGTTTGGCTTTCCGAATGACTCCATACTTGTTCTCACTGGTAAGGAATTTCTTCTGTACGAATCAAGTTCAATACAGATTTCACCAATATAAAGCTTTATTCAAATTCCAAAAAACCCTATTTTCTCTCAAATTACAAATGCCCCTTGAGTTTGTTTCTATTTTACACGTTGCACCCTCTATGGGGATAGTTTCCAAGAAAATGCAAACCTACTGCGTTTGGCAAAGGTTTCTTGAAACCCGGACTGGGATTTGGATTTTTAATATCTAAAACTTTAAAATCCAAACCCTAAACCCTGCCTATTAACCTATTCAATTTAAATATTAAGAAAATACAACATTCTTTTTGGGTTTTTTTCCAATTTACTTTTTGAATATGTATTTTTATTTTTAAACATACAATTTGGGTATCAAAATTTTATATCTCGATAGAGGATCAATTTAATATATTATTCATCTAAAATAGATAAGAAAAATGAAGAAGTTAATTATGGTGATTCGATGTTTTCAGTATTAAAACAAAAGAGACATGATTTGACATGCTACAGTAACAAAAAACTCTAACCAAACAAGGATTTTACTATTCAAAACCCCTTTTCAAATCCAAATTCAAGAATTTATAAACCCCTTAGACCTCTTCCAAACGGAGGAATGTTTGTAACAATGAAGTGGGTATTTGTAATATTGAAAGAAATTTGGGTTTTTTCGTAATTAGTTCAAATCTGAGGGGTAGTTTTCCTAAGGGGGGGAAAGGAGCTCTAGTAGAAAATTAGAAACTAATTCTCAGAAGAAGCTATAAGTCATGCCAATGTGTTAACCAAGTAGAGTTTAAAATCCCCCCTTCTCCTTTCGCACATTTAGCTAGTGAAACAAAAATCTTACTTGTTATTCTCATATAATAATTATAATCGAATTTGCAGAAGGAGCTTCTGACCCTTCACTGATACCAACAAAGAATAACATGAGAAGGGCCTTGCAATGGCTGGTTCATGGTTGCCAAACAGGGGACTCGTTGGTTTTCCACTACTCGGGTCACGGTTCACAATCACAAGAGTTTAACGGAGATGAAGTAGATGGGCACGACGAAATGTTATGGCCTGTAGATCATGAGAGGGAGGGGAGAATATTGGATGATGAGATCAATGCTACCATTGTGAGACCACTACCTCGAGGCGCGAAGCTTCATGCGATAATAGATGCTTGCCATAGTGGGACAATACTTGATTTGCCCTTTGTCTGCAGAATGAACAGGTATGTACCATTGATATGATTTAAAACTCCTGTTGAAACTTAAATGAAAATCCGCTATTCTTTTTTGGGATAATTAAAAAAAAAACTAAAAAAAAGACTTGAGGTTTGATTCTGTGTTAGAAACATAATAATACAGAATCTGGAGTAAAAAAAATCTGAAATATTTGTACTTATGAATGGGGTAAAGTATAATATAGGATCAAGCCTCAAGTCTTTTTTTTTTTTTTTTGGAACTTTAAGAAAGCCTGGTTTTTTTTTTGTAATTAATCAAAATCTCAAGGGTAACTTTTGTAATTATCCATTTTTTATGCTGCAGGGATGGATTCTATATGTGGGAAGATCAAGGTCAGCTGTCATCTATCTATAAAGGCACAAGTGGTGGGCTAGCTGTATCTATTAGCGCTTGCGATGATCATCAAGTTTCATGGGATACTACGGTGAGATATCAATCTTTCGTTTCTTACATAGCCATATGTAAAAATCTTCCGTTTCACCTTTAAAACTCACAAGACAAGATGATGGAATTTGATTTTTATTTTTTTTGAATTATTATTATTAGTTTTTTCAATCTCTTCCATAGCAGTTCAAGTAAGCTTGTATATTACAAAAAAAAAAGTGCACTAAAGAAAACAGACTGCGGAATGTAAATTCAAATTAAACAGATATATATAGAAAGAATTATTACCAATTACTTCATCAACGTATTGAGCAGGCCTTTTCTGGCAATACCCCAACTGGTGCCATGACATTCAGCTTTATACAAGCAGTACAGAACGAGCCTGGACTGACATACGGTCGTTTATTAAATGCCATGCGCCAGAAAATTCGAGATACCAAAACAGGACCTCTCCCAAATGGTCCTGTTACATCGCTCTTGAAAAAAGTTCTGAAAATACCACCACAGGTAACCATTTTAATTTTGCACAGATGATTCTTTTTTGCACATATTATATGCTACTAAGTAAGAAGCGGCAATTTTAAGCCCAGCCTATTAAGCCCTAGGCCCGCGGCCCAATTTGGCCCGGTTGGTCTGATCAAATTACACTAGTTTTCTACCTACTGAGCCGAGCTCGGGCCTCCAAAATGACGGCCCATGGGAGTTTGAATCCAGCCACTGCTAAGCTTCTGAATGCTCCATACAGTATCACATAGGTTTCAAGCAAAATAATGGTAGTGATTTTTCTTTAAAAAATAATTCTAAGCAAGAAATTACACATATTATTCATGAGACAATACTAGCACCAATAGAAAGAGAGCATAATGTTTCCTACAACAATTACATATAATGAAAAAAAATGTTTTTTTAACTACTTGGTGGATATTCCAATTTCTACTACTCAACCCCCATTGAAGAGAAATCTGACCCTTTCCGTGGTTGGCATTTTTGCAGGAGCCCCAACTGTCCTCATCGGATAAATTTGAAATTTACACAACAGAATTTTGTCTGTAAGAGTGTATTTCATCTTTTTAAGTAAATTTAAATTTTCATGTGTGTGTCAAGAGCTTATTGAACAGTGAGAACAGAAATGCATTACGAGCAAAGCACAATATTATTTAATATATATTTTTTGCCTTGTGCACTAGAGTGCCAGTGTCATAAGAACGTGAGTGTCAGAATACAATACAATTTTGCACTATTAGCATAACACTATACTGAGTTTGATAAGTAAACGGAAAAGTTTCTGTTTTTAAATGACAGCCCCCTTACTAGGGGAGAGTACGTAATTGAGTCTAAAGACTCTGTTTTTCTCAAAAGCGTAATTGATAATATTTAAATAAATCATAAAGAAAATTAAACTTAAAGAAGCACGCTATGTTAGAAAATTCAATAGTTTGGTGGAGTGTTTAGAAAACATTCATGCCCTTGCCAAGAATATAAAAACACAAGTATGACTTCAAACGCACAGACGCATTAACAAGTTATTGATGTGCGACGAACACATGTGTAGCAAGAAATTAACACAGGCAGACGAAGTAACTTCACTCACAATGCCAGAAACAACGATAATGCCATACTAATAACAACATGCATTATTTGATATTGTCAAAAACACATTTATAAGAAGCACATGTGATAATTCACTACAATCAACTAACATGTTTGAAGTTTGAACATCTCCAACGTATGAATGGTGAAGTGTAACTTGCGTTTCCTAATGTAGCAAAGACCGTTTCTTGTAAGTCAACATTCTCATAGACATTTGATCGAACATTTATCGGGCATCATGGCTAGGCCCCCATTAAGTGTCAATCTGAAATCCCTATCTCCTCAATTCTACCACTACCACAACCACAACTCATTAACAACTCCTCAGAAATATTTCAATCAATAATGACATTCACGATGACCGAGAGGGAAAGATTGATGTGAATGCTTGAGGTGTTGTGAAAATCGTTCCAATGTTGGGATAGATTATGATGACAAAAAAAAAGGAATTTTCCTTATTATTAGCTTATTAAAAAACAAACATTTAGTCACAAAAATAATTTATTTTATTATTATATTTATTGCATAATAAAGTAAATAATTTGAATTCCAATATTTTTTATAATTTATATTTATAATAAAGTTCTATACTGAAATAACTAAAATTTATTTAAATTATTTTCAAAAATCGAGTATACAATTTAGGATAATAAATTACATTTTCATAAAACATCAAATTACATAAATATTGTTTGTTTTTTTTTTACACAACATGCGAAAAAAAAAAGGGAAAAAGATGACTTGATAATAGTCGTGCCAATGTTCTTGCTATAGTAGGTGTATATGAGATAGTAATAAGAGTATTGTAATCTTTTAATATCATGACAATTTTAAAATTACAACGGTCGTGTGCATAGTAAAAACATGTGTGCAAATAGCTTCACCCTAATTTAATGATATTAATTAATCATGCATAGTAGTGCTAGCTAATCAAATACCTCCATCTCATTAACAAATATTACTACCTTCCAAGCATTTGACCGTTTCAACACATTGATTAAATATAACCTTATATACTAATATTTCAAAAAGAAAAAAAAACACAAAACCTTCTATATACTAAACCAAAAAGAAAAAAAAAAGAGTAAATTAAGGAACCCCAAATTAAAACAGAGAATCTGAACTATTCGTTTCCGATCAACTCAAGCATTGGCCAGCACGAGCCGCGTGCGTGAGGCGCTACACCATCGGGTGTAGCATGAGCGGAGGTTGGGCCAATCGGAGGCGGGGCAATAGGTGAAGTGGTGGAGCCAGAGGGACAACACCCATTCTTGCTCCTCCTCTTCTCCCAACGTCAATATTATCTCCTCCAATATTCTTTCCAGTTCTGCCCTTTCACCCATACTTAGGATCGGCACGTCAGTGCCGTTGTTCGCGCGGCACAGCAATGGCAGCCAAGACATCAGCAGTTTTATCTTGGTTTGCCGTACATTACATTGCTCCAAAGGTTTGCCCCTTTTTTCATTTTCGGCTTCTTCTCGTTCTTCCTTGCCCATTTCTTTTGCTTGCTTGATCAAGAATGCTGAAAGAACGGGGTTTTTTAATGGAAGATTGCTTAGTCATGTGATTAGCACATAATAGAAGAAAGTTTAGACAATAATTGTGCAAGTTATACTTATGGAATTTATCAAACATTTTGTAATAATACTTCAACATTAAGATGAACCTAAAGTGTGTTCTTGCAAGTAATATGATCATGTGATTATGAGTGGCGTAATTGTAATTTTGGTACTGTAAGTATCTGTTTATGAATTTTGTACAATTTTAATTCACAAGATAAATAATGAATGCAAAATTACAAAATAGCCCCGGTAACTTAGGGTGTTGATAACTTAATACCACTAAATATACTTGGTGGCAAATTTAACCAATAACTTAAAAGATAGCAATTTAACCCCAATTTCGCCCGGAAAAAAAAAAAAGAAAACTCGCCGGATTCTTTACATTTCCGGCGATAAATGTTGACTTCGACCAATTTTGACAAATTCAATGTTGATTTGGAGCAAATTTTTTTTATTTAAATTAAAATCTTATTTTAAGAATTTAACACTATTTAAAATATAAGATTTAAAAAAGATGGAAAATATATTATAAAATCTAAGATTTTTTAAATATGCCGAAAAAGTATTATTAAAATATTAATTAAAACAAACTTGAATTGTTTTTAAAAATATTTATAAAATCAAAACAAAAATATGGGAAAATATCAAAAAATTTAAAAATATTTATAATAATTTTAGATATTATAAAATAATTTCCTAGATTTATCTTAAAACATTCTCTTTTGCAAAACAGTTTCTTCAATAATTAAAATATTTTCTTGATTTTTTTAATTATTTATTTTAATATAATATGTACATATTAAAAAAACAACAGATTCTTAATAAATATTTTTTTCCATATTTAGTACAGATTTTTTGCACATACTTCAAATAATTTCAAATCTTATAATATAATTTCTCAGATTTTTTGATTTATATTTAAATAATCTTTTTTAATATTTAAAATAATCTTGGATTTTAAAATATTTTCCTAGATTTTGTTCTAAATTTATATTTTAATAGTATTTTTTAGCAATTTAATAATCTCAAATTTTGTAATATATTTTTCATCTTTTTGTTTAATTTATAATTTAAATAGTTTCTTAAAATTATTTAAATTCTTAAAACAAAATTTTGATTTTGTAATAAATTTTTTAATTTTTACACCAATGGAATTCTCTTTGCTTGATTTATAATAAAAAATGCTTCCGAATTGATCTCATCTTTCAAGAATGTTCATTTTTCTTTCTGGATTAAGAATTTTATCCTTGAGTAAAAAGACTTTTAAAAGAAATATCACATAGATATATCAATCTATTATTTTATCATTTTCGATTACGAAAAAGAATTAGACATTGCATAACAAATATGTTCTGGTTATTATTTCACATCCACGCTGACTTAGTCAAAATTAGTCAAAGTCAACATTTTTTTGCCAAAATTGAAAGAATTCGATTTTTTTTCCGACGAATTTGAGTTAAATTATTAAATTATTATTTTTTTTTATAAGTTACTGGTGGTGCCCTTAAGTTACTAGGGCTATTTTCCATTTTTGTCAATAATGAAATAAAATTGCACTTATATGGGGCCAAATTTAGACAAAATTATTTTTTTTATGGAACCGAAGTTAACCGAAATTGCGATATTTATATACATGTATATATTTACCTGAGACCTTAACTAGGGAGCCCTGGAGCCGCGGCTCAGCCGATAAAGCGAGCCAAGCCAAATTCGACGCGGTGGCCCACTTACAAACTGCTTCTTCAGCACAGCCACACGCCGCCATCTTCTGGGCCAGCCACAGCAGCTCCGCGGCCAGCTTCTCAGCCGAGCACCCCGATCGGCTCACCTCTCTCCTCGACTTGGCGTAGCGCCACGCCGCGCGTCCATAATACCTAACCCCCTTTATCAAACGGCTCGCCCTACTATAAATAAGAAAATCACCCGCGACGTCTCCGCCGCCGCCATCGCCGCTGCTCCTCTGCCGCTGCTCCGCCGCCGCGGCGGTTTCGACCTCGCTCAGCGTCCTCGCGAACGCCGCCGAGAGAACGGCGCAATTGACTTCCCGCATAACCCGATTACCTTCTAACAAATTATCGTCGATTAGCTTCTCGGCCAATGACCTAACCACTTCGTATTTTCTCGAACTCACCGGGATATCATTCATTATCAGCAATAGCTGCGATAGAGCCCGGGAAACGCCGGAGTCTCCGCCGCCGACTGGCGCAGGATAGACGTCATCCTTGGCGGACTTGGAAGGATAATTGTCCGGTTCCTGATAATTAGGGGTTAAACAGGAGAAGAAAGAGGGCAAAAGGCTGAGAAAGAAGAGGAAAAACGAGACGAGAAAACAACGCAGGATTTCGAGAAGCTTGGATTTCTGCGAGAAATAAACCAGGGATTTATCGGCATGGACGAAAACTGAGGTTAGCAAATTTCTCAGCAAAAGAGGAGCTATGGTGGAAGGTGAATTTTCCATCATGAATAATAATAAAAACAATAAAATTATTTCTCTTTGTTTTTCTCTTTCTAAAGACTTCTCAATCTGTCGATTATTTCTTATGGTTTAATGTATGATTTTGAACCGGGTAAAGGAAAAAATTGAAAAGGATTGGAGGCTGACCGGTGGAAAATTGTTCAGATTTTCTAATTTCAAATCAATGCTTTTTCTCTGTATTATTTGTGGACGCGTTTTATACTCTCATTCAATAAATATTCCCTAAGAATAAAAAAGGTAATTAGGTTATATTCATAGGTTGTATGTGGCCTTGATCCGCACTGTGCACAATTAATTACCGCCAATGTTTCCAAGTAAATTTAATTAATGTTAGTAGTAGTAGTAAATATAGAATGTGCTGTCAATTTTTAGGATTTAAATTTTATTATATTATCCACATTTTATTATTCACAATTTTAAATAGATAATTTCTTCTTCTTCTTTTTTTAAAACGATATAAATTTTATTAACTCAAAACGAAATATATACAATCTAAGGCTCAGAGGCAGGGCTCCTTCCAGGGAAAACTACAAAAACCCCTCCAAAATTAGACAATAGGACTCCTATGCAAGGGACCTAAAAAAAAGCCGAAATTAGACAAGAGGATTCCTATGCAAGGTGCCTAAAAAAAAGCAAAGTACAAAACTCAACCCATAGCCCGGGTCAAACACAAAGAATGATGCAATTAGCTCAAGTGAGACTAGACTTTATAGCTATTAACATCAAACATATCAATGATCCCCAAAAATATAAAGAAAAACGGGAAGCAATGGCACTGATGAAACAAATCACCCTACCACAAAAATGAAAATATAAATAATTTAACTAACAACAGTATCAAGTTTATCTGAAGGATGAAGTTGTTCCAAGCCGCTTTTACATCCTCTTCCTCGGGTTTCCAAATATTTTCGAAAATCCAGAGATTCCTACAACATCAAAAAAGATGAGATGTCCTTTTTCAAGCTGCAAATCTTAGACCACCAATGGGGGAAGGAGTTAGTTTCACAAGAAATTCCATCCCATGTAATGGGAGCCAATTTCCAGAATAACCAAGCTCTTGGGTATTTGAAAAGAATGTGCTCAGTCGTTTCCTCCGCTTCACCACATCCCTAGCAGACCGTATCCACATGAGCCCCTCTTTTCACAAGGTTAATTTTAGAAGTCAAAATTCCTGAAAAGCCCCTCTTTCCAATTACTCAATTTATTTTTGACAGCTTCAAGGACAAAATCAAAGACCTCTGTCTTGGATCTCCCAATGGCCAAAGGAAGAACAAGATACCTACAAGAATTATGGGATCTGATACGACTGAGGACTTGACACACATTATTTTTCACCAGAGTAGGGGTATTTTTACTGGAAAAAAATAGTGGACTTCTTAAGATTGACTTTCTCCCTAGTAATTTTTCTATAATTTTAGCTTGTAAAGATTTAGTTTCACAAGAAATGAGGGAGTCGTCCGCAAACAACAAGTGGGAGATAATGGGGCCATTCTTGCAGATTTTAATCCCCTTAAAAAGACCAACATTGATAGCACCCCTAATGAGACCGGAGAAAAATTCAGAGACAAGAATGAAAATGTAAGGAGAGATGGGGTCTCCCTGTCTATTGCCTCTAGAGGGAATCACAAACCCCTTTGGCACCCCATTTAAGTTGAAAGAAAAATTAGCAGAAGACACACAAGCCAGAATCCAATTAACAAAAGTGTGAGGAAAACCCGTCTCAAACATAATTGTACTAATGCAAGACCATTCAACTCTACCAAAAGTTTTTGCCATGTCAAGCTTGATAGCCATATAACACTTCTTTCCAGATCTATGCCTATTCAAAAAATGCATGACTTCATGAGCAATCACCACGTTATCTAAGATTTGTTTGTCTTTGATAAAAGCGGTTTGGTTTTCGGTAATTCAAGAGGGTAGAGATGGTTTAAGTCTATTAGCTAAAATCTTTGAGATGATTTTATAACTGACATTACATAAGCTCACAGGTATAAAATGAGACAGGGAAAGTGGGAGATGACACTTGGGAATAAGGTTAACCATGGTTTGATTGACACTTTTCAAAATTCTCCCAATCTTAAAAAAAGCCCAAACAGCATGACACACATCCAGTTTAATCACACTCCAGAATTTTTAAAAAAAATAAAGGGGTCATACCATTCGGCCCGGGGGCCTTGTTTGGGTTCAGGCTAAAAGGTGCTAGCTTGATCTCCTCCTCATCAACAGGTGCAATCAAATTCGTGTACTCTTCAGGTGCGATTGAGTGGGAATATAGATAGATTTCAATATAGGGGAATTATTAATTGAGAAGAGAGAGAAATATAAATGATGTAATTTATAGTAATTAATAAAATTAATATTTATTTAAATATTAATTGGTACATATTTAAAAATCCATTGATGCACGTTTAGAAAGACAACTATATATTTATCACCCACACCAATTATATGTAATTTGGTCTTACGGACTCACAATAAGAGGTGTATCCATTGGGTCCACTCCACACACACANTATATGGCCAATGTGCCATATATATAAATTAGATATTAATTAATTAGTTTTAATATCTAATTTATGGTTTGTATAATTAATTGATTTAATAGATAAATTTTATAAAAAATATTATTGGTCAGTTAAAGAGTTATTTTTTCATCTAACTATAGACCGTGTGGTCTCATCTGTTCTGCTATAAGTGCTTTTAGCAGCTCTCCGCCGATAAAGAAAACCAGTTTTCATTATCTATCAAACTCACGCAAATTATAGATTGGGATTAAGGACGACTAGGAGAGAGAAATAAGATATATTCCATCATTTCAACAATCAGACTGGGCAGAACAGGAAAGGACATGGCTGCTCACGGTTAGTCATGTTATTATTGTATAATTAATTTTGTTGAAATCATGAGATTCAAGATTCTGGAACTCTTTCATGTATTATGATGAATAATTATGAAGATGATTAACATGTGGTAACAGAGCGACATGTTTATGAACTCGTGATTTTTCGATTATGTATGCAAAATTGAGTATTATATTTCCACTGCAATTTTTTATGTTTTGCGTATGGTAATATTAGTTAAGATTTTATTATATCCACTGCAATATATGATTTCATCATGTTTATGCATTTTGATATCTGTTATATATCCACTGCAATGTATGTTTATGGGTTTTGATGTATGCTCACAATAATCGATACTCAAATTGCTTGGGTAAATATATGTTACTAGGTGATCAATTTAGATTATTACCTAATTCACGTGTTAATAATAATTGTGAATAATAATTACGGATGACCATTGTTTTGTTTGAGCATATATTCACTTTATTTCCTACTGCATTGAATTTGTATGGATAAAGTTTTGTTTTCCACTAATATTTTAAGGATTAGTTCATCATGCTTATCTATTCACGTTTAGTGATCATGTTTTCTTTATTGATATATTATCTGTACTCCATTTATTCCAATATTAGTGTTATATGCAGAACAATAGTCTTGTCATGTGAATTAATTATGACTTAATTAAATTTTAAATATTATTGTGTGTATTTGAAGTTTTTAATAGATGATTTAGTTAGCCACTAAAGTGTCTTAACTATAAAGTTATCTAATTATGTAATATTTCCCAAATACTATCAAAACATCAATCCCAATTCCCATATAATCCAATGACTCTTTTTATTCCTATATAAACCAAATACTTCCCATTTAATACAAAATTGTATTTAAACTATCAAAACTACTCCTACATCTCCCTCTCTCTCCTAAATTAAATATGTTCCTTTTTAAACTATGTCCCAATTTGCTACCAGAAATCCCATTAATTTAGCAATTTGTCTAAATTATTAAACTATGTAAATTATGAGACTTAAATGTTAGCATATAAAGTCAACAAATAAGCCCACTATAATTATAATTTTGAAGTTGGAAAGGAGAGAATATTAATTATAATTTTGCAGTATTAATGTGAATGTGAATAAACTTGTATTCATATTTGTTTGTATAATTATAATTTAGAAATTAGACTTTTAAATCCTAATAACATGTACTTTTAAAGTATCAATAATTATAACCTAGGAAACTAACCAACAAATTAATTACTTAATACTAATAGTATTATTTAACAATTTATAATAATAACTTGTAATTAATCCAGCAAAGTAGTATGTAATTTTTAAAAAATCGTGGAAAGTAGTTTGTAATTTTTCAACAATTTTGTGAAGTAGTATGCAATTTATGCAAATTAGTTTGTAATTTTTCAAAATTTTTGTGAAGTAGTATGCAATTTATGCAAAGTAGTACCTAATTTCTCAAAAAATTATGCGAAGTAGTATGTAATTTCCCAAAAACTATACGAAGTAGTGTGTAATTTTTTAAAATTTACACGAGTAGTTTTGAAATTTACACGCGTAGTTCTAAAATTACACGAGTAGTTTTGAATTTACGTAAGTAGTTCTGAATTTACACGAGTAGCTCTGAATTTTTGAAGAATAAAATAAAGTAGTTAAAAAGGGTAATTTAGTAGTCTTATATAAACAAAGTAGTTTGTAATTTTAACAAAGTAGTACATAGTTCGCAATCTGAACAAAATAATTTGTAATTTTAACAGAGTAGTTCGTAATTAATCATGTAATAACATTTCATATAATTTAGATTATGGAAAGATGATTTGTGGAACAAAAAGATACCTAATTGTCATTTTCCCTACTTTTTTTTGTAAAGTTGCAATTACCTTATTTATCATATTTTACTTTATTGGTTAGACTTCAAGTTTGGAAAAATTGAAATTGTATTAAATGAATTTTATTAGCATGTCATAATTTGATTGTTTGAACTCCTCCTCTTGAGAAGAATCTATTAAGGGTAGTTTAGTATATTATTATAGTAATTGGATTATTATGGAACTTTTATATTCAATGGAGTTTTAGGGCAATTGGTTTTATGTTTTGGACTATATGAGAATTTTCCCTATTTATTGTTTGATTTGACTTATATTATGAACAACTTGTTAGTCACCAAAGTGACCAAATTAGAAAGTTTATTATAAATGTCAATTAAGTATAAATTCAGTCACCCATAATTATGTGATTCTATAATTGAAACGATATTATGATATAATATTTGTGTATATTTACGTTCATTGATTATAGAATATTTAAGGACCCACCTAAAGGTTGATCAATTATTTTATGATCAAGAACATTATTGTGGTTAATTGAAGTATTTTATTAGATGTGTTAGCATATAGATGGTGAACATATTTAGTTAAAATATATTCAATACCAATTATTTAAAAAAAAAAACAGCCTTTAGCATCAATTACATTTAATGTAGTACATTGTTGGATCGCCAAAGGAGAACTTCAACGTACATTTATTGTCTCTATTATTGAATCCGAATTATGTCAAAGCATCATTGTACCAATCAACTCTTCTAATTGCAGTACATATTCATGCTTCTCTTCTTTCACATGCTTAGTCTATTCCTATGCTCAACGGGCTTAACTATTCCGAATGGTGCGAATAAATCCAATTTCACCTTGGTGTTTTGGTTCTTGACTTATGACATCAAGATGAAAAGCCTACTGCTATTACTGATACTAGCAGCGGCACTGAAATATCTGTCCATAATACTTTGAAAAGATCGAACAGGCTAAGTCTTATACTTATACGAATGAGTATAGCAAAAAACATCAAGTTCACTCTCCCTCAAAATGAAAATGCTAAGGAATTCATGAAATCAGTGGGAGAACGCTCCCAAACTGCTGATAAGTCTCTTGCTGGGACATTAATGGCTATTTTAACTACCATGAAGTTTGATGGTTCTAGTAGCATGCATGAGCACGTCCTCGAAATGACGAATGTTGCAGCAAGACTTAAGTCCTTAGAGATGACTGTAGATGATAACTTCCTCGTGCAGTTTATTTTGAATTCACTGCCTTCTAAGTATGGTCCCTTCCAAATGAACTATAACACCATGAAAGACAAATGGAATGTGAATGAACTTCACAATATGTTAGTTCAGGAGGAAACACAGATTAAGAATTAGGGAACTCATTCCATTCATCTCGTTACCAATAATGGAGCTGGTAAGAAAGTTAGAAGAAAGAAAGGAAAGTGCAAGCATGGACCATTGAAAGTGAATGAGTCATGTGTCCAAATCCAGAAAAAGGAACATAATGATCTCAAGTGTCATTTCTGTGGGAAACCCGGACACATACAAAGAGACTCCCTGAAACGTAAGGCATGGTTCGAAAAGAAATGTATGTTTAAAGCTTTTGTATGTTTTGAATCAAATTTAGCTGAAATTCCTCATAATACTTGGTGGCTTGATTCCGATTGCACCACTCATGTTTCAAATACGATGCAGGGATTTCTTACGACCCGAATCACAAATTCAAATGAAAAGTATGTGTACATGGGAAATCAAATCAAAGCTCCAGTTAAAGCTATTGGAACTTATCATCTTATTTTAGATTCCGGACACCATTTAGATTTATTTCAAACTCTTTATGTACCTTCCATTTCTCGTAATTTGGTTTCTCTTTCAAGAATTGATTATGTTGGATATTCCTTTAAATTTGAGAATGGATGTTTTAGTCTGTTTAAACAAAATCTTTTTACTGGCTCTGGTGTCCTTAATGATGGTCTTTATAAACTTAAGCTCGACAATAATTTTGTTGAGACTCTTTTAACCCTACGTCATAATGTTGGAACTAAACATGATTTAGTGAATGAAAACTTTGCTTTCTTGTGGCATAAACACTTGGGGCATGTTTCTAGAGAAAGAATGAAAATATTGGTAAAGAATGAAATCTTTTCAAATTTGGATTTTACCGATCTTGACATTTGTGTGTATTCTATTGAAGAAAAACAAACAAAACGCACAAAGAAGGGAGCCACTAGAAGCACAAGATTTCTTGAAATAATACACACCGATATCTGCGACTTTTGATGTTTCCTCTTTTGGAAAAGAATGATATTTTATCATTTTTATCGATGATTTTTCATGTTATGATTATGTCTCTCTATTAAATGAAAAATCTCAATCGGTAAATGCCTTTGAGGTGTTTATTACTGAGGTTGAAAGACAGATAAAAGTGAAAATTATTAGATCTGACAAAGGTGATGAATTTTATGAAAAATATAATGAATCTAGGCAATATCCAGGCCCATTGCAAATTCCTTGAAAAATGTGGCATAGGTGCTCAATACACTATGCCAGGTACACCACAACAGAATAATGTAGTAGGAAGACGTAACCGTACTCTCTTGGATATGGTTAGGAGTATGTAAGTAATTCTTCATTACCCACATCATTGTGGATGCACGCTCTTAAAACTGTCATATATTTGTTAAACATGGTTCCTAGTAAGGCAGTTTCTAAGACTCATTTTAGAACTGTGGACTGGTAGGAGACCTAGTTTAAGGCACCTGCATGTTTGGGGTTGCCCGACAGAAGTAGGAGCTTATAATTCACAAGAAAAGAAATTGGATACAAAGGTAACTAGTGGTTACTTCATTGGCTATCCTGAAAAGTCTAAAGGGTATAAGTTTTACTGTCCTAATCATAGTACAAGAATTATTGAAGTTGGAAATACTAAGTTCATTGAGAATTGTGAAGTTAGTAGGAGCCAAGAACCACGAAATGTGGATGTTCAAGAAGTTAGGGTGCAAATTCCTTTGCACACAACTTCTTGTAAAGTTGTTGTTCCTCTCATTTTTGAACAACCTAATATTGGGCAAGAACAACAAATTAATGACCAAGAAACTCACAATAACGATAATGCACCTACAATAAATGAACCACATAAAACACAATTACGTAGATCTCAATGACAAAGGAGGTCTGCTATTTCAGGTGAGTATGTGGTTTATCTTCAAGAGTTAGAATGTGACTTAGGAGTTGATGATGATCCAGTTTCATTTTCACATGCCATGAAAATTGATAATTCTATAAAATGGTTGGATGCCATGAAAGATGAGTTGAAATCTATGGAACAGAATGAAGTTTGGGACCTTGTTGAATTTTCAGAAGGTTGTAAAAGAGTTGGGTGTGAATGGGTCTTTAAGACCAAACGCGACTCCAATGGCAATATCGAACGACACAACGTCAGACTTGTTGCCAAAGGTTTTTACTCAGAAAAATGATATTGATTACAATGAGACATTTTCACCGGTTTCTAAGAAAGATTCTTTTAGAATTGTTTTTGCTTTGGTGACTCGTTATGATTTAGAGATACATCAAATGGATGTGAAAACGGCCTTTTTGAATGATAATTTGGATGAAAAAGTTTATACGGATCAACCTGAGGGTTTCTCCATAGAAGGAAAAGAACGTATGGTGTGTTAACTTAAGAAACCGATATACGGACTTAAACAAGCTTCCCGTCAATGGTATCTTAAGTTCAATGATACCATCACTTCTTTTGGATTTGAAGATAACATTGTTGATTGAGGTATTTATCTAAAAGTCAGTGGGAGCAAGTTTATTATTCTTATTCTGTATGTTGATGACAACGAATGATCATGGTTTGATATGAAACCAAGAAATTTCTCTTGATTTTTTTTTGAAATGAAAGATATGGGTGAAGCAACTTATGTGATTGGAATAGAAATATTTCGGGATAGATCACAAGAATTGTTAGGGTTGTCTTAGAAAGCATATATTAACAAAGTTTTGGAGAGATTTAGAATGAAAAAGTGATCATCAAGTATCGTTCCAATTCAGAAGGAAAATAAGTGTAGTCTTATGCAATGTCCAAATAATGAATTGGAACGTAAGCAAATGAAATATATTCTTTATGCATCAATTGTTGGGAGCTTAATATATGCACAGACTTGTACGAAGCCAAACATCAATTTTGTTGTTGGAATGTTTTGTCGTTATCAAATCAATCCAGGAAAAGATTACTGGACAATTGCAAAGAAAGTATTGAGATACTTGCAAGGGACAACAGATCACATGCTCACTTATTGTAGGTCTGATAGAGGTGATTAGTTATTCTGATTCAAATCATGCCGGATGTGTTGATACGAGAAAAATTCACATTTGGTTATGTGTTCCTATTAGATAGGGGACCAATATCATGGAAAAATATGAAGCCGTCTGTGAATTCACATCCAGATCGACTCAAATTACGCAATTCATTGCGTAATTGAAAGATTATGAAAACAAATGATAAAATTCGTATTGGGATGGATTGGAGGAAGGAATAATCAAAAAAACATTATATTCCTCCAAATTACACATAGCGGAACGATTTCCTGTATTGTAAGCAATTAAACTAAATATATATCATAATAAATAAATCAGATTAAAATTAACGTTCACTGTACACTGTAGAAAAAATGGAGTCATTGTAGAAAATGGTTGAAAGAATCATGTTTAAAAAAAAGAGGTTAAAAATAAATTAAAAAATGTATATATCTTCAATTTTGTACGGATGGTGTCAAGGGCTGCCCCAGAAGAGCATCTTATATCCTCGATTAGTTGAGTTTGAACCAACAAGAAATGATTTCAAAAGCTTGGCAAATTCTCTAGGCTTCTCAATGTTCATAGCATGCCCCGCGTTCTTTATTATTTCTAATCTCGCATTATCTCCTATGTGCCTGCAACGATTAATTGATATTACCCAAGTGGGTGTGTAAATTACAATTACATCCTCAGTTCAAAAAAAAAAAAAAAAAAACTCAACAAAATATGATAAATATAATTTGTGGAACTTTTCCTCACCTTTGGAGCCTGTACCCCAACTCCAGTGGAAATATTTTGTCCATCTCTCCCCATATTATCAACGTGGGCTGTTGCAGAACATAAATAATAATAATAATAAAAAAGTGCATTTGTCAAATGAATCTTCTTTAACAGGAAGAATAGAATAGAAAAGGTTCTTAAGGCCAAACCTGTTCGATCTTAGGAATATTGGAGACATGTCTGTCTTTGATTAAAGCCTGGATTAGTTCCCTTTTCTGTGGCACATGATCTGTACAGAATACCTGCAGTACAAATGAGTATATTCAAGTTTGGTTTCCTAGTTGGCACCTAAAGTTGTTGTTGGGCCTTTTTTATATTAATTAATTAACTAAATCAAACACAAGAATTTAAAATGTATGCGAATGTAACAACTTTGTGATAATTAGGTGATCTAGCGGACTATGTTTGATTCTTGAGTCCAAGGTCTTGCGTTCGAATTTGCAAAAAAAACAAAAAAAAAAAACCAAAAAAAAAAAAAAAACACATTGGATATGTTTGATATAAAAACCAAATAAAATATTGTTAATACTTCAAATTGGCCTTGGAAAATGTTTGTTTTTGAGCCTAGTGTTAAAATTCAAGACTTTTATAAATTATTATTATTTTAAAATTGAGACCCAAAAAAAAAACAAAACCTCACATCAATATAATCGGATAGAAAACAGGAAGGCACCGCCTTGACCGGCCTCACAAACGCAAACCTCATCAGCTCCCTGAGCTTCTCCGGCGTCTGCGGCATCAGTATGTTCGCCGCCTCGTCGGGGTCCGCCACCTCGAACAGCCCCTCCCGCAGATCCTTCTTCTCCAGGCACACCCCGTGCAGCACAGCACCACCTTCTCCACCGCATCGGGGAACTGCGCCGCCATGCTGTACCCCACGAACCCGCCGTAGCTGATCCCCACCAGGCTCATCCTCTCCACGCCGTGCTCCGCCATCAGCCCCATCACGCACCGCGCCTGGAACGCCTCGCCCCGATCCGGCCGATCCGTCGTAGACTCGCCGAAGAAGACCAGATCCGGCACGTATATGTTGAACCGCGGCAGCAGGTGGCGGAGGAGATCGCCGTACTGCCACATCGCGTTGGCGCCGAAGCCGTGGACCAATAGGAGGTTAGGTTTCAAGGGTTTGAGCGTTTTGGGGACCCAGCAGTGCATAATCGTGCCGTCGCCCAGATCCGTTTTCACGGATCGGAGCCCCGAATAGGAGAAGAAGCTCCGGTACAGAAAATCGGCGGATCCGGTGAAGCTCAAGCATCTCGCCATCGTCGATTGATTACACGGTACACCACAGCTGAAGGCTTTTCTTTTTCCTGCTCTTTTTTGTTCCCAGAGTGCCCCTGCACAGCTGTGCGTAACAGAAATGATGTAATTAGTGTAAAGATTTATATATTTTGGTTTGCATTAAAGAATTAAAAAGAAAGTAGTGTTTTATTTTATTTTTTAAAATTTTCTTTATTTACCTGGTGAGGAGAATTGAATGGTAATCGCATGAAGTCCATCATAATTTGTGGATGGAGGAATGGGGTTTTCAAAGGAGAGAGAGAACTATTTACGGGGGAGATTTGATGAAGGACGCAAATTTGTATGTGTAGTGTAGGGCGTGTGAATGTATGCATGTCATAACTCATGCATACGTGTTTGTGTCATCCATTCAACATTGAAAAACCTTATGTGATACTCTCGATACTTTTTTTTTAAGTATTATTTTTAATTTTATTAGGTAAAAATGAAACTATTTGATATTTAAAATTATTATCTATATTTGGAAAAAAAAAAAAAAATCTGCCTTTGCGTTTGTCTTAGTGTGAGTGATTACACTGAAATAAAGGGTGGAATAGCATTTATCCATCTGGTGTACGTATGATAATTTGTGCCATGTACATTAGAAATACTAAAGTATTTAGATGACATGTAAGTTTGAAGCCGGACATGTTTAGAGTATCTCCAATACAATAATGTTGAAAGTGAAAAAATTGACACATAACATAAAAATAATTATGTGGCACATTAAAATAATTATGCGGCACATTAAATACTTGACATTGTCAAAAGCAATGTTAATTTCTAGACATTGCTCTTGACAATGTCTACAATTAATTTTAAATATATCATCCAATCATGTTATTTCTCTCTTTTTATTTTTTCTAAAAATAAATAAAATAAATGATCACATATATAATATTAACATGATGCATTGAAGAACTTTTTTTATAAAATGTCAATGTCATTTGCCACATAGGTTCAATTAACACTATTGCATTGGAGATGCTCTCGTAGAATATGCGAAACTTTCGGCCTTTAGATAAATACGTGTCTAATGTGTTTTTAATGTCTAAGCAAATGAATTAGATTTAGATAAATTAATTATATTTTTAATTTTATATTTATTTATTTATCATTTATTATTATTTATTAATGGTTAGGGATATAAATCAAATGAATCTTTATTATGAAAGACAAAATTAAAGGAAATAATTAGAAAAAAAATGTAAAGATATCCGAACAATATATTTCTTTCTAATTCAAATCTAATTCCTTTTCTCCGTCTTTCTTTTTACTTCTTTTAAAGATATTTTTATTAATATTATTGAGATTCTTTGTCTTTCCTTTTTTTATTTAAAGATATTTTTATTAATATTGATGAGAAAATGCATAATCTTAATTTATGAACTTATACTCATATGTTCGTAAGTTAATTAAATAATAAAATGCATTAAGATTATTTAGTAAATCGATAGTTAACTCTTATAGCAGTCTACCATAACTATTATAAAATATTAATTTATTTTAATATCCAGTATTAAAATATTATTATTTTTAATTTAGATTTTATTGAAAATATATAAATTAGTTATAGTTTATTTCTCATTATTAACGATCCATTTCAAGACGATTTTCTTCAAATAAATATGAATAAAGGCATCAGCCAAATGTCAAGGCTAAGCAGCTTTAGCGCCTTAGATGGTCAAAAATTGAATTATTTATACAAGTTTTATAAGTGTTTCTAGGCGTAATAAATCATAACTTTATTTATTTTAATAGTCATTGATTTCAATGCATTATTTTATTGCCTTATGTAATAATTTAACAACATATTAAGACTTGATGAATCAATTATTAATATATTCTTATTCATCAATATGTTTACATATAATTTGCAAATTGCTCTTGTATTTATACAAACAACTGAGTTATAATATTTATTTATACTAATAAAAAGGTTGACAATATCTTGCAAAAGAAAATTGATCATGTAACAATAAATGCTTTACTTAATTGATTATTTTCGAAAAAAGAAAATACATATTATTCTTGAATGACAAATGAAACAAACATATATAACGATTATCTTATATTATCTTAGTAAGAGAAAGTAAATTTAGAGTTTTAATGAATATTGTTAGTTGATTGTGAATAAACTAATGATATGACAAAACAATAAAAGAATTACATATTATTTAGGGAAAAAGAACGAGAAACAGAAGTAACGGAGGAAACCAATAATTCCGTCAGAAGGGCCACGAGATTGAGGAGCCACCCCGAACGACATCCACCGAAAGTTTCCATTCCGAAAAGATAGAAAGGCGGCCGTCTACTCTGCTTGCACCGAAAGAGTTGGCCCAAGATCAAGACAAAGCTGTCCCAGAAAAAGCCCGACCCTTTATTTTATCCTTTTGTTGGAATTTTTTCGAAATATTAGATATTTTGATAGAAAAGGAGTTCTTTCATCTCCAATAATATTAGTATTTAGTTGGGAAGTTTATGAAAGATTCCTGTGAATGATTTCATTAATGACTTTCTCGATCACCAACCACCGATACCTCCGCCATGTCAGACCACGAGCCAGCCGACATAGGTAGGCTTATTTCTTCAATTTTAGTGGTTGATTTGAAATCCCACCTTTTGTATTTAATTTGATATTTAGTGTGGTTAATGATGAATTATATTGTTTCATTGACCTAAATATAGTTTTAGGTTGATTTTATTTTGTTAATAACATGGAATTAATATTTTGGGATGACGATTATCAAAATTTCTGGTTTAGGGTTCAGAGGTGTTTCGGCTGCTATTGGCATGAACACACCCAGTTGATCTTGTTATATCAAAAATCTTGCAATTTTGGTCATAGTCGGCCGACATTTGCTTAAAATTTCAGCTAGTAACCACAAAAATTTTCATTAAAAAAAAAGAAAGAAAACTTTTACTCCTTCCTATATCAGTTTTATAGGAATCAATATTAAATATCAATTCCTAGAACGATTCAAAACTCGATATAGAAAATCCATAAATTTGTTGGAAGATTTCAGCCAGGATGGCCGATTGAGATGGCTAATTTTGGCTACTTCATGCAGAAAGTTTGTCATTAATTCGGCTAACCAGAGCGCCGGATATATTTTGCATATTTTGAACTTAATCTAACAATAGAGATGAAAAAGTTAATCGAACAAAAATGAAGAAATACATGCATGGGTGGTTCTCATGCTTATTTCATCATTAATTGTCGATTATTTATTGTGGTTGAATAATTACATTTGAAAAATAGAGAGGAAAAGAAGTTGAAGAAAATTTTAAAGTATGAATAATTGAAGAAAAATGTTGGAAGTGTTAAATTATACGCTTGTGTTTTATTAATGGATGTGTATAGCAATTTTTACATTAAATGGATGTGTTTAGCATTTTAGATGAATAAAAGTGTATTGAAATTGTACAATAACAAATATGTCATTTCACATAAACAGTTTTTGTTTTATTTAATTTCTAATCAATCTAAAATACTAATAACTTAGATTAGTGATACGACACTAAATATTCATGTAAGTTATATGACGATATTTATGGTAAGCGACCTCATTTCTTGGAAGGAGCATTCTTCTAAGAGTTAGGTGAGTTGTTTTATAAATTAGCGACCTGGAGTGTGGGAGTGGTGAGCTCTCATATAGGGTAGCGACCTCTTATGATTTTACCAACTCGGCGCTGGGTGTTGGGCTTTATGATTGTTGGGCCCGAATAGACTAAAATGGATGGTATTATGGGGTCCCGGCGGACCATATTAAAAGAACCACATGCCCAGGCCTATTCTGTTAATTTAACGAGAGATCTATTATTTATGAAAATTTAGCATATAGGAGAAATCCTAATTCTAAGTCGGTTGCGGTATTTATGGAATTATAGTGGGAGAAGGTAACCCTAACTTGGAGAATACTTCTCTTATCTATATAAAAAGGATTCAGGCCTCACTTTTATTCTAAGTTGGTTATTACGTTTGACCTCTCGAAATATCTCTCGCACTCTCTAACTTAAGCATCGGAGGACCTTCGCTGGGGCCGTCCACCGCCTTGGATGAGGTGTTGTTTTGCAGGATCAATCAAGTCGCCAGGAGACTCTTGGAGATCAAGCAGGTCGTTGCGACGTAATTTAAAGCTATTCAGGTCGTTGATCTCATATTTGAGGTTATTACCCCATATCCTGGTGACCCAATTTTTTAGTCGCATCGAGTGGCTCCGTCTGTGGAAAAGAGGGACAACGAGTCATTGAGCGAAAGGCGTGAGAAAATTCGCAAACACAATATGAAAGAAAGAAACATGATTCCCAGGGTCTTGGACTTTGGTCCTAGATCAAGCAAATCAAAGAAAAAGAATAAAGAAGTTGACAAAGGAGAGGAAACGAAAGACGGACTAGCACCTCCCCCAGGAGGACCAACGATTCAGAATCTGGCTGTCACACCACCACCATCGCCAGAGAAACAGAGAGAGAAGAAACCTGAAGGAGAGCAACAGGAGAAAACTCTGAAAGTTATTGCGCAAAAAGTTGTCCATATAGGGACAAAGGAATGGAGAGAGTTGCCTAAAGACAAGCCTTGTCAAGTCAACAAATGATTCTTGGAAGGGATTATGGAATTTGTACCTCTTGAAAAAAAAGGAGATATAAACAAGTATCTAGCAGGTGATTTGGGTACGACAGGGGAGAAAGCTGATAAATCAGATAATGGGCACGCGGAAAAATCAGTAACAGAAAAGCAAAAATGAAGTGGAAGATCTCCATCGTGGAGACCATCTCGCGAGTGGAGGGGGAGCTCGAGCAAGCGAAGATATGAAGATTCCTCTAGCTCTACCTCGTCTTCAGAGTTTCGTACTCAGAAGCATAAATATAAGAAAGGAAAAAAGTTGAGATTAGGGCGAAAATACTATAAACATCGAGGTCGGCGACATAGTAAGCACGCTAGTGAGAATGAAACAGAAGACTCGAACACAAATGGTGAGTCCAGGGAAAGATCTCAAAAAAGTCGTGGTCGGTATCGTGAAGAGAAAGGAGAGAGTGAGGTCGGGCCAGGTACTAAGGAGTTCAAGTATATGCAAAAAGCATTGCTAGCTCTGCAGAGGCAAATGGCGGGAGAAAAACCTGACGAGGAGAAAGGGCATTCTTTTTCGAATGATATATTATAGGTTGTGCTACCTAAGGGGTATAAAACATTGAAATTTCAGTATCATGGGACGACAGATCCAATCCAGAACATGCAACTCTTCGAGAATGAGATGATTCTACATGGATATACGAATGTTGCGACATGTCAGGCTTTTGTATCTACCTTAATAGGAATCGCACAAAGCTGGTTTCACCAATTGGCGCGAGGAAGGATTACTAGCTTTCGGGTATTACAGGCGGTCTTTTTGAAATAATTCTCCATCGTGAAGCAACACATAAAGACTGCACAGTCTCTTTTTCCAATGGTACAGCGGCCATATGAAAGCTTGAAACAGGTGGAGGAAGCTGAAGAAGAGCATTGCCTGCGGTTTGGTATGGAGGTCGCGGATACCGAAGGCAGTATGTCGAAGAGGTTAGAGACCAGAAGGGAATCAAGACGAGTAGTGCGCAGGCTCTTAACTGGTAATACAAGTGGAAGAGTAACACCAAAATTAGATATGAGGGATTGGAGGGGTGAAGATTTCACACCTTTGGCCTATCCCCAGGATAAAGTGTTTACTATCATGGAGCGATTAATACCTAATGACATAAAATGGCCAGAAACTCGTGCGCAGCTCCCTAATAATCCTAAGTCGGATTTCTTTTGCCTGTTTCATAATAATTATGGTCATTCCACGGAGAAGTGCAGGCATCTTAAGAAGAAAATTGAAAGGCTTATAAAGGTCGGACATTTAAAGGAGGTCATATACAAAGATAGAGAGCCACGGGAATCAAGGCAGACATTACCCCCACCACCTCCAAGGGACCCACCTCAAAATAAGGTGAGAGACAACCACAACAAGGAAATCAGGGACAGAATGAGCCAAGAAGGGCAGGAGGGAACAAATGGAGAATAAACATGATCTCAGGAGGGCCAACGGATGGTGATACTAATAACGCACGAAAGAAACACGTCAAATCAGCTCGTCTGGACCATGGGAGGTCGCTAGTATAAGTAAGCGACCTCAAAAGACAAAATCTATCATCTCTTTTGGTCCTAATGAATGACGCGGGCTGCAGGAGGATTATAACGATGTGCTGGTAATTGAAGCTGAAATAGCAGGATATGAGGTCGGGAGAATTTCTGTAGACAACGGGAGTTTCTGTTAATATAATATACATGGATTGCCTGGAACAACTGAAACTGGACACGAGGGTGCGACCTGTGAATACACCAATATATGCGTTCAATAGGGCGCAAGTAATTATGGAAGGCGAGCTGACACTTTCAGTGATATTGGGTAAAGGTGAACTCCAAGCGGAAAGAGATTTGAAGTTTTTAATTGTTCAAGGGAGGTCGGCATATAATGCAATATTAGGGCGATGCATAGACTATCCCCCCCCCCCCACACACACACACACACACAAAAGTAAGCAATGTCCTCATTGCTATTATACATATCACTACAAGGAAAAAGGAAAACGTCGAATCAATTATCATGCAAATAGTTAGTTGAATGGTTAAACAAACACTCAAGCACATAACACATAACAGAAAAATCAAACAAAATCACTAAAAATAAAAAATGAGAGTTGGGATAGAAAGTGATACAATACTGGGGCTCGGGCCCGCCTAAATATCCATGCCGTCCAGAGGGAAAGATGGAACTCTACAAATAGAGCGATGGTTTCAAGTAAGTCTGCTGCCTCCATCCGACCGGTCACTGCACCAATCCGGTCGGACAGCAGTCCAGTGTGTTTCGTCCGACCGGTCATATTCTCTCATCCGGTCGAACAACAGTCCAATGTGCTTTGTCCGACCGGTCAATTCCTCTCATCCGATTGGACAGCAGTCTAGTGTCCATTTCTCTCATTCGATCGGATGTCCTGGAAAGGCATCATTTTCCACACTTTTTCTGCACAACTCAACAAACTATTACCACACCTATCCAACTCAAGTTAATCAAGAACAAATATATGTACAAAATATTTTTTTTTGAATTAAGCTAGAAAAACGATACCTTGGGTTACCTCCTAAGAAGTGCAACTTTTTACGTCTTTTGCTCGACGACTTACAAAAGTGATGTTATCCGGGATCCATAAATAAATGACGATCGTGCCATGCCTTAGTGTTCTCTAAGAGCAAAAACGGGTGATGAAGATCATCAAGGTGGGCACGACAAGCAGGTCCCATGATTAGAGGATCAAAAACTTCAACCGGCTTTGGAGGTCGAAAAAGTGAGTAATCAATGACCAAAAAGAGATCCAAAGTCATCCGGAGTGTGGGACAATGCTCGGTCACTGGAATGACTAAGAAATTGGTCGAACAGAAGGAATGATCATCGACCGTCCAAAATTCCTTCTCGATTGCCTCTTCTACCGCCTCAACGTTAAAATTGGTCAAAACATCGGGTAGAACGCAATGCGGCTCAACAAACACAACCTCCTCCAAATTCGATAACACAACTCCAACATCTCCACAAAGAGCAAGTAAGTTCGAGTCGCCAACATCCTCCAGGACCTCAAATGGAAACACCCCTACAACTTCATCAAAAGTCGCAAAATGGGCGATCTCAACCGAATCCTCAATCTCCATCTCCTCACACACCTCTCTCAAACAAGCGTTCATGCTCGAATCCTCAACATCCAAGCTGGTCTCCACTACATCAAGAATTGGCAGCTCTTCAAAGGTAAGATGCTCCAACTCAGCACGGATAACTGAGTAAGAATCAATATCGAGTGGAGCATCGGGATGATTATAGATTTGTTGGTTTTCCCTCTCTTCCAAAGAAGCCATCATTTGACCCAACATCGTCTCCATATTCTTCATGAGTTGCTCAGCCGATTGCCCCAAATTTTGATTCGATTGCACAAGTTCGTCCCAATGACGAATGGTCTCAGCTTCTAGGTCTTGCTCCCGCGCCAAAAATTGATCATCTGGTATATATTCTTCATAGCTCGGATGGTACGGAATCAAGTCGGGAGGGGCATAAGAGTCGTAGTTCGAATAGGAAGAATTAAATTCGGATGGACATATAAGTCATATCCCGTGTATGAACCAAACTTTTATGCATCCCTTTTTAAAATATTTAATAAAGCATGTAAGTTTGCTCGTAAGAGTACGAGGAACTTGTAGGATGGTGAGTTTGACTCGAGTCGATTCTATCGAGGACAACTGTTCGGTCTTATCGGATATTTCTTGAATCGAACTTTTTCGCGTTTAAATTTAATGAAAAGCTCGTCCGCAAGAGAACGGAGCTATTGTAGGCGATAAGCTGACTCGAGTCGAATCACAAGGAAGACTAATCGGGAACTATTCCGGTGTTCGATTTTATGTACGTAGAAACGAAAATAAAAACTAAACTAAACTATACTAAACACACAATCAAATAAGGTTTGAAGTGTTCTAACATCTACGAGCAATAAAATAAAAGGTTTTTAAAACGATAAAGAAAACGAAGGTTCTAGGGCGTTGGAATCGTCTCCACGATYGGGGTTGTCAAGCCCGATGGTTCTAAAYGACCCTAGGCACTAGAACATTAAATTAAGCCAAAAAGCATTAACATGATCAAGAACATAATCTCAACAAGCAATTAAACTCAAGCATCAATATGGAATGAAGCGGAATAACTATTA
>BMAC01000540.1:771569-804369 GCA_014905375.1 Phtheirospermum japonicum | reverse complement strand
GCAATCATGCCCTCGATTTTGAAATCCCAAGAATAGCTCTTCAGCTTCACTCGTCAAGAACCTCGTGGAGATTGGTTCCATGTCTTCAATCTCGACGGCTTGAGACGGAGCCTCATCAGAGCTAGTATAGTGGTCGGAGGCAACTATTGACATCGGTGCACTGGCAGATAGGAACATTATCAGAATCGAAGCTTGGAGAAGAGGCGGGTTGTCTGCAGGGGATGTTGGTTTCAGTGTCACAACACCAGAACCAACATGGGCTGACACGGCAGCTTTGGACTTCCTCTTTTCTCTCTTTGGGTGGAATTTTCCTACAGTCTGTTTCCAGAGCTTTGCTGGGTGATGGTGAATTCGATATTCTGCAAGAGATTGAAAACAACTACAAACAAAAAATTGAGTGTCGTAGGCAGTAAAATTTGGAGAAAGAAAAAGTAAAAACTTTAACTTTGTCAATATGGAAAAAGTCATAAGCAATAGATAAAAGAAGGGGATGAACATAAGTAAAAAATAATTCCCCCACTCTTTCTCAAAATAAGACACACAATCTCTATGCTTAAATAGCCCAAATAGCCCACTATCTCTTATTTAGAATAAAAATCACAAATCCCAACTACAAATTAAAACCGAGATAGAGCTAGATTTTTATAAACCATCACCATAGTTGAACAAAGCCTTTGCAAAGCAATTTTTCACTCGCCAAATTAACCTCTTATTACCTGTCCAACCGTCTGATTTCAACTCCACTGAAACACGCGGTTAGCAAGATTCAAAATAAGATTAAGAGAATTCAAGATAGACACGAACACAAACAACAGAACGCACAACAAGATGGCATCTTCCCAAAGTATGAATGTCCTACGAGATGCCTAAAATTCATGACCTAAAAGGTTAAAAAGAACACATTATAATTTCAGTAACTTGATCCAATGTTGCTTTTTATTACTGACAACATCATTAACCAACATTACCTCAGGTGAAGTCAATGGAAGCTTACCCCTTAACCCAAGTTAATGACTACGTCAAGATCTCTCAAGAAGTTAATATTTAAAGATTGGATCATTTTGTATCCAGATTTTCTTCATCCTTGAAGGGATTTGAATCTTTTAATCTTCAGCAAAGCTGTTAAAAACCTCTTGTTTTTGGACCTGGGAGAAAACCAGTTTCTGCGGGCAAGTCCCACAATCACCTAATTTTGAAGAGGTTGGTCCTTTTTGTTATCACTTTTATTGCAACACAGGACCTTATTGCACTTTCAATCAAACTTAATGCATTAGAATTTGAATCGAACTTTTTCGCGTTTAAATTTAATGAAAAGCTCGTCCGCAAGAGAACGGAGCTATTGTAGGCGATAAGCTGACTCGAGTCGAATCACAAGGAAGACTAATCGGGAACTATTCCGGTGTTCGATTTTATGTACGTAGAAACGAAAATAAAAACTAAACTAAACTATACTAAACACACAATCAAATAAGGTTTGAAGTGTTCTAACATCTACGAGCAATAAAATAAAAGGTTTTTAAAACGATAAAGAAAACGAAGGTTCTAGGGCGTTGGAATCGTCTCCACGATYGGGGTTGTCAAGCCCGATGGTTCTAAAYGACCCTAGGCACTAGAACATTAAATTAAGCCAAAAAGCATTAACATGATCAAGAACATAATCTCAACAAGCAATTAAACTCAAGCATCAATATGGAATGAAGCGGAATAACTATTATGAGCATTGAATAATTGAACTAACAAGAATTAACCATTAAAATACTTCAGCAAAAGGATATAAACTACAAATGAGAAAATCTATAAAAGACGAAGAACTACATAAACAAGTCGAAATCTAAAAACTGAGGAATTACATTAACATTAACCAAAGCTTAAACATAAGCAATTACAACTAAGTTCAGAAAACTTATGAACCAGAAAAACGATGACATTCCAATGATCTTCAGCGTCCCGAACAGTCTTGAACGTCGAATGAACGGAAATGACGAAAACGACGAACTATATAATCTAATCTTGCTTGAATTGAAGGGTGGCATGAACCGAGGGTGTTCTATAATGATCTGGACCTTTCCCCCTCGTCCCAGCACCTTTAAAATGAAGAAAACCTCCGGATATATATAGARTTTCAAAAATAACCGCTCAAACTGYCRGAGCGTCGACGGTGCGTCGATCGACGCGAACCAGGCGCACGCGTCGACCARGCAGAGCGTCGGWCGACGCACCTAAGATCGACGCTTCAGAAGTTATGCGTMGACCTAGCGTCGACCGACAGGATTAAGATCGACGCTTCAGAACCTTTGMGTCGACGGTGCGTCGGTCGACGCRGGCRTAGCGTCAACAATGTGTCGACCGACTTCAGAAGYTGYGCGTCGACCTAGCGTCGATCGACGCGAGCGGTACTCGGCATCGACGCGGGCGCTGCTCTGCGGCGCCTGCATGGCTTCGACTCGTCACTCRTCCCGTTTTCTTCGTTTTGAGCTGAGATATTAACATTAAACAAAATTAGATTATTTCATACAAAATAAAGTAAAAACACATTAAACACCATAAGAAACGAAAAACATAAAAAAGGAATAAAAACTATAAAAAGATAAACTAAAACACGTAAAAGCACACAACACACAATGCGAAAACACATGAAAATCACATACCAACTTCAATTCTCAAGCAATTAAATTATACATACAATTTGGGGTTTTTTTGAAGAATTTGAATTGAACATTTTGAACTAAGCTATATTAAGGCTAAATCTAATTAAACTAATCATCTAGAACTAAATTATCAACTAAATTAACTAACTAGATTAATTAACTAATTAATAATTAAAAGGATCTAAGAAATAATTTGCTGCTAAGGGTTGCTGCTAAGGGTTACTGCTAAGGGTTGCTGCTAAGGGTTGCTGCTAACCGTTAGTACTAAGGGTTGCTGCTAAGGGTTGCTGCTAAGGGTTACTGTAACCTTTAACTGTAACGGTTAACAAAATTTGAAACTTAACCAAACTATATCTTGCATGCATGAATGAATTTCAACGAAACAATGCATCACACATCCAACATAAAGCATTAAAAACTAATTATAAACTAAAAATAATAAACTAAATACGTACGTAAACTAAATAATATTCGAAACTTGAAACTAACGATTTAAAACTATGAAACTAATTAAAGGTTTAAGAGTACTTGTTTAATCTACTGGAAACTGAAAGTACTTCGGCTATTCCGAAGAGGAGACGCAGCGGATCGGTCGAGAAACGATGAACGACGTCGAACGGGCTCGGGAACTCGTCGTCGTCCAATCTTGGGTTGCTCTTCGATCTCCGCATCTTTTTTATTGTAATCCGCCTCTAAACCCTAGGATTATGTTTATGGACGGTTATTAGGGTTTCAAGCATTGCCCACAGACATAGATCATCGAAATTCGGATTAAGGAGGGTATTTATAGAATTTTTTCCACGAACTGGGCCGAAAAATCTATTTCTGGGCTTCCTGGGCCCGCTAACGGTTGGTTGCTAACGATTGGTGCAACCTTTAGTAGCAACCGTTAGGTGTATATTTTTTTTTTGCATTTCTGGCCGACGACAACGGTTGTAAGGAAATCGTTCTGGAAAGTTACCGTTAGCTCTGAATTCAAACATTCTAACCGTTAGTATCAGTTCTCAGTAACCGTTAAGGTTAGCGGTAACAGCTAACGGTTCAGTATCAGTTCTCAGTAACCGTTAAGGTTAGCGGTAACAGCTAACGGTTGGAGTGTAACCGTTAGCCTCAATCGACATCGGTTCCAGCATAATAACCCTTCTGAAAAGTCTATCAGCTTCAATTCTTGCTACTTCTTCACCGGAAAGCTCGATCTTCATAATTCATCTCTAACGTGCTGAACTCTTCCGGTTACTTAGCTATAAAGTGAAAAAAAACACAATTAATCACTTATTTGCATCAATTTAGACCAACACACGGTAAAATAAGCTGAAAGTCTAAATATACAAAATTAAGCTTAAATGGTCGAACTTATACCAAAAACACTAATAAAAAGAAACTAAAATACTACTAATAATAACCACAAATACATGTTAATCAACTACCCCATGCTTTATTTGTTTGTTCGTCCTCGAACAGACGTTAAGTTCAAAGTGTAACTTAGAAAGAAAATAAGTTCGAGTAATGAGTCGTGCGTCGCTACATAGATGATTTTAAAAATATAGTCACTAGTCACGCAACGTCAAACACTCCACCCTTATTACATTATCGCTTCAAAAACAATTTAATGCATCCTCTCAAAGGAAAATATATAGGGGTGATCACTCAAAGCACTCAAGCAGTTGCTGCATAGGACGTGTATACACTCAAATCATACAAATACATGCACAATAAATAAGCACAGTAAATCAATCTCTTTTCAATCGCAAATTAAGTGTGCTGTCAAAATTAAGAATCGGAAAAGGACTTTATGGGTTGTGATGTAAGGCTCTTTGGACGGGTATGGAATATATAAGTCGTGTGGCTAAATAACTCACCCAACCTAATCTAATCACGAAGCAATACTTCACCTCGTTCAAAAATAAAAACCTCACTAAGCACACATAACGTAGCCTTTAAATATAGGCTATTTCTCAACTCGCAAACCGTAAACCGACTTGAAACTCAAAAACCACTTAAACACAATTGAAGCTTATAATGTGCTTCGTAACACAACTCTTTTGCCTTTTAAACATTAGGCTTCATAATAAAATAAACAATAAACTCAAGCCTTTAAAATTGTAGGCAACTACTCAACTAGAACCACCATCCTCCTAGTTCTTTCTTTTTTTTATCCCCTTTTATTCTCTTTTTTTTCTTCATGGGTTCTCATTTTTTTTTTTTTTTTTTTTTAAGGATGGTGATCCTTTATTACAATAATTTCATAAATCCCTGATAAAAACTCCAAAACACTAAATAACCAATAAAAATAATGAATTTATTTTTAATGGGTTAGCAGGGGTCTCAAAAACACTCATGGCTAATGGAAATGGATTATTTGGCTATGATTGGCTCATTCGGAATTTATAGTGGCTAAAATTTATGGATATAGCCGGAATAAGGTTTTATATGTGCCTTAACGTCATTTTCAAAGTCAACTACACACAGCGGTTTCAAAGAGATATCAAGACTGAAACTTACTCAAGCACATGCAATGATGATAAACACTCAGGCTACTCACTGGCTTTTTGCATGAAAAAGTTTTGAATTGACGCTGCTTTTAAGGTTTTGCGAAATCGTTTGCGTCCAAGTACCATTTTACAATATATAAATAATAATTTTAAAAAATTTATGCACTTATACACGCTCAAAAGACAAGAACAAATAATCATACATAGTTAACTTCGACAGGCAAGCCATACAAACACAATTTAGCGCATAAATAACAATCAATCACGTAAAATATTAGCTAAGACAAACTCACGAAAATTTAAAATTTTGCACAATTTTCAATTATAAATCACAACTCAACCATCCCCCCCTCTAAAAATGTGGCAAACTCCTGGTTGCCATAAATATAAAGAAAATAAGCGCAAGGGAGATAAGAAAACATCCCTGAAAAATCAATAGTTGAGCTTCTCCAAAAGTACTCGTGCAATAATTCCTCGTCTTGAACTCATGATTAGATTGTCTTGAAAGAAAAACCTACAAAAGCAAAACAAATAATAAAAGCAAACTAACTAATATTTTTGAAATTTTGAATTTTTCCATTTTTCTTTTACGTAAAAGAAAATGAAAAGTAAAAGAAATGATTGTAATCAATTGTGTCGCGCAAGTGCCCGGTGACATATCGTTCGGAATTTGAAATGGCCGGATTGCGGCTCAATGTCGGACATGGCTGGATTGCAGCTCATCAAAAGGTTGCCGGACTGCGGCTAGCTTGGGTCGAATTGCGACCTCGATCGACAACAAATGAAATTCGTAAAAACAGTGTTCTAAAAATCGCTAGGCGGCCGCTAGGCGCCAGACCAGCACCTAGCGCCTAGGGCGCCTAGGCGGGGCCTAGAATTGAGAAAAAATACCCTAGTTTACAACATTACATCCAACATTTAATAGTTCAACATACTACCTGCTACACAATAAAGTATATGACTATTCAAAACTAAAAGTAATGATCATAAGTTCAAAACTATTGTTCAATTCAAAGTTCAAAACAATATAAATCCATAGCACATATTGCAAGATCAAAATAACTAAATAAGGGAAAGAGTTCTCAGTCTGTTTTTGTTCTGTTCTGTCCCAATTCTTGCCCCGTAACAATTGAATTGACTTTAAAAAAATTTAAAACCAAAACAACGTCGTCTTGGATAAAAAAATAAAAAAAAATAATAAAAAATAATAAAAAATTGGACTGCCTGGGGCCTAGGCGCCGACTTGGGCGCCGAGGGCGCCTAGGCGCCGAGTTCCCCCGGAGATTTTTTTGCCCGATTTTCAAAAATCGTGGGCGGTTCGAGGGCGCCGAGCGCCTAGGCGGCCGCCTAGCCCGATTTTTAGAACAATGCGTAAAAATAGAATGCAAACGCTACAAGCTGTAGCATGTAGCGGTAGGTTGCCTAGCGGTAAGCTCATCGTTATCCCTGATTGTTGCAGCTAGCGGTAGGTTTAGTGATTGATTATCATCGTTAATGCCTCGAATGGAACTAGCGGTAAGGCCTTGCGGTAGCGAGCTACTGCTATAACCGTTAGTTGTTAAAAATAAGCAATCTTATCATATTTTCTGCACATCAACACACATATAAACGTACCACGGCAATTGACACAATATAAAGACAAAAATAAAATAAATAAAAATTAAAAGAAAATTAAAGAAAATGAAAACTAACGAACGCCTGGGTTGCCTCCCAAGAAGCGCAACATTTAACGTCGCTTGCTCGACGCAATTTGCTTGATCAATCTATGGCTCGTGGTGGACCCACGAACCCTCTCTTGCTACTATTTTGACTCTTCAAATAGTTCTCTGGATAAGGCTTGAGTCGATGCTTGTGGATTTGAAAATTCGACTTGTCATGCTCATCGTATAGGGTGGATACTCCATACTCATCCATATCTTTTATTAAAAACGGTCCACTCCATACTGAATTCAGATTGGCCTTTGGATCGAACTTACGCTTATGATTATACAGCACTTGTTGACCAATCTCGAACTGCTTACACTTAAAACTCTTATTTTTGGCCTCCTTCGACTCTTTCTTCTTTTTCGTCCAATCGTTGAAGTATGTTTTGCCCTTGTTCTTGTACGTGAAAAAGTTTTGATGGGGTCGAGGGAATCAGACATTGAACGAATTATTGGTGGCTTCAACTCCACATCCAATTCGTCTTTAAATTCTTCAATAACATCGCTCATGTCGATACCTAGTAACTCGATCAAATCTTCTCCACTCAAACGCTTCTCGTCATCAAACTCATCAACCTCCTTATCGAAGTCATCTTCTTGAGTAACCTCCTCCTCCCTCCAAGATTCGGCGTCGTCCCCGTCGTCTGATTCATTTAGAACCTCGACTCCCATAAGCTCGTGAATGCATGATGTAACGGGATCAACAAATGAACAGTCATCTATCATGGCAGGGGCAGGAGTATTTTGAATATCCTTTATAGAAAACGTCACTTTCTCGCCCAAAACGGTCATGGTCATCCTCCCTTTGTTAACATCAATTATCGTATGGGAAGTAGACATAAACGGGCGCCCCAATAAAATGGTATGTTCGGTGCTCTCAGCTAGTACCTCGCCAACGTCCAGAACCACAAAATCAACTGGAATTACGAGCTCTCCAACTTGTACTAGAACATCCTCAACTATTCCCAAGGGTCATCGGGTTGAGCGATCGGCCAATTGTAGGCTCATGGTTGTCGGCTTTAGTGGCCCAAGATCAAACGCTTGACAAAGTGAATATGGCAGTAATTTTGTTCCTGCTCCAAGATCTAACATTCCTATTGCCTTTTGTCCATTAGCCAACGAAATAGTGATGGAAAAACTCCCAGAATCGCGTTCCTTGGGTGGCAATGGCTTTTTGAAAATCGCGCTAACTTCCTTCGGCAGTGTGACGTATTGATCCCTCACTAAGCGTCTCTCTCTCGAAGCAAGTTCCTTGAAAAATTTCACATAGGCGGGCATTGTCTTGATTACTTCCAACAGCGGTAGATTTAAAACAAGCGTACGAGTTAGATATTCTCTCTCTCTTTTTTTTTTTTTAAAAACAGTTTGTCGAATCTCGCTTTGGTTGTCGAGGTACTTTGCATACACAACACTCAACGCACAAGATTAAACGTAACGGTGGAAAATAACAAAAATGAACACAAACAAAAATAAGAGATAATCACTAAACACAAACGAAACAATTCACAACACAAACAAGGTCACAAAGAGCAAACACAAAAATTACAACCATTAGCCTTCCCCGACAACGGCGCAAAATTTTGAGCCGAACTTTTCGGTTCCTTTCAAAATTAAAATACAGTTAAACAGTGCGCGTCTACTTTTGAAAGGGTTTAGTTCGCCCGCAAGAGAATGGGGTCACTTGTAGACTTGGCAAGTTAACTCGAGTCGATCTCTCGAGGAAGACTAATTGATAGTTGTTAATGTGTTTGTTTTTACGAACGAGAAAATAAAGAAAATGCTACGCTAAACGCGCGGACAAAAGAGTTTTGGTAATAACTAGAACTAAGAAATAAGATTATACTACGAGCAATTTAAAACTAATCTTGCAAGAGAGCGTCAATCTCTATGCAAGAACTTAACTAATGTTTACAAAAGTTTTAACAACGAGTTCTAAAACGAAATTGAAAACCTTTTTAAATGATTAATAACGGGGGTCTAGGGCCTTGGAATCGTCTCCACGACCACTTGGGCATTTTATCGAACACTTAGTCTACGAGTTGGGGTTGTCAATCCCAACGTGTAGATTAAACACCCGACAATTCCAAGTGATGGTTCTAAACGTTTCCAAGCACTAGACCCGTAAATTCTAATTAGCAATCATCAACAAATCCATCACAAACCCAATCAAAACATCAAATTCACGATAATAGAAATCAACTAGTTAACCAACACAATTTTTCACCAAATGATTCACAATAATCCAAACATAAACGATTCAAACTAATAATCCAAACACAATATGAAAACACAATATCCAAACAAGATTACTGAAAATCAAAATGAACCAATGAGAACAAAGTTTAGAGTGTACGAGATTGAAATGTTTGCGAGAACTATCTCCAGCTATTCCAGAGGGATTATCGTCTACGAGTCGAGCCTTGGAAGCTGTCACGGACTCCCGAGAAGCTGCGACCGCCGTGGTAATTACCGAATCTACGCCACTGCAACTGGTTGCTGTGGGGCTTTGAGGCGATGGGTCGAAGTTGTCAATTCCGAGCGTGTCCTCGTGGGAGGTCTTCGTTCCTTCTATCCAGGTAGGTTCTGATCTTTAAAAGATATAAGATGAAAAACAATTCAAGAACTCTCATGGGTTGTCATCCCCAAGAGGTTCGAGAATGTCTTCCCGTCTCGGTTTGTCACGAACCGGACGGGGGATTATTCGTCTATGGATGGTGTATGGATGGTGTTTTTCGGTTCTCTGAATGTGGCTGAGTTCTTGGCCTTTTGTAGCCTTCAAAAACCCCTTCCGTAACTGAAAATCTCCACAAAATCCGAGTTTGTAACGCTTATATCCGATCGGATGGTCTCCTAGTCCGATCGGAGGGATCTTTCTGCCAGAAATTCATACACTGGGTTTTGACACTAGGTAACCCAGTGTGGATGACATACACAGTCTCAGCTGTAATATACCAAATCAGGGCCCAATTTCTTTGAGACTCCACTCGCGGGCCCACACTCGTCCACCTTAACACCGAAAGATTTCAAAATACCTAAAATAAACATAAGAAATGGTAAAATAAGTCGGATATACATAAATACAAAAATATGCTCAATCAATCCAACTTATACCAAAAATTAACAACAAATCTAACTAAAACACTAGCCAAGTATACAAAAATCATGACAAATACGTGCGAGTCAACCACCCCATGCTTTATTGGTTTGTTCGTCCTCTCACAAACGAAAGAATCAAAACCATGTAAGCGTGAAAGTAGCTAGATCAAAGAGTCATGTTGTGCATACAATATAGTTTTGCAAATATAAATACTTTTGTCAAAAACTCTTAAGCTAAGCTCGTGTTACCTTTTCACCTAAAAATAGTTTTGAAAATATAAACACTTTTGTCGAACTCTTAAGCTAAGCTCGTGTTACCTTTTCACCTTAAAATCAAAAGAATGCGTCCTCACAAAAGGGAAATATATATAATGGTGCACTCATTCGCTCGTGTTTTTCAAAGGGTAAGTGTATATGCTCAGATCAACATAGACATGCATTCAACGACTCGTGAAAATCAAAGACTCGTACATCGCATATGTGTGCATATTTAATCAAGAATCGGATTAGGACTTTCTAGGGTTGTAATGTAGGTTCTTTGGTAAGGTATGTCATATATAAAGATGTGTGGCTAACTTGCGAACAAACGCAATCAATAACTCACTCAATCCAAATTTTAAGTATAGAGCAAAGCTTGCTCCTCATTCCTCCCAAAACAACCATAGAACTCTATTATTAGCCTTTTATAACTAAGGCTATTTCTCACCCAAAACTGAATAAACTCGCCCGATCTTAAGGAACAAGAGTTTTAGTTCCTTCTATACTCGTTTACCTTTATAATTGGGCCTTATTCTTAACTAGACTCTTTTTTTTTATATATATTTATTTTCTTATCCTTCTTCTTTTTTTTATAATAGTGTCCCACTAATTTCCACCCTGCATTCGTCATATCTCATTAAACCAATGATAAATAAAACTCTGATCTCACAAACTTGAACGAAATAAGAGCTACAATTATACTCATGGCTAGCAAAGAGACGGAATAAAGGCTCAAAGGGGCTCATTAGGAATTTATAGTGGTTTTTATTTCTGAATATAGCCGGAATCGGGTTTTATATGTGCCTATCGTTATTTCCAAAACCAAATATACACATGCGACTTTAGTGACTTCTCAAAACTCTTATCGAATCACAGCGTGGAATGTTGATAAACACACAAGGCTCCTTACTAGGGTTTTATTCAAACTTTTGAAAACAAGAAGATCGAGTTTTAAGAGCTTCGCAAAATTGTTAACGACCAAGTGTTGTTGTAAATAAATATATATAAGTAGTTTTTGAAACAAGATTACTGAAAATCAAAATGAACCAATGAGAACAAAGTTTAGAGTGTAAGAAATTAAAATGTTTGCGAGAACTATCTCCAGCTATTCCGGAGGGATTATCGTCTACGAGTCGAGCCTTGAAAGCTGTCACGGACTCCCGAGAAGCTGCGACCGCCGTGGTAACTACCGAATCTACGCCACTGCAACTGGTTGTCGTGGGGCTTTGAGGCGATGGGTCGGAGTTGTCAATTCCGAGCGTGTCCTCGTGGGAGGTCTTCGTTCCTTCTATCCGGGTAGGTTCTGATCTTTAAAAGAGAGATAAGATGAAAAAAGATTCAAGAACTCTCATGGGTTGTCATCTCCAAGAGGTTCGAGAATGTCTTCCCGTCTCGGTTTGTCACGAACCGGACGGGGGATTATTCGTCTATGGATGGTGTATGGATTGTGTTTTCCGGTTCTCTGAATGTGGTTGAGTTCTTGGCCTTTTGTAGCCTTCAAAAATCCCTTTCGTAACTGAAAATCTCCACAAAATCCGAGTTTGTAACGCTTATATCCGATCGGATGGTCTCTCAGTCCGATCGGAGGGATCTTTCTGCCAGAAATTCATACACTGGGTTTTGACACTAGGTAACCCAGTGTGGATGACATACCCAGTGTCAGCTGTAATATATCAAATCAGGTCCCAATTTCTTTGAACTCCACTCGCGGGCCCACACTCGTCCACCTTAACACCGAAAGACTTCAAAATAACTAAAATAAACATAAAATATGGTAAAATAAGTCGGAAATACATAAATACGGAAATATGCTCAATCAATCCAACTTATACCAAAATTAACAACAAATCTAACTAAAACACTAGCCAAATTTTCAAAAATCATGACAAATACGTGCGAGTCATTATCAGATGACAGTTAGAAAAGGCTTGAGTGACAACAAACAAGAAATGAGGGAAGATGTATAGGAATGTGTGTTTAGTGCAAAGAAGATGAAAGAACAAGAGAACTCTGTTCGGCAGCACGAAGAATTGATGGAGATTTCGTTGGAAGAAGGTCGCCCAGAATATACTATGAGAATAGAAACTGTAATGACAGAAACATTAAGGGAAGAGATGATAAAATTACTGAGGGAATTCCGAGACGTTTTTGCCTTTGGAGATGGAGAACTAATAGGGGTATCCACGGAGGTCACGCAACATCACTTGAATGCAGATCCGGAGGCGATGTCGGTCAAACAGAAAAGAAGGCATTTTGGGGCTGAACTGGATAAAATAATTGAGGAAGAGGTGCAGAAGCTGTTAAAGGCAGGCCATATTCGGGAATTCCAATTCCTAGAATACTTATCTAATGTTGTAATGGTACCTAAACTAGGTCAAAAGTGGATGATGTGTATGGATTTTTGAGACCTAAAACCTGCCCTAAGATATTCGTCAAAAAATACAATATGGTCAGGTGGAGGATGGTTTGGGTCAGTCTGTAAGATATTTGGAGTGACCAGTGTAGCAGTATCAGAGAGATTGAGAGCTATCTTGAACTCTTCAAACATTTCCCGATCTGGGAGCAACCAGTAGTTATCTCTAACTACCCTAGTGGTTTGGGGTAAAGGAATCAGGTCGGCAACAACAGAAGGAGGTGTTACTGTTATGGGATTCTCAAGGAAATGCTCGGATTGAGATGTAGAGGATATATTGGGTATGGTTAGAGGAATGCCCTTTGAAATGTTTTCAATTTCAGGTTGGGATGGAGAGGGGTCTTCTGGTATGTTCTCAATCAAGGCTCTGGCCTCAGTATAAGCCCTAGTCTGGGCCTCAAGCTCGGACCAACTGACGTCACCTTCCGGTTCGTCATATAGGCCAGGATGCGGTGAAGGAGGATTTGTTCGTCTTCTTTTAATAATAAATGGGTTTTCAAGGGAATCGGAGTCAGTGGAAGGCTGTGGGTTTTGAGAATCGGGAGTGGGGGATGCTGGATTCATCATCAATCAATTATCGGGAAAAAGAAAAAATAATAATAACACTCAGCAGATGCAACAATTGCAGAGCGAAATTACAATAATTACTATTAAGATGAAGGATTAGGGGGACTTACTCATTATTGCAGTTGATGACTTCGGAGATGAATTCTGGTGTGTTGTGAAATATTTTGCAGATTTCGTGAGAAAGAGAAGATGTTGCAGAGAAAAATGGAGTTTTTGCTTGTGTTTTTGATAAAGTGAGGATGGATTTAAATGAAAGGGTATGATATGTTTTGGGGCGGCGTAAAAAACTGAAAAGACAGAAAGAAGCGGGAAGGTTGTAGGGTTTTATTATGGGCCTTTCATTTATGGGCCCACCATATTAAATATATTATGAGAAAGCGGGGTTATGACATGTGTCCAACATATTGTCAGAGGGCATTTAATGATCTTTAAAGAGATGTGATGGATATGAGTGACGTGTTTTGACTTCTTGAAAACGTATGATTGTATTTTGTTGGATTATTGTGCACATGTACGACTTTAGGTCGGTGAAGGATGGTTTTTACAGGTCGATGGATATCTGAGGTCGGCAAGCATATATTTCTGCGGGGACTTGTGAGCAACCTTTACTTCTAAGAAGGTGCATTGTTTCTGAAAGCTGAGCGAGCTGAATTATTCTTGAAATTTATAATTTATTGTATAAAGGGTAGAGAGCTCTTGTTGGATGAATGATGTTATAGTTCGATATCGAGAGCTGGGTTATTGTGAGCTATGGTATGAAGTCTGAATAAGCTAACAAAGTGGCTGAGTGAAGTTTTTGGTTAAGTTCTCAGTTCAAGTGAATGGTACACGATTTCTGGTCGATGCATTCTTTTACATATTCTACCTGATTTCGTGCCTCAATCAGCCAGAATATGGGGACTAGCTGATACGACACTAAATATTCATGTAATTTATATGGCGGTATTTATGGTAAGCGACCTCATTTCTTAGAAGGAGCATTCTTTCTAAGAGTTGGGTGAGTTATTTTATAGGGTAGCGACCTTGAGTATGGGAGTGGTGAGCTCTCATATACGGTAGCGACCTCTTATGATTTACCAGCTCGGCGCTGGGTGTTGGGCTTTATGATTGTTGGGCCCGAACGGGCTAATATAGATGGTATTGTGGGTTCCCGGCGGCCTATATTAAAAGAATCACAGGCCCAGGCCTATTCTGATAATTTAGCGAGAGATCTATTATTTATGAGAACTTAGCATACATGAGAAGTCCTAATTTTAAGTCGATTGCGGTATTTAAGGAATTATAGTGGGAGAAGGTAACCCTAATTTGGGGAATACTTCTCTTGTCTATAAAGAGGATTCAAACCTCACTTTTATTCTAAATTGATTATTACGAGTTTGAGCTCTCGAAATATCTCTCGCACTCTCTAACTTAAGCCTCTCTAACTTAAGCATCGGAGGACCTTCGCTGGGACCGTCCACCGCCTTGGATGAGATGTTGTTTTGCAGGATCAATCAGGTCGTCATGAGGCTCTTGGAAATCAATCAAGTCGCTGCGACGTAATTTGAAGCTATTCAGATCGCTGATCTCATATTTGAGGTTAGTACCCTATATTCTTGGTGACCCAATCTTTTAGGTCGCATCAATTATGTATTTTAAATTGGAAAATACGTCTAAATTATTATACTTGGTCGATTAACGAGTTCAACCTTCTTTCTGATATATGACAAAATCTCGATTACTGTAATATGAGATAATTTATCAAATAATAATTATTTGCACCACCTTTATACAAACTATATTACTCGCTACACACACACACATGATCAAGACTCGGTCGAACCATTTATAACTCTAAAAACCACTTCAAGTGGTACAAGTGCGAGCCGAACCAAGTTTCAACCGTCCTCCCAAATAGAATCAAGTGTTAATGTAAATTACCATGGAGCTAACACCAACTCACAAAAATATTTGGAGAACATACTATATACATAATACAGTTATACAGTGACATCGATCAACTATAATCACACTATCTCTATAGCTTAAACAAAATAAATTTGAAATCCACTCAAACTGTGCATTAGCCAAAAGGTGAAAACCTTTTGTATATCTCACTGAAACCTTTTATCCTATCTAGGATTATTGCAGAAATTACAGTATAAGACAAACAAACTCTGATCTCTTCATGCAAATTACAGACAAATAATGGTGAAAAACTAAAAAGGAAAAAGGAAAAAAAAACAAAAAAACACAATAACAAACACATTTGAGACTTAAATATTACAGAGGGCGAGATAATAGCAGCCTTTCTCAAGAAAAGATACTCGAGCCCGATTTGTGCAGAGATTTCGAAACATCTGTGGTTCTAACATATTGCATGCATATAATATACAAAAGCTTCACAGAAACGAAAAGTTTAGCGCTATTCGTACCCCTTAGAATCGGACAACGATGCAAGAAATATCGTCCTTACTCTCTCTGTTCAATGCTTCGATTACTAGTTGCTTCGCTGCTTTCAGAGGGTCTTTGGTTTTTTTCGCGAGATCTACAGCCTCTTGATTCGACATTACCTGAAGTATTATTTACAGGTAATAATTAGTGGAAATAATTTAGTGGTATTTACAAAAATCACCCTCGAGGTTTAGTGTATGTTTGGTAAGACGCAGAATAAGCTAGATTATAGCTTATTCAGAGAGCTTATAAGCTCCTTGTACTCAAATACGCCTTGTTTGGTTAAATGGGCTTTTTGAAAAGTCGAAGCTTATAACAGATGCTACTATTACAAGTGTTTCAAATAAGTTCAAGGAGCTTTTTGATTTTATTCCTCTTCTAGCCTTTTTATTTTTATTTCTTTTTTGAAAATTACATTATTATTACAAGTGTTTCAAATTGAATATTTTTGAGGGGATTGATAATAGAAACAACGATAATTAGATTTACAATGCTAATGTTATTTCAAAAAAAAAAAATTTAACATAGACAATATTAATTTAAACACGTGCTTTTGTGTAATTTTATATTTTCGAGCTAACTTATCAACTTTCAGCTTGTTTGCCAAACATACTCGTAGCTTAACTACAAAAACCATCGACACGTGTTTCTATTTTGTAAATTGCGACCATATTGAGGTGAAATTGTAATTTTAAAAATTAACTGGATTTTCTTGCGATTAAACTAAACTTCAGGGGCAGTTTCGTAATTATCCTGATTATCAATGTAAAAGGAGCTGAGAAAATTACCTTCCATAAACCGTCACTAGCAAGAATAAGGAGATCGGTATCAGCATCGATATTGGCATTCGTAACATCAGGATCCGATCGCAAGTGTGTCTTCAAGTTTTTATCTCCAAAAGCACGTGAAACGGCCAATTGGCCATTCACTCTTGCAACGTCTCCTGGTAAATATAGTTATTAGCACACTTAAGAAATATAATATCTCAAAATAAATTATATTGCGTTACCAGGCATGTTCGAGACAAATCCGCCTCTGTCCTCAATGCTTCCCCTCTCAGTGTTGGGCTCGTGATCGACACTCATCTGTATGGCCTGGCCTCGCCTGGACAGCACACCTCGCGAGTCGCCGACATTGGCTACCCACAGATGCCGACCATTTATAAGAATAGCAGTGACAGCTGTCGACCCGCCCCGACCCAGGTCGGGGCTGTGGGTTAGAATAGCCTGATCAGTTCGCTCGTAGGCTTTAGCAATCGATCGACCCGGCTCGCTCCAAAAGTCCTCCTGGAATCGTTCGAAATGAAAATGACAATTAGAAAACGTTGTCGAGAATCAGAAGTTGGTAATTTTTTATAGCTGGCAAACGGACGGCCCGGCCCACGAGTCATCAGGCCAAAACGGTTGGGGTTTATTTGGGCCTGGAATTCTTATAGGCCCAAGCCCTGCTAAATTTCGGTCCAAATGTATAAAATGTGTGAATATAGAAGGAAAATGTGTGGGCCGCGGGGCCAAACGGGCCTGACCAAAAGCGGGCCGATTTTTTGAGCCTAAGAATCTTAGGACCAGGCCCTCGTGAAATTCGGGCTGGGGCAGGCTATGTTTTGACAGCTCTAGTATTCTACATAATATATAAGCTAAAAGTTGAATTAAGTTCAAGGAGGATGTTTGTTTGGTGAAAAAGTTGTAGGAGTGCTTATTTATTTATAAAAGTCAAACCAGAAGTAGAATCAAAAATCTAAAGCACATCTCCCCATGGACAATGTAGAATCATAAGTTTAACTTCTATTTTTTTTTTTTCATAAAAGGCAAAAGCTCACAATCACTTTTTTAAGTAACTATGGAGCAACTAAACTAACCTCCTTTAAGATATTGTTAAACAAATGCTTTTGTAAGTAAGCCGGCACGTTATCTCCCAAATGCCCGTCATATATAGCGAATAATCCGAGCTCGCGGCCTTGAAGTTGTACGAGTTTCGCGACATGGTAATCCTCCATGGGATGACTCGCCTTCCCTTTGACCAAACTGAATCCATATTTGACCGAGCCCTGGCTGCTTCGCCCCTTGCCAGAGGCGGTCGACGAACGTCCTCCGGAAAGCTAAAAAAGGAAAGAAGAAACTTTAACCACAAAAATGACTAATGCTGTAAGAAGAGGTCGAGCTGTTTCTAGTATTTAGAAAAGCAGAGGTGTAAAATTGTAAAATTATTTGATGATATCAGTAAATTCCGTCGGAATCAAACCCCAAGGGTAGTTTTGTAATTTTCAAAATTAGCTGGGGGTTTTCTGTATTACCAAAATCTCAGGGGTGATTTTTTCAATTATCCCTAAAAATATATGATCAAAAATAAACCCTTGGCATGGTTGAAAAAGAAAAACACATGATTTCTCCATCCTAAATATATGCCACAAAAAAAGAGTAATGATGATAAAAATAAATAATAATAACAAATCATTCATACCCCAGAATTAAAAAAAAATAAAAAAAATCCTAACAAATATAGAAAAGATAAAGCAAATTGCATATGATCAACACCTAAGTTTTCATTAAAGAGCATGTACAAGATCATCAACTTCCTAGTAACTTATAAAAAAAAAGCAGGAAAATTAGAAACCAAACCTCACCTGGGGGAAACAGCACAAACTATCCATAAATCTCAAAAATAAATTAACCTCCGCTGCAAATCAACATCTATTATCCACAAACAGCCTGTAACATACACAGAAACAAAGTCTTGATCATGAATAAAATCAAAGACCCCAACCCAAAAAACAAACAAACAAAAAATATTAATAAATAAATAAAAATCAAGATTTATATCCATCAGAAATCAATAACCAGCTCCAGAATCACATGGGAAAAAAATCAACTCACCGATCCACCACTCTCTAAATCGGGAAAAAATAAAAGGGAGGAAAATTATTTATGTAGACTATATATATGAGTATTCAGCGTGTATGCTAAATTGAATAATTGGTCCTCACTAAATCTAATGCAAGTATTATATATTTACAATAAAAATCAAGAAAATTTAAGTGGTGAAAAAAGGTTATGGCTTTGTTTAAAGGGAAGGGGGGGTCATAGATTCGCTGGTGCAGGCAAGAATGGCAACCAAAAGGGCCAAACAAAGACTTGGGGGGTTTTGGCCTCCCCGTGTTGACTTTGTTGTCATTATTTGTTTTTTCAATTATTGTTTTTTCCTTTTTTGCAGTGTGGTGAGATATCCAAAGTTAAAAATGTTCCAAAGCAGTCAAGGCAGTGTTTGTTTGATTCTACACTGTTACAGCTGTTTCTTTTTTTTCCTTTTTCTTTTTTTACAGAGAGAAAAATAAAACAGTCTTTTTTTGTTTTCCTTTTTCTGATTTGGTCATGTGCTGGGTCAGCCATTCTTGTACTTTTTTTCAACTTTGGGGGGTCTTAGGATTTTTAACTGATGTTTATAGATTACCCACCATTATCATTTTTTTTTAATTATAAAATATTTATTGGGATTCTAAATTTTATGGTATTTAAAATTTATTTAATAATAAAAATTCTTGTTTGTCAAATGGATTATATTATGTTATTATATTATATTTAATATCAAATCATATTTGAAAAGTGGATGATAGTGTATTATTATATTGTGCCGTAATATTTAATTATTTAGTTGTAAGATATTGTTATTTGAGAATTTGATTTTTAAATTTTAGAACAAACGAGTATTTGGTATTTCAAATCCCGAATTCAAATTCGGAGTCCTGACCCAAACAAAGCCTAAAATGACATAATCTTTTTCTTTATTTGTATTATACATGCCTTTTCTTTTTTCTACTATATATTCTCTCTTTCTTTTTTGTCTGCAATCTAGGTGGAACATAAGTGGGTTTTTTCCAGGTTTAAATTTAAAAAGAACAAGAAAAAAGGAATAAGAAGAAGTTGAAGAAGAAAAGTAAGTAAAAGCAAAAGTAGATTAAAAAAAAGGCTGATCGAATTTCAACGAAATGTTGTTTTATTAGTTAAATATGAAAAAGGAAAATTTGATGTTAATACTCCACATATGCATATATGATTATATTTTAAAATTTTATTAAAATTGTCTCAGCCAACTTCAAAGTGGAATAAAAATGCACGTGAATTTGTAGATGTGCTGATAAATGTATAAATATTCCCCGTTACGAATTAAATTATTTTTTATATTCAAACAATAAAATTAATATATATGCTTGACTATAAATATATATCCATAAGTAGATTTGTGCAATACTTAAAGTATGGTGATTCGGGAAGAAAGAAACTCAAGCATTAATAAAAGATTTTTGAGGAATTGAGAAAAATAGTCAAATATATACAAACCGACATTTAATTAGAAAAGAAATAACAAGCTAAATCGTCGTTTCATATATACACCTGGTGTAGCTACACGTACGTGAGCCTGCACTTTGGTGCATCAAAACACATGATTAATTAGAATTTGAAATAGAACATAGAATTTGCTTTCTTCTCGCGTTACTCTTAAAAAGACTCAATAAGTTATATGACCTTTAAAACCCCCCCTTTCTCTCTCTCTTAATAATATGGAATTTGTGTCCAATAGTACGGAATTTTGGTGTGTTTGATTTCGAGGGATTGTTTGTTTTACATTCTTTCCAGCATCTCTTGGGTTAAGTGGTTTTGAGTTCTTGATGGAATCGATGGTTGAAGAAGGAGGAGGCGACATAATTATTGTTTCACTATCTCAAGTTTGGTATGGAATTATGTGTAGTGTTGAATTCATATACGGATTTTCGATTTTATATGTGAGTTCTAGTTGTGATTCGTCATTAGTATATAATTCTTGTATATGAATATTAGTATGAAAAATTTCCGATGTAATACGAATTAATCCCATCGTGAAGTATGGAAACTCAACGGAAATTTGGCATGTATATGATTGTAAATGTGAAATTTCACCATGTAATAATATATTCAGCAATGAAATATGTAAATTCTGCATGTATATGAATGTTCGTATGAAATTTGACAATGTAATATACAATTTCACGACGTAAGTTGGAGTTTTGCTCATATGTGAAATATTAGTATGAAATCCCATTGATATAGAATGAAATTATGTATGTACACAAAATATTAGTACGAAGTTTCACTATGAAGTCTTGCCCATATATAAATTGTAGCAAGAATTCCACAAAGTATGAAATCCCACCAGAGGCGGTGACCGAGCAATGATAATATAAAATTAAATAGAGTAGTATGAATTTATTTGGACTGAATTTGGTAGAAGGGAGAAACTAAGTAAAAGGTTAGTAGGGTAAACTAGTAATCTTATATAGTAATTTTGATTAAATGGTAAGTTTAAAATTTCACTAGACTATTTGGGGAAAGTCTTGCCAAAAAAATTAGTTAATAAGGGTAATTTAGTACTTTTGTATATTAATCTGGATTAAATGAAAAGTTAGGATTACAATTGACTATTTGGGATAAAAAATATTTTACTAATGGTTTGTATGAGAATTGACCCTTAAACAAACTATGTATTTAAGTTATATATACTTAATACCCTGCCCTCAAGTTGGACCATGGTGAAGATCAAATGGACTCGAAATAGGGTTCAAAACCATAACCGGAAAAGTAGTCAACGATTTAAGAATCTGAACTGTGGTCAACTGTTCTGGAACCACAACCGAAACCGACTTTAAAGATTCCGGTTACGGTTCTAAATTTAAAAAAAAACGTGGAACAAGCGATTAGAACCTCCGGCTCCTTGATTTTTTTTGTGGTTTTTTATATATGATATATAATGTATTATATTTATAAATAATATTATAAATTATATATATATAATTAAATATTTTAAAGACTTAAACAATATAAAAATAAAATAATAAAAATAGACGGTTTTCGTTAAAATTGTAACTGGAACCATGGAGAATAGTCCGATTATGGTTCCCCACTTTGGGGAACTAGGAATTAGCGGTTCCAAAAATATAGTGACAGAACAGGTTTTTGAATAGCTGTTAGAAGCGTAGAAAAGACATATAAAAGGACAAACCTTGAGATAAGTGAGAAGGTGAATGGAAGCATCCTAGTGAGCAACAGAAGGAGCTGAACATAAAAACTGACATCTGGTCTGGTAAGATTAAGATACAACAACCTTCCTACAAGTCTACTATATCTGTCAGGATCTACAAGGAAATGGTCAGGATCAGCCACTAATTTGATACCAGGGGAAAAGGTGTAGGTGTTAGCTTGCAGTACAATAGACCAGTATCCTCAAGAATGTTTAGCACATATTTTATTTGATTTAGATAAATCCCCTCTGAAGACCTAGAAATTTTAAGACCAAGAAAATATTTGGCCTCCCCTAAATCCTTAATGGTGAACAACATATCTAAATGGTGCTTGAGATCCAAGATATCATCAATTTTGGAACCTGTAACCAGGACATCATCTACATACACTAGGAGGAGAAGAGTAGTTGTGTCTGTGAGTTTGACAAACAGGCAAGAATCATGAGAAGATTGTGTGAAGCCATATGCAATCAACTCCCCACAGAAATCTGCATGCCATTGCCTGGAAGCCTACTTAAGCGAATACAAGCTCCTCTTTAGGTGACAAACTGCACCTGGTTGTACCTTTTTATAGACTACATGAATATATAAGTCTTCATCAAGATAGTCATGGAGAAAGCATTTTTTAAGTCCAGTTGGTGCAAATACCAACTCTTAATCACAATAGCAAGCAACATCCTAACAGTGACTAATTTAACCACTGGAGAAAAACTTTCCTAGTATTCTAATCCATACACCTGATGATACCGTTTTGCCACCAACCTTATCTTAAATATGTCAACAGTAACACCTGGATTTCTTTTGATTCTAAATACCCATTTACAACCTATGGCTTTCTTGCTTGGTGTCAATCTTGTAAGCTCCCAAGTATAATTCTTCTCCAAGGCCTCAAATTTTTTATCCATAGCCTCTACCCATCTAGGATCTATTAGATTAAAATATGCTTAGCGAAAGCCATCGATATAACCGAGGAATCATAACCCTTATATACTTGAGTTATTAGGGTTTACCTATTTTAGCCCATCATCAAAATAGATAGCCCATTGAGTATCTACACATTAAAGGCCCAGGCCCTACTAAAAATACATTAAGCCCAATACCTTAATCATTATTTGATCACTTTTAATTAGGCTTCCTTATTTGACAGTACACAATATATAATTATTTCACATATAAGTTCAATGTTGGATTAAGGATCCAACAGTCTCCCACTTGGGCTATATGTGTAACCTTATAATTATACATTGTAAGAATATAACTGCCCGAGCTCAACTTTGCTGTCATAACCAAAATGTATTTATATCCAATCCGGTCCATCAGCCATATCAACATAGGATCAAAGCGGCCTTCATTACATTTATCGTAATTCGACCCATCAATCGTCACATATGTCAATACAACTGAATGGCATGGATCATGATGTGGATGTGTAGCATGGAAATTTCATGCATTGTGATCATAATATGCTTTTTTCCAACTGGTCCACCTTAAAACCTTAGTAAGATCAACCATATACTAAAATCAAAGTGTGAATCAACCAAATAACTTTAATTTCTGCAGAAAATAAACTTAAAATATCCTTAAACTGAAGTAACTGAAAAAATATGTATATAAAAGAGAACATTATAATCACAAGACTCCCACCGAAACTAAATATTCTCAAAAGATCTGACACCCATACTAGCAGTATGCTCATGAAACATTTTGGGTGGCAATCCCTTTGTAAGCGGATCCGCAATCATGGATGTAAAAATAGAAGGTCTATTGATATAAGAATAATTCTCAGATTTACGATGTTGTTAATCAATATTACCAACATCAGTTAACAACATCGACCAGAGTAAATTTAAACTTATGCAGCGGAAATTAAAATACGAGAACACGTTTTAACAAATTCAATTCACAAGTAAATACTTGTGAACTTGGGTGTACAAACCCGAAAACTATATTACTTTCACTTTACGTTCAATACAAAATATCAAGTAATATACGAAAACTAAATATCAAGAAACTTGATACTAAATACTTGTTGCCGGAATGGCAAGATCTTCTCCGTCGGTCACGCAACTTCAAAGATCTTGTTTGTCACGATCGTTGGCTCCAAGTAATTTTCTTCTTCATGTTCTTCTTCTCTTGTGCGTCGTCTTGCGTCGTGCCTTACGCCTTCAAGAGATCYGTGYGTCAATCCTCTAAAAACCGTAAGTCCAARCTTTAGGATTTCTAATTTCTTAAATAGACAATTCTAATATCCTAAACTTGGTAAATACCTAAAAACAAATYCTAGACACAATCTAGAGATAATTAAAGTCTTGTGCRTAAACTTGGAAACATAATATTGACCTATATCTAGTTTCCTAACTTATTTTGTGCCCAAGAAAGGCAAATAACAAAATAGGAATTATTGCCAAGAATAAATTTCTCAACAATCTCCCCCTTTTGCCTTTCTGGACAAAACACTAAGACGCAAACACAAATGAAAATAAAAATACTAACTCCCCCTAAGACACAAAACTCCCCCTAAACAAAACACCCAATGTTGTTAATACTTAAACCAACATTACAAACCAACATTGTTCAGAATAACCAGCTCTTCACAAAACAAACAGAGTAAAGGAACTTAATGACTTCGAATCCTCTTTGACCGTCGAGGAGATGTCGAAGTTCCTTCACCACTCTTCTTCCTCTTCTTCTTGTCCCTCAGTTTCATCATCTTCTTCAAAGCCTTGTTGCGAGCCCGAATTCGCTTACGCCTCTTCTCTTGAGCAAGGCTCGCCAAGGCTTCGGCGGCAACAGCATCATCATCAGCAGCATTCTCATTATCGGCAACATCAGCAACATCCTCTCCATCAACACGTTCTCCCCCTACGTTCGCGTCAACATCCTCTCCCCCTTTTTGACCAGAAAGGGAAAGGGCTTCCAACAGCGAGCAACGAAGAGCCTGCAGCTTAGAAATCTGCAAGTCAATGGAGGCAACATGCGCACGCAGGAGCTGCGCAGAAATGCGGACCATGTTGGGATCGTCCTTCTCAACATCACTATCAACATCAGCAGGARCWGGAGCCTRCCAAGGCAAATCGATCACCMTWGMACCAGTAGTGTGTTGRCCYCGAAAAGCAAACCAATCCGCATCACCAGTGAGCACATCATCTGGGAGAAGCGTCAGACCTTGGCTCTTCAACACGCTGAAAATAAGAGAGGGAAAACACAACGAGGCAGCAGACCTTGTTGTGGAAAACTTAATCACAATATCAAAAACATGGTGCCCGAAACTGAACTTTACACCCTTCCCAAGCTTAAATAAAAACTGGGCCTGAGGCCGTGTAACAACCGTAGTGTTCTTAGATGGGACCCAGTTGCAAAGTGCCACTTTATGCATAATAGAATACAAAGATGAGAGCCTAGTGCTCGGCAGTTACTCAAACCACGAATGTACCATACCACCAGATAAAAAGGACACAACCTCATCCATATCATTCACAGCAAAATTACCCCGATGTGAGGTGGTGCCAAATAAATCATCAATTAAGTCAGGGGTAAAGGCAAACACTTGACCACGCAGAAAAACTTTCCCATAGTTCACAGAGTTTAAATCAACAATCGAGGGCAGCATATTTGCATTGAACTCAAGAACTATGTCTCTAACAAATGGAACGGCAGTAGAGACTGTGGAATACATACCATGAAATCGGAGGTAAGCTATCAGGTTGTGGTGCTCAAACAAATCAATCGGCACTTTTCTCTCAGCGATCATATGGCGAGTTTGATAGACATCAAACAGCTCAGCAGCCTCAGCGGTTAAAAGTTTCTCTGAAAAGGGGTCCATGTCCTCAATCTCGGGTGTAGGAGTAGCAGTGCCAGATGAGGACTGGGAGTGATCACAGGCAGCCGAGGAGGACCGCGTGGGAGAATGCGATGGAATAGGGACAGATGCAGTTCGGGAGGACGAGACAGACTTTGAGTGACTCAATGTTGGTAAGGGGCTACCAACATGACTAACAACATCATCATGTGTAGCTGCCTTCTTTTTCTTCTTGTCCTTTTTGAATGCAGCAAGAATATCTTTCAAGGGCACATCCATTGTAGAGTCAGGGGAATGTTCAAAAAGACCTGTATCAAACTCAGGTGATGCAGCACGAATTGGAGATGGCGGGGGAACATCAGCAGGCGACTTGGCGGAACTAGTAACTTCGCCGGTGATGAAATCTAGCACAGTATATGGAGGCGAAGAGTACTCAGTGGCAGATGACTTGGGAGAGACTTTGACTTTTGTCTAGCTGGGAGAGACACTGTCTTTCGTCAGGCCGGGTCTCCTGTCGGCTTTACGTACAAGCTGTTTCCGGCGAGTAAACCTCTTCTTCTCCGGCAAACTGGGAGCAGAAGCAGACGGCGGCATATCTCCGGCAATCGGAGCAGTAGGCTCAAAATCATGATCATCGGGATCAGACTCCACAACAACATCCTCCTGGAGGTTGATGTGTTCAATCGGCACGTGGCGACGCGGACCAGCCCTGCTCTTTGGGACCGCGAGCGGCACAACGCCGGGCGGTATGTTGCGCAAACGCCTGGACCGCTTCAAGGTAGGATTCCCTACGCGGCCAAAGGTCTCAGCCACAAAAGTTAAATCGGGGGAGTTATCGATGTCAATCTCATTCCCGGGCTGTCCAGGGAACACCTGAGAAACCGGCGTAGCATCGACCGGCGATAGAACAGGCACGGCAGCGAGAGAATCAGGCGCATGCAAATTAGGCGGCGATGTTGATAGTGGTGGGTTTGAAGAGCTACCACCACCAATCTCTTCACGAATATCTAGGCCGCCCATCTTTGGATACGGCAACGGAATCTGGTCGTCGGAGCGGCGAACCTCCTCTGGAAGTTCAGGGACTGACGGCGGTGGAGAGCTAGACATCCTGCAAAATCTCACAGAAACAAACAACCAAGAACAGAGATTCGAGAGAATTGGAGAGGAGTAAGAAGTCTGAGAGTTGTAATTCGAAAGGGGTTTGGGGATTGTGATCAAACGGTAAAAAATTGCAGCTTTTTATCCCTAAAAAAAAGAGACCGTTGCACTAGGAGAGAGAGGGTAGAAATAAAAGAAAAAAAATCCCAAAAAAAATACCGGCCGATTTTTATCCTTTGAAACACGATTTTTGTTTCCAAAAAAAATAAAGCCACTCCTCCTAGAATTAGGCTATGTGATCACACAAGTTATCCCACTAACTCTTTCCATAAACTCTTTTTCCCAAACCCTTATTATTTTTTAAAAAGAAATTGCACAACTTAATCTACAAAAATAGGCCGAAAATACAAAGCTGATTTTAATGAACCATCAGCACAGTTGTACCTATCTTGTGCAATGTTAATTTTCACTCACCAAATTCACCTCATTATTACCTGTCCAGCCGTCCGATTATAACACCACTGAAACACTTGGTTAGCTCAATTCAATCACAAAATTAAGAGATTTCAAGCAAGACAAAAACACAAGAAACAAAATGCACAGCAAGACGGCATCTTCACAAAGTATGAATGTCCTACGGGATGCCTAAAAATCATGACCTAAAAGGTTAAAACAGAACACATTATGATTTCAGTGTTTTGATCCAATGTTGCTTTTTATTACTAACAACATTATAAACCAACATTGCCCTAGGTAAAGTCAATGGAAACTTACCCCTTAACCCAAGTTAATGACTACGTCAAAATCTCTCAAGAAGGCGAATTTTAAAGATTGGAGCATTTTGAGTCCAGATTTTCTTCATCCTTGAAGGGATTTAAATCTTTTAATCTTCAGCAATTGCTGTTAAACGCCTCTTGTTTTTGGACCTGGGAGAAAACCAGTTTCTGCGGGCAAGTTCCACAATCACCTAATTTCGAAGAGGTTGGTCCTTTTTGTCATTACTTTTATTGCAACAGAGGACCTTATTTCACTTTCAATCAAACTCAATGCATTAGTATAATGTATGAAAAGAAAGAGAAAAATGCATGCAAAATAATACAGATGTTGTGACTGATGTTGATAAGAGTGTCACAACATCACAACCAACATTGGTTAGACAATGCACATACCGAGATCTCTTCTCAAACGAGAGAAGGTCTCGTAATCTAATGCCTTAGTGAAGATGTCAGCCAGCTGATTATCAGTTCCAATATGTTCAAGGCTAACAATCTTCCTCTCAACTAGGTCTCGAATAAAGTGGTACCTTATGTCAATGTGTTTGATTCGAGAGTGCTGGACTGGATTTTTGGAGATGTCAATGGCACTGGAATTGTCACACAACACCGTCAAGATACTACTGTGCAGACCGTAGTCTTCAATCATTTGGTTCATCCACAGTAATTGTGTGCACGCACTTCCAGCTGCAATGTACTCGGCTTCAGCTGTAGAAAGAGAAATACAATTTTGCTTTTTGCTGTACCAAGAAATTAGATTATTACCCAGAAAAAAACATCCTCCAGTAGTACTCTTCCTATCTACTACATCCCCAGCCCAATCCGAATCAGTGAATCCTAAAAGTTCAGTACCAGTATCTTTCGTGTACCACACACCTAGTTCAGTTGTACCAGCAATGTACCTAATAATTCTTTTAACCGCTTTCAAGTGTGACTCTTTTGGATTAGACTGATACCTAGCACATAAGCACACACTATACATAATATCTGATCTACTTGCTGTCAAATACAACAAACTTCCTATCATACTCCTGTACATGGTGTTATCAACACCCTTACTAACATCGTCTCTGGTCAGCTTTACAGTTTTGCCCAGCGGCGTTTTCTTAATAGTTTCACCCTCTAACACAAACTTTTTGACTAGGTTCTTAGCATATTTAGTCTGGGAGAGGAAAATACCGTCATCAAGCTGTTTAATTTGTAAACCGAGGAAATAAGAGAGGTTACCTTCCATRCTCATTTCGAACGTATCAGACATTCGAGTGACAAACTCCTTGACCATCTGCTCGTTAGTGGATCCAAAAATAATATCRTCTACATAAATTTGGACAATTAAGATGTGCTTGTTGGATTTAAGAAGAAACAAAGTTTTATCAACTTCCCCTCGTCTAAAATTCAAATAAAGCAAATGTTGAGTTAGCCTTTCATACCAAGCTCTAGGAGCTTGTTTTAAACCATAAAGTGCCTTTTTCAATTTTAAAATAAAATCAGGTTTTTGAGGATCCACAAATCCTTTAGGCTGCTCAACATATACTTCTTCACTTAAGACCCCATTCAAAAACGCACTCTTAATGTCCATTTGATGTAGCGAAATCTTCATATGACAAGCAACAGAAAGCAAAAGTCTTACCGACTCAATTCGAGCAATAGGGGCAAAAGTCTCATCAAAATCAATACCTTCAATTTGCGTATACCCTTGTGCGACAAGTCGAGCTTTATTCCTCACAATGTTGCCTGCTTCATCAGTCTTGTTCTTGAATATCCACTTGGTCCCCGTCACGTGAGCATTTTCTGGCCGTGGAACAAGATCCCACACATCATTCTTGGAGAATTGGTCCAGCTCCTCTTGCATAGCCCGAATCCAGAACTCATCCTTGATTGCATCCTCCTCGCGCTTGGACTCTATTTCAGAAAGGTACAAGGACTCACGTATTTTAGAACAATTAGTAGACAAACATACATACCTGACCATTTCCTTGAAATTTATTTGTCGACGTCTTGTACTTCTTTCATCCATGTCACCAATGATTTGGCCCACGGGGTGGTTTTTCTGGATTCTGGATGGAATATCCCTCTGATGAAGATCAATGGGATCTGCTGGATCTTCTTCCTTTGAATCAGAATCAGATTCTACAATTTGGCTCGATGTTGGTACTGATGTTGGTATCCCAGTATCAACATGGTTATCAACATCACTTAAGTTCTGAGTTCAGCGGCTGCATCTTTGTTTTCAATACCTGCACCATCAACAGAAGTAGGAGTAACACTGTCCTGAGGGTTTTGATCATAGACCAGATCATCATCCTCGACAGGCTTGACTCCACTTGTTAGATCATCAAACTTGACATTTACTGACTCAAACATACTTCGAGTTCGAAGGTTAAACAACCTATATGCATGACTATTTCGAGAATAGCCCATAAAGATGCACTTATCACTCTTTGAGTCAAGTTTAGCAAGATGATTTTTGTCGTTAAGCACATAGCAAACACATCCAAACACATGAAAATAGCTCAAGTTTGGTTTCTTCCCAATCAACAATTCGTAGGGAGTTGCACATGAACCTGGTCTAAAATAAGCTCTATTCGTGATATGACATGCAGTGTTCATTGCTTCAGCCCAAAATCGTTTAGTTATCCCATTAGAAATGAGCATAGTTCTAGTCATCTCCGCTAGAGTTCTATTCTTATGTTCAGCTATGCCATTTTGTTGAGGGGTAATTGGAGAAAAAAATTCATGACTAATACCCTCGGAAGTGCAGTACTTCAGAAAAGATGCGCTTTCAAATTCCTTTCCATGATCGGTTCTAATTCTACCAATTTTTACTTTAAATCTTATACATAACTTCTTTGCAAGTTTTTTGAAAGCCTCAAAAGTTTCAGATTTTTCTTTTAAAAACTCTACCCAAGTAAACCTAGAAAAATCATCAATAATCACGAAAACATACCTCTTACCACCAAGGCTCTCAACCTCTAGTGGTCCCATGAGATCCATGTGAAGCAGTTCACAGCAAGATGATGTAATGAGACTTTGTTGAACTGGATGTGGCACCCTTACCTGTTTCCCCTTTTGGCATGCCTCGCACACCGGAATGATCTTGGTGTTGAGCTTGGGCAGTCCAGTCACAGCTTCTTCCTTGGCCAACTTATCCATCATCTTGTAATTTACATGTCCAAGCTTTTGATGCCATAGTTCTGCATCACTGAATTGGGACAATCTGCAAAAAGCATCACTGTGAATTTGGTAGCAATTATCTGAAATTCTTTTCCCAGTGAGAATGCACGATCCATTTTCCTCATAAACTTCACATTTTTCACGGTTGAATTTAACGTTGAACCCTCCGTCGCACAATTGACTTATGCTGATCAAATTTGTTGTAAGTACTTCTACTAGCAACACATTTTCCAATGTTACAACGCCAGGAACATGAAGAGTCCCTTGGCCAACAATTTGGCCATTTTCGCCTCCTCCATACTTCACTTTTCCACCTTTAAATCTGACAATGTTGGAAAGCAATTCTTCTGAGCCTGTCATATGCTTCGAGCATCCACTATCAAAATACCAGGCTCCAGGGACTAGGGACTTCAAAGAGGTATGGATCATGTTGCACTTGATGCTGTTTTTCTTGACCCACACTTGTTTGTATCTGATGTTGGTATTGATGTTGGTAGCRCGGTTACCAACATTGGACTTGACAGGCATGTTTGTTCTCTGAAAGTGTCTTCTTTCGCCAATGAACTTCCAGCAAAAGGGGCGAATGTGGTCTGGTTCTCCACAATGATGACATACGAATTGTCTCCTCCTTTTCTTGTGGCGTTTGGAAGATTGTCGTTCTTGACTCGACACTTGCGTGGGTTGACTTGCCTTGTAACCTATTCCATGCTTAGAGGACTCTGGGAAGCTAACCTGCAAAATTTCATCAARCTTCGCCTTACCTTTGTTTAGATTTGAAATTGTTCCTCGAACAGTGGTCAGTTCGTTCCTAATCTTTTCAAGCTCAGCATCCTTCTTGGTGAGAGATGATTCCAAACGGACAATAATTTCGAGCTGATCCTCCTTTTCCTTGGTTAGCTTTTCTACTTCTTTTGCGAGATCTTTTGCTTTGAGTACCTGTTTACTCCAACTGACATACAGTTTTTTGTGATCTTCACTCAGCTGCTCGTATTCCTCATAATAGTCAGTGGTCTCAGCATTCAGGCACACGATGTTATCTGCAAGCAAACCAACATGGATATCGTCGTCCCAAACAACATGGGAGAATAATGCTGGGACTGGATCAAGTGACTCGGAATCATTGAAGTCTTCAGTAAAGTCAGTAGCGATCATACTTTTCTTTCTAAGAAAGTTGGGACACTCATTCTTGAAATGTCCCCAACCTTTGCATTCATGGCATTGAATCTCGTTGAGTTGTTTTGAAGAACTTGACACATTGGAAATTGAATTTGGGGACTGAGATTGTGGAAGAGTTCGTCCAGTAAACTTTGGAGTGGATGTTTGTGTCCTGTTCCTTGTACTTGAGCTTCCAGAGTTGTTCTTCTTCTTCAAGAATTTGTTGAAGCGTTGAGTCACAAGGGCCAGTTCATCTTCTTCGAGAGTAGTCGACTCCATCCTTTTAATAATCCCATTAAAATYGAATTCCTCGTCATCTTCATCCCTTACTTTATTTAAATCAGAAGAATAAGCAACATTCTTTTCTTTCGAGGTAGAGGTGACGTGTTCCATCTCGTATTGCTTGAGGTTTCCAACTAAGGTGTTGAAATCGATGTTATCAACATCCTTGGATTCTTCTATTGCCACCACCTTCATGCTATAATTCTTTGTAATGGATCTTAGCAATTTTCCTACAAGACGGGAACTTGTTATGGGTTCACCCAACTCTTTGCACTCCTCTGTTATTTCCGCCAATCTCACAGACACAAATTCAGTTCACAAGTAAATACTTGTGAACTTGGGTGTACAAACCCGAAAACTATATTACTTTCACTTTACGTTCAATACAAAATATCAAGTAATATACGAAAACTAAATATCAAGAAACTTGATACTAAATACTTGTTGCCGGAATGGCAAGATCTTCTTCGTCGGTCACACAACTTCAAAGATCTTGTTTGTAAAACGTGTTCTCGTATTTTAATTTCCGCTGCATAAGTTTAAATTACTCTGGTCGATGTTGTTAACTGATGTTGTTAACATTGATTAACAACATCGTGAATCTGAGAATTATTCTTATATCCATAGACCTTCTAATTTTACAATTGGCATCTAGAGCGGGTTACTTAACCTTTTAAGTATTGATCCTTATTTTTTTAGGTGCTATGGATGCTCAAGGCAACCCGAGGCCTTTAATCCTTAATGGTGAGAATTATTCTCTCTGGAAACAGAGGATGAGGTGGCACTTGAAGAGCATGGATGAACGTGTTTGGAAGACCGTCCTTGTTGGATGGGAAAAGCCACGTGTCACGGATGGCGAG
>BMAC01000540.1:724153-771544 GCA_014905375.1 Phtheirospermum japonicum | reverse complement strand
ACACAAATTCAGTTCACAAGTAAATACTTGTGAACTTGGGTGTACAAACCCGAAAACTATATTACTTTCACTTTACGTTCAATACAAAATATCAAGTAATATACGAAAACTAAATATCAAGAAACTTGATACTAAATACTTGTTGCCGGAATGGCAAGATCTTCTTCGTCGGTCACACAACTTCAAAGATCTTGTTTGTCACGATCGTTGGCTCCAAGTAATTTTCTTCTTCGTGTTCTTCTTCTCTTGTGCGTCGTCTTGCGTCGTGCCTTACGCCTTCAAGAGATCCGTGTGTCAATCCTCTAAAAACCGTAAGTCCAAGCTTTAGGATTTCTAATTTCTTAAATAGACAATTCTAATATCCTAAACTTGGTAAATACCTAAAAACAAATCCTAAACACAATCTAGAGATAATTAAAGTCTTGTGCATAAACTTGGAAACATAATATTGACCTATATCTAGTTTCCTAACTTATTTTGTGCCCAAGAAAGGCAAATAACAAAATAGGAATTATTGCCAAGAGTAAATTTCTCAACAATGGAGTTTGTACCGATATATTCAATAGACAACTGTTCACTTTGAATTCTTTCTTTAACAATTAGAAACTTGATGTCTATATGCCTAGACTTCGTCGAGTTCCTATTGTTATTGGAATACAAGACTCCCGATTTATTGTCACAAAATAACTTAAGTGGTTTTTCAATACCATCCAATATACGCAGCCCCGTGACAAAGTTTCGTAGCCATACTCCGTGGTTAGATGCCTCATAACATGCTATAAATTCTGCTGCCATGGTAGAGAAGGCTATAATATAATAGACTGTTTAGCACTCCTCTAGCCAGCAAGAATACATAACCTGACTTAGATTTTATACTATCTTGGCATCCAGCATGATCGGAGTCAGTATATCCTGCGATCCCAATCCGATATGACCTCCGATATGTGAGCACGTAACCTTTTATTTTTAGCAAGTACCTCAAAACCCGTTTAGCTACCTTTCAATGGTCTAGTTCTGGTTTGCTCAAATATCTACCCAGCATCCCAACTATGAACTCAATATCCAGACGCGTACATACTTGAGCATACATTAGACTCCCAACTGCTGAAGCATAAGAAATTTTTTGCATTTCTTTTTCCTCTAATTTATTCTTAGGGCACTGTTTGAGACTAAGTTTGTCTCCCTTAGCCACAGGGTTATCTCCTGGTTTACAGTCCTGCATGCCATACCTTTTAAGAACCTTTTCAATATAACTCTTTTGTGATAATCCCAAAGTACCCCGAGAATGATCTCGGTGTATTTATATACCTAACACAAAAGAGGCGTCACCAAGATCTTTCATCTCAAAGTTCTTACTTAGAAATCTCTTGGTGTCGTGCAATAAGCCTATATCATTGCTGGCAAACAAAATGTCATCGACATACAAAACCAAAAATTTGTATTTGCTCCCACAGAACTTATGGTATACACAATCATCGACCAAATTCATCTCAAAACCAGACGAGATGATCACTTGATGAAACTTGAAATACCATTGTCTAGATGCCTGCTTGAGCCCATAGATGAATTTCTTAAGTTTGCAAACCATATTCTTTGAATCTCCCGAAACAAAGTTTTCAGGTTGCACCATATAAATTGCCTCATCAATGTCTCTATTAAGAAACGCTGTCTTTACATCCATCTGATGCAACTCAAGATCAAAATGTGTCACTAATGCCATTATAATCCTGAAAGAGTCTTTCAAAGAAATTGGAGAGAAAGTCTCTCTATAATCGATGCCTTCTTTCTGTGTAAATCCCTTTGCAACAAAGCATGCTTTATATCTTTCCCCATTGCCTCTTGAATCCCTCTTGGTCTTAAATATCCATTTGCAACCAATGGGTTTCGCACCTTCTGGCAATGGGACGAGTTCCCATACTTCATTGTTACTCATGGACTTAATCTCCTCATTCATGGCATCTATCCACTTTTGAGAATTTGAACTTTCAATGGCTTGGTGGAAGTTGATAGGATCATCTTCCATTACTCCAATGTCAGTCTCATTTTCTTGGAGAAATGCAATGTAATCATCTGAAATTGCACTTCTTCTTTCTCTAGTGGATCTCCTTAATGGAATAGGTTCTTGAGGTTGTAGAGTTTGTTGATTCGGAATTTGTGGAACGGGAGGTTCTCCGATATTGTCTTGATTTGTGTATTGAACAGAGTCAGAAATAAAATCCTGATCAATGCCAACAACACCCGTGGGAATATCTACATATTCCTCTTCAAAGACAAAATCGTTAACTTTATCTCCCCTCGCAAACTCAACATCCTCAAAGAATCGGGCAATTCCCGTCTCAAAAATAGTTTTAGTTGTGGGATCATAAAACTTGAACCATATGGATCTTTCAGAATATCCAACAAAATAACAACTAACTGTCCTTGTGTCTAGTTTCTTTTCATTAGATATATAAGGCCCGACCTCAACTGGACACCCCCAAATATGCAAGTGCTTTAGGCTGGGCTTTTTTTTACCCGTCCAAAGTTCATAAGGGGTTTTATCAGTTGCTTTAGTTGGAACTCTGTTAAGGATATATGCTGCAGTCTTAAGTACTTCGTTAGACACAAGTTTTTAAATTCTCCGTTTGGAGATATGACCCAATCTCTTATGCCATAACGTAGCTGAATTCTCATTGGTTAATTTCCTTTTCACACCTCGTGTGTGTCGATGCAGAGATTCATTAAATGAAGCAATAATATCTAGTGAATAAAGATTATCGTAACTTGATAAAGAACCAAAACCAACCAATTTTGAATCATGAGACATGCTAAATTTTCCACTTCCAAAAGAACAAGAATAACCAAACTTGTCCAAAACAGAAATAGAAATCAAATTTCGTCTAAATGACGAAACAAATGTCTCATCAAAATCCAAATAATTTCCAGTTTTTAACAATAATCTAGTTTTTCCTATTGCTTCAACTTCAACTGTCTTGCCATCGCCCACATAGATGTATCTTTCACCATCATTTGGCTTTCGACAATGGAGGTAACCCTGCATAGACACACTGGTGTGAGTTGTTGCACTGGAATCTGTCCACCATGTGTGTCTAGAAACTGAAGTTAAATTAACCTTAGAACAAACCAAATTAAGAAGCATACCTTTCTTAGCACGCCAAACGTGATAGTTGGTACACTCTTTCTTCCTATGTCCTTCACCTCCGCAGAAGAAACAACCCGTACCGGTACCAGAACTGGTACCGTCTTTTGCACTAAGTGCCTTTTGTTGTTTCTTTTGTGGTGTTGTGTGTGCAGTTTCCTTATCATTCTTTCGCTTTAATCCCTTGCCCTTAAATTTGGAAGTTGAGGCAAAATTAGCACTTTCAGTCTTGTCTTGTTTCAACCTTTCCTCTTCTTGGACACAGTGTGAGATGAGCTCATTCAGAGACCAAGTCTCTTTCTGACAATTATAGCTCACCTTAAACTGACTGAAATATCCCGGAAGAGATATTAAAACCAAATGCACTAGCAAGTGCTCAGAGAGTTCAAGCTTAAGTGCTCTAAATTTTGAAACAATATGAGACATTTCCATAATATATTCCCTAATATTGCCTTTACTTCCATACCTCATTGAGATCAGGTTTGTCAATAGCGTACCAATTTTAGCATTTTCGTTCTTGACGAACCTTTTCTCAATATCAGCAAGGAATTCTTTAGCTGTATTGATTTTCTCAGACATAGTGCCCCTAAAAGCTTCTATAATGGCTTTCTTCATGATCATCATACACATGAGATTCGATTTCTCCCACCTTTCCATATCCCTCTTTTCATCCGTAGTACTTTTATCCGTAAGAGGTGGTGGGGAATCAGCCCTTATCGCAAGGTCGAGATCCATGACTTCGAGAACTATTAAAAGATTCTCTTGCCATGACTTGAAGTTTGTGCCATTTAGCATAGGGATAGTGTTGACGCTCGCAGTAATATTAGCAGAAGTAGATATAGCTGAATAAAATAAACTTATCATGCTCATTTAAACTTAGAATCTAAATAATAAATTCAAATAAAAGGTAAATCCCATCTCAAGATATCGACACTCTATCAAAGTCTCATCTTTTGACAAGAAATTAACTTGTAATTGACATCTTGGCGCAGTAATCAAACACTGATAATAAGAACATATCAAACAATGAGTCTTCCTTTTGGCCGAGTCATTGCTCATATGCAAAACCAGATAATCATCACACGTTTACCACCGCAATTGCACACATGATTATGATGAACACGAATCTTCTTTTTGGCCGATGAATATTCACATAGATTACATGCACACAACCTTTTATATCTTGAAATAAATTAATCTCCACAAGAGAGGTCACTTTTTTGACATTGTTGTTTCAGTTAATATATCTCAAAATATATAAAACCATACCAATATTTGAATTTAAAATTTAAACTCCAAGACCAAATTAATTTTAGGATTTTATTTGAGGTCAATTTATAAATAAACCTTAATTGAACCTCAAAATTAAATTCTTAAATCCCAAAATTTACTAATCAAGCAAATGGGCCCAAAATTTAAAAGATTTTAAGTGAACATCAATTTTTTTTTCAAAATTTTCTAAATAGCCAAACACCCCCTTAACAATTTTCTAAAATTTTAGGGTCTTTTCTGCAATTTTTGAAAAATTTAATAATTACAGAAATACCATTTTGGACTAAAATAGTTTTCTGAAAGTTTGTTGGGGTCTGAACGTAATTTTAGAAAGTTCATAAATTTTTGGGCCTAATTGAAATTTTAGAGATTTGTGAAAATTTTCGTGATTGATTACTATTTCTGCGCTGAATTGTGTTTGTATGGCTTGCCTGTCGAAGTTAATTAAGTATGATTGGATGTTCTTATCTTTTGAGCGTGCATAAGTGCATAAAATTTTTCAAACATTATTGTAAAATGGTAAAAGCAGCGTCAATTCAAAACTTTTTCATGGAAAAAGCCTATGAGTAGTCTGAGTGTTTATCATCTTCGCATGTGCTTGAATAAGTTTCGGTCTTGATATCTCTTTGAAACCGCTGTGTGTAGTTGACTTTGAAAATGAGGTTAAGGCACAGAAAAAAAAATATTCCGGCCATATCCATAAATTTTGAGTCACTATAAATTTCGAATGAGCAAATCATAACTAAATAATCCATGCCAATAGCCATGAGTGATTTTATTTTTGAGTCGACCCCTACAAACTCATTAAAAGCGTGGGGTAGGAGTTCTTTATTTTTATTGGTTGTAAGTGTCTTTGAAATTTTATTAGAAATTTATGATTTTTATATTTTTGTGTAAACGTGGGGTACACAAAAGTTCGAATCAAATTTTAAATTTCAAATTTTTCCTGCCATATTATTGATTTAATGAAATTAAAAAAATAGAAAAAATCTTGTTCACACACATGATTAGATATAAAACTTATATTTGGTCCTAAGTTCACATATAAGGACGGGGTTCTCATTTGAAACCCAATCATATATATATATGGTTGGGTTCAAATGAGAACCCGTCATTATATGTGAACCTAGGGACTTATCTTGACCATTAGATTGGATAATTTTGATGGTTGAGATCATGAAATGTCAGCATGGTAATAATGTAAAAAAATGCATTAATTAATTAAAAAGGGTATTTTGGACATATATCAACGTTTACAAAGAGCACTATATTATTCTTTACAAAGCACAAATAGATTAAGAAAAAAAAAACACTACGATTGTGTACAAAAAGTATCGCAAATTTCGTCTATAAACCGCAAATTCAAAATTTTGAAATAAAACTCAAATCTTCAACAAACCATAACTTTTTCAATTTTTATCATTTTAAATGAAATATATATCATATTAATCACATTCTCAAGATCTACGATTTAAGATACATATTGCATGTTTTAAAACGTAATATATATATATATATATATATATATATATATATATATATATATATATAATTAAAAAAATTGGATAGTAAAAGTATCGTACATGACTGATTTTAGCACTACATTGCTGTATAAAAAGTACAATGAATATGGACATAATTGCACTGTGCAATATTTGGAGTGCCTTTTCTTATATTGTTACGGTGCATTTGAACTACACTAAACACTGCTTTTTTTTTAATGAAAAAATAATCGCCCCAAACGAAAAAACCGCCCCCGCCGATTCAAACCCCACGTTCAACACCACCGCCGTCCGATTCAAACCACCACCAGAGGCACCTCAACATCGCCTGGCCGGAACCCAACATCAACCCACGAGAACCGGCCCGAGCTCGCCTCGTCGACGCCCCACAGCTACCGCCGGAGCCGCTGCCACCGGCCCAAGTCACAAAACCTCCACCGCCAGCGGTCCAAAACCCACGAGAACCCCACGTTCAACACCACGTTCAACACAGCTCGAGCCCGTTCAAAAACCATCACCCATCGCCATCACCATCTCTGTGCCAAACCCCACGTTCAACAAAATCATCGTCGCCGATTCAAACCCAACGTTCAACACCACCGCCATCCGATTCAAACCACCACCGGAGGTACCTCAAGACCGCCTGACCGGGACCCAACACCAACCCACGAGAACCGGCCCGAGCCCGCCTCGCCGATGCCCCACAGCTGTCGCCGGTTTTTGGTCCACCCGATCAGCCATTTCGCAAATCGAAGGAGAGGAGAAAACTTTGGTTGGCCGAATTCTGGATATTGGAGAAGGAGTTCGCGAGGCCGGGGAGAGAGGGCCGCGCGGCGGCTGGTTTGGTGGATAAAGGATGGGTTTGGAAGCGAGCACCGCCGCTGGCCGCTCACCCACCGCCACTGAGCCAGACCTCCACCGGACCGGAAGCGGGCCCAGACGATTTCGCCTCTGGCCGTCCGTTTATGCCGCTGCACTCGTAGGCGCCGCCTTCACCTACACATACGGCTTCACCGTTTGGAAGCGAGCATCGCCGCTGAGCCAGACCTCCACCGGACCGGAAGCGGGCCCCCGATTTCGCCTCTGGCCGTCCGTTTATACTGCTGCCCTCAACATCCGATCCGGTGGGTTCAGGCGATTCAAGGTCGTCGCCGCCCACTACTCCGGCAACCCTCTGATTTCTGGTGGAGGCGGCGGATACAGGGAAGCATCGCAGATTAGGGTTAATGAGGATTGGGTTTTGGGAAGATAGTAGAGACGCAGTTTAGGGATTGGGTTTTAATGTGATTCTTGGCTTTGTGTAATTACATAAACACCATTTTTGACAATATAATTAATTTAATAAAATTAAGAAAATAGAAAAAATCTGGTCCACGCATATTATTAGATCTACGGTCAAAATTAGTCCCTAGGTTCGCATATAATGACGGGGTTCTCATTTGAACTCAACCATATATATATATATATATATATATATATATATATATATATATATATATATATTATATATATATATTTCTACTATTTAATAAAAATAATATTTTAACAGAAAAACTCAATATTAATATTATTTTAATTTATCATTCAAATTATAAAATTTTTGCACTTTACCTCCCAAAATATAAGATTTTTGTACTTTGCCCCAACTCTCCCACCGACGAAATGTAGAAAGAATATTCTATCGAAAATAAACTTTAGAAGGCAATGTCGAAAATTATTATATATTAAAATAAAAAAATATTTCGTGGACAAATATATAAAAAATTGTATATATTGAGGAAAAAAAATTAAAAGTTTAAAATAATAAAATTAAGGTAAAAGCTCTGTAAGCCAACGCGAAAAAAAAATCAACAACATACAAAAGAATATATAAGTGTAATCATTTGTAGTCGTGGTAAGAGAAGGAAAACAAGACAATCGAAATTAACTTCACAGATTACAAATAAGCCCTCAAGAACCTCGATATTCAGTTCTCTCCAAAAAGTGCCCAAAGTCAATTAATCAGACCAAAGAAAGAGCAAAATTGTGATCGACCATAATCAAAAGATGCGTATGATTTTGAACGATTGAGAGAAATTTAGTGTCAAGAATGGGTGTTGCGGGTTCGAAATTAGAGAAAGCTTTGGGGGATCATTTTCCAGAAGGCGAAAGGTATTTTGGCTTGGAGAATTTCGGCAACACTTGTTATTGCAACAGCGTTCTTCAGGCGAGAATTTTAATTTTCTTTATTTATTGATTGAGTTTTCAGGGAGTTTTTTAATTATGTTTGAGCGGTGTGTTTTCTGAATTTGCAGAATTGTTCTTTATTTTTATCATTATTATTTTCTTTTTGAATTTTCAGGGTTTCGATTAGGTTTTTGTGTGGTTTAGGTGGTTGAGTTTTGAAAAATGTATGTAATTTTTGGAAGATTAGATTAATCATCTGAGAGTCATTTTTTATTTTTATTTATTTTTGAGTTTTAATTTATGACTTGGTTCTGTTTTTCCAGGCACTTTACTTTTGTGTTCCATTTCGTGAACAACTACTGGAGTATAATTCAGATAACAAAAGTCAAAGCCAAGCAAATGAAAATCTCTTAACATGCCTTGCAGAACTTTTCTCACAGGTACCCCATTTAGTAAGAAATTTGAGTATTTGATAACCTTCTTTGTAGCATTAGCGCTCGGTATATTCTGAAGAGATTATATCGCTGTTAATTTCAAGTATTGTGTTTTTTTTGTTTTTTTTTGGTAAGTTTGTGAGAGCTAAGTGTTTGTGTGGTCAAAGAATTTGTTAGATACGATATACTCTCGCGGGAAATTTCATCTAAAGATTTTTGTTGTTATCTGTTCAATAACATTTAAAGGTGATTTTCGTTTGAGATTAATTAATGTATTAATTGTTTTTAATGCAGATAAGTTCGCAGAAGAAGAAAACAGGTGTAATAGCTCCAAGACGCTTTGTACAGAGAGTTAGAAAAGAAAATGAAAGTTTCCGAGGATACATGCATCAGGTGTGTTACAGTTTATTGGAATTTCAAATGGACAATAATTTTATCAATGTTATCAATTAGAAAGAGAGAGGGAATTAAGTAATTACCGTGTGTGACTTATGATCTAATTAACTGTACGTGTAATACGTAATATTCGTCATGCTTTTGTGCAGGACGCTCATGAGTTTTTGAACTTTTTGCTAAACCATCTTGTTGATATACTGGAGAAAGAGTGTCACAAAGTTGCAAGTGAGGGCGTTTCATCCGAACCAAGTAATGGTGGTGTTAAGCAGGAACCATCAATTACATGGGTGCACAAAACTTTCCAGGTTCAACATTTTGAATATCAAGGGCTTTTTTTCTTTTCTCAATTAATTCTTCAAAAGAATGTTGTACTTAAGCTTGGCTGCTTGGATAGTTATATGATCCTCCGTATCTTCGGCACATACATGCCGTATATATTAGGGATAATTACAAAAACTACCCATGCGGCTAAATTATTATTATTTACTTTTTAAAGGCAAACACCCGCCTTACATTTTGCACTTGCCGTTAGTGGAGCTAACAAAAATTTGCTAACATCATCAAAAGAAAATTATAATTACATCCCTTGAATTTCTAAATATTACAAATAACCACAGATTTTCTTCTTGCATTTTACATTTACATCCCTCATTTTTTCTAAAGGTTACAAATCATCGTACAAAAGTTGGGGCTATTTGAATTTTTTTGAAAAGTTAAGGGGTGTGATCGTTAAACTTCCAATGATGTCTTCAAGTGTGGTTTTTGTAATTTTCAAAGTCAAATGTTTTTTTTTCTTGCAAATACTCAAAACCTCTGGGGTAGTTTATGTAATTATCCCTATATATCAAGTTATTGAAATGCGTGATACTATAATGAGTATTGAAATTGGTAGTATCATGCCTTGTTTAATGATTTTTATCTGTATTCGTATCTTTTTTTTTTTTAAATCTTGTCTTAAATCTAGAACTCGGGATGCAATTGCAGGGTATTCTTACGAACGAGACAAGGTGTTTACAATGCGAGACAGTTACTGCGAGGGACGAGACATTCTTGGATTTAAGCCTTGACATTGAGCAGAACAGTTCAATTACTAGCTGCCTCAAGAATTTCAGCTCTACTGAAACCCTAAATGCCGAAGATAAATTCTTTTGTGACAAATGCTGCAGGTAGGTGACATTATTCAGCATTATGAGCATATATCACCGTTAAAAATAAATGAATAATAGTAATAATAATAATTAAAAAAAAATCTTCTGAACCTAAATGCAGTTTGCAAGAAGCCCAGAAGAGGATGAAGATAAAGAAACCACCTCGTATTCTGGTCATTCATCTCAAGCGGTTCAAATTCATGGAACAGCTAAATAGACACAAGAAATTGTCATATCGTGTCGTGTTCCCACTTGAACTGAAAATCAGCGCAACCTCGAACGATGCCGACTCCGAGTACTCGTTGTCTGCTGTGGTGGTTCATGTTGGGAGTGGGCCCAATCACGGGCATTATGTTAGCCTTGTGAAAAGTCATAACCACTGGCTGTTTTTCGACGATGAGAATGTGGATATGGTCGATGAGTCTGCTATTCAGACATTTTTCGGGTCTGCCCATGAATACGCGAGCAGCAACGATCATGGTTACATTTTGTTCTATGAAAGCCTTACTGCTGATGAGTAGTGAACCAAAAAAAAAAAGAAAGAAAGAAAGAAAAATTTAATCTAACTTTTATTACTTCTCTCTTGTTTTTAAGGCATTTGCCGTTCAGTGTACTTTTTCTTGGGTCTAATTTTATTTTCTCCATAGCGTGAAACATGCACGAGGCTCAGTCTTGTACAGTATGGAGTTATATTTGTTTAGATTATAAATGGAGATATTAATTTGGAATATTATTATTATTATTGGCTGCTTCTTGACCTGAAGTTTCATGTGTGTGATCTTAGCTTTTAACGCAAGTTCAAGGTTTACCCATTGCAAACCCAAAACATTGCAAATTTTGGGGTGGCAATTCAGAACTAGGTGGCGGCAAATTTGACCAATAACTAATACTCCTATAAAATAGTAATTTAACGCCTGGGAATAAACAGAAAGTTCACCGCAATCCTTTAATTTTTGGCGAAAATTGATGTCAGACCTAGCCAATGATGACGTGGCAAAATAAAATAAAATAAAATTTCATTAAAATTTTGAAATTTGTTTTAACAATCTAAAGTTATTAAAACTATTAAAATATAAAACTAAAAAAGTCAAAAAAATGTATTATAAAACCTGAAATTATTTTAAATATGCCAAAAAAATTATTAATATATAATTTAAAACAAAGTATGAAAAATACCTTAAAACCTGTTTTTTTTTAATATGTAAAAATGAGGTAATTAGATACAAAATAGAAAAACCTTTTTTTTTTTTAAACTATACTAAATACGTTCTAAAATATTTGAAATATAAAAAAAAATATGGAAAAATATTTTAAAATTTCTGAAAATTGTTTTATATTTTAGATTTTTTTAAAATTTTAAAGTAACTTCAGAAATTTAAAAAAATAAATAAAGTCCAGATTTTTCTTATTTCATATGTAAACAATTCCTGCTTCTGTAAAACATTTTTACAAAAAAATGTTAATTATAATTACTTTTTTAACCTATTTAAACAATTTTCTGATTTTTTAAAAATATCTTCCATATTTAATATTTATTTTATATATTTTTGCTTAAATATTTAAAGTAGTTCCAAATCTTATAATACATTTTTTCAGATTTTTTATATTTTAAATACCATTTTTTATACATATTTAAATATTTTTGGATTTGAAAATATTTTCCTAGATTCTGTTTTAAATTTATATAATAATAATCTTTTTAGAATAATTTTGGATTTAAAAATAAACTTCTATTTTTTCAATAAAGATTTTTTGCCACGTCAGCGTTAATTTAGTCAAAATTGATCAAAATCGCCAAGTTTCACCTAAAATTGAAAGAATTCGGCGAAAATTGAGAATAAATTGATTTTTTTTAATTACTGATTAAATTTGTCACCAGATATATTAAATGGTAATGAATTGTCATCATTCTTATTTTACTAAGCTATTTTGCATTTTTGCCAATCAGAAACATAAATACATATATTTTAAAAAAAGGGAAGAAATAAGTAGGAATGTCATGTACAACTGAACATTTGGGGGCTGTTTAGATTAGGTTTCGTTGAAAGTTTAAATTCTAGTATTCAAATTTTTGAATAATCATAATTTTGTAAATAATAGGAATCATTGTTTATTATAAGATTCAAAATTTTTTACTTTTTGCTGTAAATGTCAAATCATGTATGAAAATTGAATAATAATATATTTTTGACTGTATTTGATGTCAAATCATGTCTAAAAAATGAATGATATTGTATTTTATATTGTATTGGTAATATATAATTATTTAAATGTAATGATAATGGGATTAAAGAGATGGGAGTGAGGTTCAGTGTAAGAAATTAATATTTGAATATTAAAATTTTAAATTTTAAAACAAATGGAGATTGAAATTCGCAATTCCAATAATTCTTTGTACAAACACCCCTTTGTGAGAATTTGGTGGATTTTTTTTCTGGAATTATAAGGCGGTTCATTTCCTTTTTTTTTTTTTTTTTTTTTTGGGTGTGTTGTGTGGGGGGTGTGTGTGTGTTCCTTTTTGAGAATATTTCTAAAGTTAAGTTTATAACGCACTTTCACATACATATGCACAACCGATTATAATCGTCGGTTTTTTTAATTGTCATTACAAAAAATGACGGTGAGCAAATCGCAATCGAACTGGACGAAAATCAGTTTCGCTTCTGGTTTGTAACCGTTAACTTCGTAACTGATTGTTAGTCGGGCTTTTTCTTTTGCCGTTAATTAATTTAATCTCGACTGTTGATATTCAATAAATTTTTTTCGTAGAAACCGTAACCGTCGATTTTTTAACTGCCGGTTATAACCATCGGTTCACGGTTTGAGATTATCTCAAATCGAAATCGACTATCCAAAATCGGTTCACGATTCACTTTGTATCGTGAACCGTTGTCAAAGATTAACCGAACTATTGACCACGAACCATAACCGGCAACTCGACAATTAACCGTAACCAATCATGCATGTCTACTTTCACTTTTGTCTTATCACCAATCATTATACTATCTCCTACAACTCTAACTCCCCATTATTTATAATAATTATTTTACTTTTTTACATAAAATTAACTTATCTCGGATACATACCCAATCCAAAATCATCATTATTTAAATATCAGACGAGGAAGCAATCTAATTTTGTAACCAGTCAAATGAAAATCAATTATGTAAAATAATAACCTAATACATGAATTATTATTATATAATAGCATGGGCATCAAAAAAATCCAAACGAATTCCTTGTGATTAGATTGTCAGTACATATAAGAAAGTGCCACGTTATAAAGGGTACATACCTAGGCCTATCCTATATCATAACATCCGGCGGACATACCCACTTAGAAAATTGAAGTACTAATACCATAACATTCTTGTGACACCACATATATATTTACAAAAGAAATTATTTATTGGTCTAGGAGTAAGTAAACTGCAAAAGTCTAGGCATTAGTCTAAGGGGGTTGATAAAACAGATGCTCAATCGAATGTCAAAGACATGAAAGTATCATCATCCAAGAGACTTTCGATGTCGAGTAGATCCTCCTCAGGGTATGATATTTCGTCAATGCTGCCCGTGATCATATCTGAAGCATCCTCCTGATAAAATAATGGATTAAAAAGAAAAGAAAAAAGAGAAAAAGATATCATAAATGACGATACAGAAACAAGAAATTAACAAATTAAGGCATCAACAACCAAAATAGCAACAATTCTCTTGTTTAATTTGCTAATTTACACAAAGAGTTAATTTTTTTTAATGAAGTTTAGCTAATTAAAAAAACTTGTTTTATATATATATATATATATATATACCTCCTTCACGTTGTAGTTATGTGTACACTTGTTCTTAGCAATATATAAATAAATACCTTTAGTTCTCTGAAATCTTTGGCAGCAGTTAGCAGCCTACGGTATTGGGCTCGAGCTTCAGGGTACTGAGTCATCGACTTCACCCTCGCAAGTGCTTTTTGCATCCTTTCTTCAGTTTGCTTTCTCCCTTCCTTCAGAAAGTCATAATCGTCTTCCTGGGTCAAGTTGTCCGGTGTATTTGGCTCCTTTGGGACAGCATCAGAGCGGAACCCACGTAACCCACTCCCTTTACGTCTCCACCGCAGAATCACCTTCTCCAGTATTCCCACTGACCAGGTAATAGTTTTATACTTTTTCCTGACTTGATGCCCCCTAAAATGAGCCTTTTAAGCCACAAAAAGAGAAAATTGTCAATGCTACAAGAATATAGTCATCTAAATAGTAAACAGTCAGCACTTGAACTATATATGACAAGGGGAAAAGACAAAACCTTGTGTACACCCAATTTTAGTTTTAATTTTTCAGGGTTCTTTTTTTTTTTTTTAGTTTAGTTTGTATTAGGGTTTTTTAGAATTTTTATTTTTTTCATTTTTAGGGTTCTTTAGTTAGTTTAGTTTTTTTTTTTTTCCGGATTTTCTGTTTTTTTGGTTTTAATTTAGTTTTAGGGGACCTGCCTAACGGTTAGGCTTCCTAACATGCCTCCCAAAAAAATTGTCACGCTTGTAACTATATTCCTCACATTTTGTATTATTGGGTAATCAGAAACTACTTAAACATTTCAAAGATAGAAATTTCACCTGGATTTTAACAACTTTCTGTCGAATTAATAGAAACTCTTTCCGCTTCTTCCAGCCGCGGAACTTTTTCTGAATGCGTACCGCAGCAGCATTGGCCTTACCACTGGAACGACCTAAACCGGAGGTTTTAGCAGCTACAGCAGATAAAGCATGCTCGTCCGGAATTAGCAACTCATCGCCGCAATGCTCGACAAACTGCTTCCTCTGAAACGACTGAATGCGGAAAATTTGATGGATGCGTGCTGCTGCTTGAGTCGCATTGCAGACAGCGGCGAGCGAGTCCTTGAGCGAGAGCGTATCCGGAACATCGCATTCACTTGTTGGATATGCTAAACGTTCTGAAACCATCTGCCGATCATCGACGTCAAGATTCGAGAGTTGGGTGGTCAGAGAAGACTCGGCGAGAAAACCAGATATCCCTTTGTGTCCACTGAAAGAAGCCAGGTCAGCAGGGGTTCGACCCCAAGGATATTCGGCAGATGGATCTGTAAGTGCTCCTGGAGCTGCACCCAAAGAAACTAGGGCAGCAACTGTCTTCTCTCTATTAAATAAGAAGAAATTTGTTAATATGAAGTGCATATTAAAAAATAAATAATAAATAACAAACAAAAAAACATTTAGAGTAATAAAATGTAAGTAGACATTCAAACGGCACTTATTGGATATCATGTACATGAAAAAAAAATTAAAACAAATTGAGAAAAAAAATACTCTACCGTCCAAAAAAGATAGGCTTACGGTTATTTCACACAATTTAAGAAAATATTGGTTAATATAGTTACAGTGTTGCCTTTTCCATATACGCCCCTATGGTTAATTAATTGTTTATTCATTGTTTACTCGGTTTCCATAAAAGTTAGTCCAGGACAACGGAATAGTGTGATTTTAATATAATTAAATAGGGGTATACATGGAAATTAAAAATTAACTACACGCTAAATGTAGTAACAAAGCTCTCTTTTTGAGACACCCGAAATAGTACGTGACCTATCTTTTTGGGACGAAGGGAGTAACTCATTTTGTACAACACTAAGTTCAAAAGTATTTTACCTGCCATAAAAAGCAGCCCAGTGAAGTGCTGTCCATCCATTCACATCACGAAAATCGATACTAATTCCCGAAACAATAATTGGCTGGAGGGCCCAATTGAAGCCAAGGGCAGCTGCCAAGTGCAAAACACCTTGCCCCCCTTCATCGGCAATTGTTAGCCCATTGTCATCTTCAGTTACTCTCTGCAGAAGCCAAGAGTAAAACTTCTCTTTTAGCTGCTTTTTAAGGAGCAATTGCGCAATCGCCTTTGGCGCTGATGTGTCTTTATCCGAAATCAGCTTTGTATCCTGGTGATTCTCCTCCTCCATCAAAGAATAAATTTTATTGACTATATTCTGATTCTCCGGAACATTTCCGACAGAACTTACACGACTGCCTGTGGGTCCAAGGGACAATATCGTCTCAAATCGTTGATAAAGATGCATGATGATTGCAGTGTCTCCATGATCATCAATATCACCCATATGGTGTCTTTCGGACCTGTATTCAAATTCTCGTATTTCGCTACAGGCCAACCTGTTTGAAAGAGTTACATAGAAAAGGACACGTCCAGCCTTGTGGGGTGGGGCCCGGCAACAAAGAACCCCATCTGCTAAAACCTCAGCTGCAACCTCCACTTGACCAAACATGATCGACCATCTGCAGTTCGATAACTCGTGTTGACTCTTGAGAAAGGTGCCGATGATAAGGACCTGAGATTTGTGACAATAATAGCAAAATAAATTACATAATAACAGCAAAAAATCAATAAAAGCAAAATATTGACAAGTACCTTGGTCTCCAAGTCTGCATAAGCCCAGTTTGGCGAAAAATCAATAATGCTAAATAGCTGGTCCTGAGAAATTGACGGGTTCAGAGTGTCAGTATCCACTTGCAATGTAGAAGGCATACTAGAGTCATACTCGCTCCCCATGAGACTCCATGAAATTCCATTACTTGACTGTAAATTAAGCTCGTCAGTTTCTCCGAGTTCTGCAGCAACCCAACGAGAGAAGCTGTCAACTTTCTTCAGGCTTCCGTCCTTTTGCAAGCCATTTATCAATGGCTTTTTCATCAAGAATGAATGGTTTTCATTTCCTATAGTAGTCATAAAATTCTCCATATTTGGGTTCATTGTGTTTCCAATTTCTGCATCTAAAAGTGGCATTCGGAGAATCCTTTGCTGAGACTGCTCATCAGAAAGGGAATATAATGGCTCCAAGAAATTATCTTGATTTGGAGGGACAGATTTCTCCACAAACAAATTACTTCCATGATCATGAGGTAAATTCATGATCAAATTTTGGTTCACGGGTGGACTGTGCAATGAACGGCCTTCAAAAGAATTCTGAACAGAAGTTCAAAAAAATCAATTCATGAATATATAGAAGAGAGAAACTAGCATCCAGTATGATTAAGTGATCAAGACGAGTAGGTACTTGCATGATGATGGAACTACATGTTCAAACTACAGATTGATCGTGGCCAAACAAACGAAATAAGTTGTTAGCGTGATTTTAGCAAGTGATCCATAGTGAACACTGCAGATCAATGACAGACCCAATGGGGGGCTGGTGGGGGCCACTGACCCCCCTCAACTTTTTTTCCAATATATTTTATATATGTGTTTAATATTTCTATATTTTTTATGAATACCTAAAAATACTTATTTGCCCCCTCCCAATGGAAATTCTATCCCGCCCTTAACTTATTTATAATCTCGTCCCCCCGTTCTAAAATTCCTGTGTCAGTCCCTGGTGCAGATAAAGCATGACATTAATTGTATCATGTTTGATGAATTTTTACAAGCAATCTTCGATGAGGATGGAATGCCAGAAATATCAATGATTTCAAACACTCCACATGAAGCAGGTCATTAAATATTTTTAGTTCTCCCATGACACTTAAAAAGAAAGAAAAAAAAAAGTTAATTACTAGAAGGAAGGCTTCGTGGTTTAAAAAAGATTGATAACAGTATCAAGGTGAATCTTCTGCAGCAAGACATTTGAGTTTTAATGTTTACATTATTAACGTTAAAGGCATTTTAAGTATGGTAAATTAAGCACCAAAAAGAGAAACATTTAAGTACCTGCCAGTTGACCTGAACAGGCAGAGAGCAGACAGGTTCCTGTTTGTATGCAATCCCACCTGTTCAGAAACAACATAAGATCTCGCCTCAAAAGTTCTGAAAAATTAATGAAAATGATGATTCATTCTATATACTATGCTACCAGAAGTAGAGTTTCCAAGAACTTCCTGCCAAGATGCCAAATCAACCGTCGATTGGGGTGCAGATACAAAACTGGTACCACCAAAATCGCTATCTGTACGAGCCTGGGAAAGAGATGCATAACTCAGAGAAGAAGCACTCTGATCTCCTTTAAATTTAAAAAAAAAAAAAAAAAAAAAAGCATCAGAGAAACAGATTGTGAATGGCTCTGAAAGTGCATCACTGCCCGATCAATGCCAAAAATAAGTTTGACCAAAATCGAATAAATACCTGGACTAGAAAGCTGATTACGTGAGCTTGATTGAACATAATAACTGTCATCTGTCAATGGTGACTGTGGATATGAATGAAATCTAGAACTTGCTTGTTGATTATCCTCCATTGGGGGTTCTGTTCACATACAATAAAACCTCTATAAATTAATAGCCTTGGGACCGCTAAAATTTATTAATTTAGCAAGATTATTAAATAATCGAGATACTAAGTTAACACGTTGCTCCTAAGTCAAAATAGGCAAAAAAAAATATTATTTAACCGAGGTTATTAATTAACTGCGTATTAAATTTGCGAGGTTTTACTGTATATCATTCAATGGGAGTAATTTCAATGTTTGTTCAATAGATTTCGTTAGATTGATACACACAGGCACACAGACAGAGGGATGCACAAACTTTACCAGATTCAGCCTCTTCATATGCTGATGACAAGGTACTGCTGGGGCTAGTTCCATGGAAACTGGTAGACAATAAGCTGTTACTTTCGGGATTTGATACACCTGTATTACTGTTTCTAAGAGAGCTTATATTTGTCTTATTACCCTGCAGAAGGAAAATGGAGGATAATGTAAATGGCTTCACAAAACCTAAATCTCACTACACGTTGGAACAATTTAAGTTTCTGCTACAAGCATATACAAGTGGATAAAAGTGATTATTCGAATCAACTATAAACAGTTACAAGCGTATACAGGCAACCTATATTGTATGCACCTTCATGGGCAGTTCATAAATTATTAGAACAATGGACATGTGCTTTCAATTTCGGGCGCAAAGCTAAATGCACCATTCCACACAATTTCCAATTAGTAGGATGTTGGGGATTATCCGGAAAAATTATCATTCATATTTTCGTGATTAAAGAGACAAATACAGCAACGCCATTGAATAAAAGTCATTTTATGGTGTTGATGGAATAGTACCTTGACATCAAAATAGTGGACGAAGACTATGTGCGAGAGATCCCTGCACGATTAGAAATAAAAACTCATTGATACTTTCGAGCCGGTTAGAATTCACAGATCATTTTTTCAGGGACATGGTTCATTAATTTTTAAATTATCTCATGTCAAGCATGAGAAAGTTTTGGCTACAGAAATATAGACTGGCTCAGCAAACATATAGAATATAACAAAAGCAAAATTGATGGATACATTAATCAGTAGTGTAAGTCCAGGCAACAAATCCTGCAATGTTACTCTACACTCCAGGCAAAAAACGAGATAAAGAGAAAATGATACCTTTTTATGCTTTTGTGAATAAAAACTAGATTCAGTTCCATGACTACTAATTTTAACTATCTTCCAAGAGGTCAATTCACTATTACTTGACATATTCAAAATATGATTCAAATCTCTCATGGATTATAAACAAGAGTGATTTTTTTATTGACAACAATCAACCTAGAGGTGGATAGACGAACAACAGTTACAATTTGAAAAAAAAAAAAAAAAGCACTGAAATTGATCCTGATGCATAATTTAACTCAAAAAGAAGATAAAATAAATATTCAATTGTGACATGAGCTGATTCCTAACACAGATCCAGCACGAGTAATGCTCTTATCACAATTTCCTGAAGCTAGAAACATTATTGTGAATATATCTGATTTTAAAAGCCACAACTTACTCTTCAAGCAACCAGTAGCTGCGCCTTTGAAAATATTCGTCATCCTCACCATGAGCATAGTAACAGTGCAACATATCAACACTTCCGACCTGAATAAATATAAAATCAGCATATAACCTCTGGCAAAAGGTTTCCCAGAACCACAATAATCTATTGCAGTTGGCATAATATATCGCACATCCAGACTATGTGAACATACCTAATTGATCAATGTACTCAAAATTATGTTCTTATACACATGATGTGCATGTTAACTTTATTTGTGCACCAAGGCATTGTTAACGAGGATGTATCGCCAGCTCAACCACTGGCATCCAGGTCCAATTAAAAAATATTTGGAAGTAAACTAAGTATAAAGTTGATCTGAATATATTAGAAAATCTAATAGACGTTCCATATACATCAAATGAGTGCATTGTGGTTCAAATTATTAAACTTGCAGGGTGTAGAAATAGAATAACTAATGAGTTCCAAAGATCAGATTGACAAATATTATTAGTTTTGCTTAACGGTTTACTGTTAATCTTCTGCAAAAAAAATTATCAACAGGATCTAAGAAAGAAAAGGCCATAAGTTCAAATTTTGAACTTTTGGTTAAAGGCAGAAACAGAACCAGTTGGTTCAATCATCACAGAATAAAGCCAAACTTATTATTTTTTATTTTTTTAAATTACATGAATTGAACATAAAACCATCATTCACCATTTGAGCTCCATGATTACCTTAAGTTTCTCATGGGCTTCTTTCACAGTTTTCCCATCCTTTTTCTTTCTCCAATTATGTCCATCCTTCCGGAAATATCTTAATACCTTACGATCGAATAGAAAAACAGAACCACCTGACAAACAGCATAATCAGTGGTCAGAATTGTTACAAAAGATTGTTCACTTAAAAACTCTAAGAGAGATTACTATACCAATGGAAAATTTTACATTGACCAATGACGCACACATAGAATGAAACAGACTCAGTCTCCAAAAAGAATTAACAAGAAACTCGAACATTCTCTATCAACCCCACACAAACCACATTCAAGCTGATTCAGCTTTACAAATACTATTCAATGGACTAACGAGTATCTCTGAGGAAATGATTTTTTCATGAATCACGTCATCTACAAACCCCCACTTCTCTTTACTATAACCAGAAAAGGAGGGACATGACACATTTTAATATTTTAAAGTTTTCAATATGGTCTCCAAATAATAGCCCCATGTCAAAAAGTAGCATGCTCAGTTTACCAACGTCAAATAAAACATTTGTGTGCAGAACCACAATGATGGAACAGACCTGAATGGAACCCTGTAGAAATCAATTTCGTTAACAAGATAAAACCAAACTTGGATCCCAGACCACATCAAGCAACAGAATCGTTCCAATGAAAAGAATAATTACCAAATAATTACCAAAAAATCATTTTTAATCATGTATAATGCAATCATTGCTGAGAGGTTATTAAAAAAATTCAAAGAACATAGACAAAATCCTTTTGTTAGTTACAGGAACAGACAATTTAATAGGTCTATATTGTTTCAATCTTTTGCACTGAGGAGTGAGAACCATTTGTTCATATGACACAAGAGAACAATTATAATCTCTCAAAGGTAGTTTTCTCAGCCATTCAACGGTGATAATATTGTTTCTTAGTTATGTAAAAAAACTGTCCATGATAAAACCTACTGAATTGGTATTCAATTAACTTAAGTATCAACAGTGAATGAACACAAGTATTGACTAAAAGAAAGGACGTACTGACTGGCTTATTTGGAGCCTCCGGAGAAATTTGAAACTTTTGATAGTTTCTTAAAATTTCCGCAATTTCAGCAGGTCTTAGCCAGCGTTTTTGGGCTTCTGATAAAATCTGCGTTATATCTGCAAATTACACACAACAAAATATTGTTCAGAAAAAACAAAAAACAAAAAATAAGAAATTAATTGTGCTACAGATGCTCATGACACGCAGTTGAAAGATCATGTATAGCCTTTATCTTGTAGTTCAACTCAGCCAATTAAGGGTTGCAAAAAACGTAATGCAACTACATGTAGATGAATTTCTTAATACGAACCATAAACTAAAGGAATAGCAACTACAAATTACTACTGATGCAAAACTAGTATAAGATGAGGAACAAAATAATAATAATTATTATACTGAAAATTCACCAGTTGAAAAAGAATTTCCAGCACATGATCCATTCCCGCCCCCTATACAGGTAAACAAACAGTCATCGTCAAGCGCTAAAAGAGCCCCCGTTGCATCTACTCCAGTTAGGGATTAGACAAGAATCAAATATACTGAATACACGAAACTAATATGAGTGATTTGGAATATAAGGGTTGAATGGAAAATCATACCCAATCGGAACCCTAGATTGCACGATCCGCTTTCAGCCATGGGGCACTGCAGTCAATAACTTCTAGTCAGCATTCATAGATAACACGAGATAGAAAGAGAAAACGCCGAAGAAAAGAAAGAGAGAATTACAATGCAATGAATTTTTATATGGCAGATTTTGCGCAGCATTTAGGGGAGGTCAAAAGTGTAGTCACGCTTACGTAAAAAGGGCTTGAACGCAGCCGCCAATGAAATTAGGACACCTGTATATATAAACAATATTATATTTATGTATTGAAATATAATGATTAAAACAAAATTAATATTATATATTATGAAAATTTTGTCGATACACGATATTTTTCATATGCTTCATCCGAGTAGACTAATATTTTTAATATCTTTTTATTTGTAGCTCATAAAATAACTATATGTTGGTCATGAATTAAGAGCGAATTTTTCAAATATAGATTGATTTTAAGGAATTGGTCCTAGCTCGTATTTATTCTATATTCGAGAAATCTAATGATGATGAGTTTGGAATATGAGATGCAATTTGGGTTGGTGAAGCGTATGAGCCCAATCTTCCGATTTGATTGAAAATACATTCATGTACTCATTCAATTTGCATGAAAAGTTAAAATATAAAAATAAATAAATAACATATATACACCAAATAAATCTTTCTAATTTGAACACAAGTATACAGTTAAGGTGTGTGCGCGCGTGTGTGAAATATAACTAAATAATTAAATACAATATTTTCACTTGTAAAAAAAAACATAGGACACGCACAACTCACGCCATTCAACAAATGAATACTACTACTAATAGAGCTTTAAAAGGTTTGAAATAATTAAATAAATTATTGTTTTAAATGACACATAATTTACATGCAACTATTCTTCCTTAAAAAAACTCTCATGCCAAACAACACATACCAACTCATGCCATCACTTAAGCACAGCAGTAATTTCCTTTGATTTGTAAAAAAAAAAAAAAAAAAAAAAACAATAATTTACTTTAACTTTTATTAGACTTTTTATCATTGAGACAGACGACTATAAATTTACATATTAAATTTGATGACTCCTAAAATTTGACATAAAGCATAATATGAATATTTAGAACCCCCAAATCGGCGCCTCCTCACCCACCATTGAGTTTTCACGATGATAACATCACTTTCACTGCGGATAAAAAATAGCTACTATTTTGAAAAGAAAAAAAAAACTCAATTTTATACTTTCTTAAAAGCAGTAATAACACATGTGGTATAAAAAACTAGTCTAATGTTCATGAGTTTATTCTAGACCACCGTTATTTTATATTTACCCCTTCTTTTAAAAGTGGCTTGTGCTGATTAATGTTGGTTTTTCTTATTATACCATTAGTCCTATAACCCTGCAATTGAAAAAAAAAAACTTTGTGAGATTTTTTACATATATTATATTGTTCAAATGAAAAACAATATCTCTGAACCATGGAAAATACATTCCAAGGATTGCACATTAATGTATGATCAGTCCATGATGTGTTTTCGTAGCACTTCACAACGCGGACCTTTCATTATACTCGTATCAATATTCTTTATTGGAGTATAAGTGAAATTTTTTCTTTCTTTCATGGTTTTTAGGGTTAAAAGGCATAAAATTTAGATGGCTTGAATCATTTCCAATTGAACAATACTGAAAGCAAAAAAAAATTGATACATGACAAAAAAAAAATGATTTTGTGGCACACAAAATGCTTGATATTGTCAAGTGTTAAATATTAGACATTGCTTTTGACAATGTTTACAATTAATTTAAATTTTATCATTCAATCATATTATTTATCTCTTTTTATTTTTTCTAAAAATAAAATTAATTGTCACATGAGTAACATTAACATTGATGCATTAGAATATTTTTGTAATATTTTAATTTATTTTGCCATATAAATTTAAATAACACTATAATATTGGAGATGCAATTAATGAAAGAAAATTGTCGTGTTCACTGCTTCTATTTATAGTGCTATGTCAGTGCCAATTATGGTTTGATTGATGTCGATAAGCATTGCCAGATTGGTAGATTTTGAGTTTATCTTCATTTAAGATAAGGGTGCGGATATACGCACCCCAATAATTTATGAGTTGACCCCAAGTGATAAGAACACCCCAATAACTTTTAAAATGTATTTTTTTTTTTTTTACTAAATTAACCCCACAAACACCCTATTTTACCCCTATTTAATATAATATATAATATAATAATAAACTAAAATAAAAAGAATAATAATAAATTTGAAAAAAAATAGAAAAGGAAAGTGAGAGAGGAAGAAACTGCGAAAAAGAAAGAAAACGCAGGCAGGCAGAGGAGAAAAAGATGAGAAAAAAGGGAAGAAGAAATTGCTTTGAAAAATCTATATAATTTACCAAGAGGAAGAATGGAACGGGATGAGCCATCAAACGTACGGGATAAGTTTCTCATTGGGTTTGATTCACTTATTAGGTTAGGGTTTGAAGTTTTTGAAAAAAATTACCGTGTTCTACTCTGGTTCGTAGAACCAGAGCCATCTGTTCGGTCGAAAATTTCGAACATATAGGCCATGTTCATAAATATAATTCGAACAATATGCAAGTGTTCAAATAATACATTCGAACATATGTATAATGTTTGGTTAGAACTTTCGAACATACATCAGTTGTTCATTAAAACCAGATCGAACATATTCGCGATTCTCAACCCAATAAATAGTAATACACCCAAAAAACAGAAAAAAAAAAATGACTAAAACAGATAGATGTCAAGAATAATAACATTATTCATCTTGTTCTTATCATTATCCTTCATTCTTACAAGTTTTAATGTGAATTTTTTTAGGTATTGAAACAGGTTTTGGGGATGAAGAAGAAGTTGCGAGGATTTAATATATTTCTGTATTGGGGTTAACTAATAGTATTTTGGGGTGCGTATATCCTCACATGATATATATATATATATATGTGTGTGTGTGTTTGTGTGTGTGTGTGTGTGTGTGTATATATATATTAATGTTTATATAATTATATTAATTTTATTTTTTTAATTTTAATTATATATTGTGAGTATGGTTATTTTAGTCTTTTCATTAAGGTCTATTTTTGTCTAAAATAATTTGGGGTAAACTCATAAGTTGTTGGGGTGCGTATATCCGCACCCTTAAGATAATGATATCGTGTTAAACTATATATTAAAAAGAAAAAGGCATATCAAAAAAACTTTGATGTACACGTCATATTTCTATTTAATAAAATAAAACACAGTTTTTAATATTAATTTAAAACAAACCACAAAAATCAGGAAATAAAAACAAACTCTATTTTAGATACTGCTAGTATATTTCATTTCATATGACTCGTATTCATTTTGCTGAATTTTAGGTATAGTTGGTATATTTTATTATAATTTTCATGTATTATTTAGTTTTTTGTTTTTTTTTAATGATTATGTTATTATTTGTGTATGATTGTGTTGATAATGATTGGTTTCGAGGTTTATCTTTTTTTTTTAATGACAATTATTTCAGTTGCTTGTTAAATATCATTAAATTAAATATGAAAGAAAAAATGCAAATGAAAAATATTACATGTGAACATTATTTTATTGTTTTGTAAAATAAAATCTACCTATTTTATTATATTCATTTAAAAAACACCATAGTAGTCATAAATTATAAACATACTGAGATATTGATTGAAATTTAATTTAGTTTTTATAATTTTAAAGGCGTAGTTCATTTCAAGAAAATGTCCAACATTGCAATTATTATTTTAAATTTTTTTTATAGATTGTAAACAACTGCATATGTAGAATGAGAGTGACTGCTCGACAAACATTTTGATATGTCATCGTTCAAATTCTTTTTTGTAGATTGTAATGCTGATAAACAATTACAGATTAGGGATGAGGAGTGACTTGCTTGACAAAATTTTGGATATGTCAACTTTAATTTAATCATAATATTATTGCATTGTTGAGTTGGCAAAATTTTTGACCTGTTATAAATAATAATTTTTATTTTTTTTTATGTTAATATTATCACCCAATTTTTTTCGCGGCCTTTCAACACGCGACTTCCCTCTGCATTTCTTCGTTTATTTCTTTTCTTTTCTATATGGCTTTTTATTAGTATTTAGTTTTTCTTCGTTTTTTCTTCACATATTCACAACATCACTCGCATAACTTTTCTTCCTTTTTCTTATTTTTGTTCTTCTCTTGACAGATTTCATCTTCCGGCATGTTAATCCCAACTTTTCTAAAAGTTATGTTGGGAAATTATAAAAAACAATTGGTAAGTATTCTTCGGTTTGTTGTGTTCTTTCGTATTTTTTTTTCCAAATCGAAGGCCTAAATCTTAAAGTCGTATGAATTTAAAGATTTTGTTTTAATTATTGTTCAGATCTGGAAATTTTTGGAGGATCTGAAAATATTTATTCGATCTGTAAACCAAGAATTGTTCGATCTGAACTTTGCACTAATTATAAAGTGATTGCATGCCTTCGCGATAAATTGTGTTTTGATCTGAATTTTTTCTTGATAGTGTATGTTAATATTAATGTGAAGTTCCCATATTTTTCCAAATCGAAGGCTTAAATTTTATTATAGATGTGAATTTAAATATTTTTTTTAATGATTGCTCAAATCTGGAAGCAATTGGTAAAAATTCTTCGATTTTTTTATAGTTATGAATTTAAAGAATTTTTTTATTATTGTTCAGATCTGAAAATATTCGAAGGATCTGGAAATATTTATTCGATCTGAAAACCAAGAATTGTTCAATCTGAAATTTGCACTAATTATAAATTGATTGCGTGCCTTCGCGATAAATTGTGTCTGGATATCTACTTTTATGTTTCTGTGATGCTGAGTTTATGCTATTTTTTGGATATCTGCTTTTATGTTTCTGTATGCTAAACTGTTTCCTGGATATCTGCATTAATAATGAGATATGTAATGTGGTTGGATTCAAGGATTGAGTTCAGGATGCAATCGGTTCCAGGATTGGTCTTCAATGTTGAATTCCTTCCATGAAATTGTAATTGTCTTAGTGTTTTTTATAATCTCCCTAGAACATAACTCAAACTATTTTATTTTGCAATTTTACTTATCTAGCACTTTGATGAATTATTCGGTACAAGCAGTTTGTTCATTGCTGATATTCTATCTTGCAAATTAATATAAGTTATGTGGTTGCTTTATGTAGTTGTTTTAGTTTTTCTTATGTTCCTTATCTTCCTATTATGTCAATAACTTATTTTTCTTAAAATACAAACCTCTGGACAAGGAGCTTGATGATCTGTCCATTTATTTGTAGCTAAGCTTCTAACAAACTACTCCCAACCAAGTTAGAAGCCGGTTTTATATTAATATTCTTGATGTAATATACCTTAGTGTATATTATAATTTTAGAATCTATGACAAAGATTTGGATTATCAATTAAAGGAATTAGTTAGTAATTTCCTTGATCGGAGAGTACATTGATATAATGGTAATATATTATTAAAAATTGAGATACAAAATACTTTAGTAATCACCATTACCTATTATTACCGAGACTAATTCATCATCATGTATAACATTCAGGGATAACAATATTTTGACAAATTATAAACTTAATTACCGCCAAAGCTAATAATTTAATTTTGCATATAAAATTTAGATTTTTAAAAATATAATCCCATAAAATATTTATCTATAACTCCAAAAAATAATAAATATCTTGCAAGCTTCCCACACCAAACTAATCTGTCTTTTCCCTTATATAATGGGCAAATGCTTTAATATATTGTCTAAAATCGGTATGATTGTTATAGTATCTATAAATATATAGATGTTAATCAAAGTAAAAAACATATTTCAATCATGTTTTCTTTAAATATATAAAATCTATTAAAAACTAAAAGTCAAGGACAACATATCCTTGACTGGAATAAAAATCATTATCACTTGCAAATCAAAACATCTATTTTTGGGAAGACGAATATAAATTTCTAAAAATACCACAATTAGAATTTATATCTTTAACTTCTAGAATTACTAAATACCCTACAAGATTACCACACATAACTAATCTTGATTTTCCGTGTATTATGGATGATCGTTTCTTATAATTCCTAAAAATTTAGAATATGCAATTTAAACATAGATTTAAAATATTTAATATTATTTTTTCGTTGATAATATAATAAATAAGTGGTTATAATAATTTAAACAAAAGTAGAATAAAATAAAGATTAAAATAATAAATTGAAGAGATTGGAAAATTAAACATTGTATGGAGCATTCTTAACAAAACTATTATTAATCAGAAAAATGTAGTTTACAAATTATGAAATACTTTCTTATAAACAATATTCGTAGTTTTTTTCTACGTCTATTTTCATCATCTCTTTTCGGTTGGTCACCCTTGATATTGCAACATACAAATAACCATGACTGAAAACAGGTTTTTTAAAGAAAAGTCCAGCGTGGGATAGAGATTGCCCTTGACTTTTATTAATTGTCATTGCATATGACATAATAACCGAAAATTGCCTTCGTTGAAACTTAAACGACAACCTATGATCCGATGGTGTTACGGTCATTCGTGGGATGAGTACTAATTCACCTACATTACTTCCTTTGAGAAATATTGCCTCCAAAACATGATCACCCAGTTTCGAAACTACCAATCTAGTTCTATTGCACAAACCAATTGAATGATCAATATTTCTCAACAACATGATTGGAGTACCAACTTTTGATCATAGCTCATGATTCGACAACCCAGAACACTTGATTGTGTTTAAAAACTCGGGTGAGTAGACATCTTGCAATATGTCAACATTTGTATCAGATTTGCATGTATTATCTAAGCTCAAATATATTTTATATTCCCATCATTCAATGAAGTCGTATACTCATTGATTAAATTGACTACATCAAGTGTGGGTGCAAGAGTAACTCGGCCCCCCAAATAAACATAATATTCAGTGTTCGTTTCAAATTGTGGATAAGTGTTGGCCACAATTGATGCAATAGGGTCACCATCATCTAACAACAATAAATCATCTGGGATGTCGATTTCAACAATGCCATCATTTGATCCTCCAGCTGTCCCATCTCCAATGTTGTTTATCCATTGAGAAAACTCTTTCAATTCAATTGAATTGGGCTCTACGTAGATATTTTGAAGCCTCATATTATTTGTCAATCTCAGAACCTTACAATGTCTCCATAAGTGGAAAGAATTGATGGTTGCATGTACTATGTATGGCCTAGTACCTTTAGGAATCACCATAAGAACTTGGCGAAAATCTCCACCAAGTACAACAGTTTTACCCCCGAATGGAATATCTCTAACATTTGGATTCTTGAATCCCATAATATATTTCAATGTTTTGTCTAAAGTTTCAAAACAATGTTTGTGCATCATCGGAGTTTCATCCCAAATTATCAGTTGTGCATGCACCATTAATTCCGAAAGGGGGTGTTCCATGTAAAATCTCACACGATGATTCTTCATGGAGATTGAATATAACTTTAAACCTATAATGATCGGTTCTTCCTTTTGGAAGAAGAAGAGAAGTTATGCCGCTAGATATCACATTTAATACAATCCCACCATTAGATCTTACCGATGCAAAAAGAGTCCTCCAAACAAAAGTTTTTCTAGTCATACACATGTTTTTTATTTTTATTCAGATTTTGAAATAAATTATCGTGTTCTTCGATGAGGGCATCACGGTCATAGTCCAATTCCTCAGTAATAAATCTATTAAAAGAAATTTTAGAGTAGACCTCAGTTGGAATTGGCATTGGATGAAGGTGTTTTAAGCTCTTCCCCGTGCTCTGCAACAGCTTGTCCACTTTCAGTAAAACAAAGTTTTGAATTTTAGCATCACTCATTTTCAGATCTGTACAAAAAATAAAAAATAATAAATAAAAATAAATGTACTTTCACTAATTTATATGAAAAAATATATAAAAGAACACTATAAAAAAAAACCATGGATATTAATTAATACCTTTGTTATTTCTAAATTTTTGTTGTTTTTATAAAATATCATTTGATAAATATTTCCAACATTTTTCCAAAACTTTTCCGGTCGAGATATACATTTGGACGGAAGCAATGTCATGAATAAGGACCTAACAAAATGTGTAGATCCTCAATAACTTGCTTTTTCGATGTCATCGATATATCCTCTGTCATCATCTAGTAGCCCAACTGAGTAACACGCATCACGATATGTATCATATTGCTTTCCGTTCACTTTTTTTAAGTTATCGTGACATTGTGCTCCTCGAACAACACTGAGGAGGCACCTAGCATAATAGTTATCACCGGAACCTGGTGGAACATAATATAACCGATCAATTTGCAATCTTTGTTTCCTAGGGGTCCACTCATTTCTTTTTTAGTTCCAAATAAAATACTAAGGAAACTCATTATACAATAAATTTCGAGTTTCAGGATATTTCTTGTTAGCCTCAAACCAACCCAAAAACATTGTATGAAGTGTTGACTAACGTTTCATCACATCATCCAATGAGTCATTATCATTATACAATACTCATTGTTCCCCTGGAATATGAAAACTTAAGCGTAGGACGGAAGGGTTTTTATACTGAATATCATACCCAAAAATTCTCCAAGCTGCTTCACATGAAATATAATAAAATATTTATATATACATTTTTTATGGATTATATATAAAGATATACAATATATATCATGAATTATATATGGGAGTTTTAATACGAATATATTCACAAAATCTTATATATTCGGATATTTTTCTTTCATAATTAAAAGATTATTTTCAACCTAAATTTGGTAGATATGGTGTGGTTAAAATAAATATATTTCATTGAATTTAATATTATAAATACATTAGATAAAAATAATTCAATAAAGTCAATATATTCTGAAAATATATTTATTACGTTATTATGAAAAGAAACCATTGTATATAAAAGAACATAAAAACAGAATGTGAAAAACACAATTAAGTGAAAACTATCAATGATGATTCTTGATAAGTAAATGGTGTCCTATTTTAAATGCTTATTGATTGACTTAAAAATAGCAAATATATATCCATTATTAATTTGTTCCATTAATTGAAGGTACGGAAAAAGAAAATGATTTTCAAAGGGTGGACTAATTTTTTTAAGTGGGTAACACAATTAAACAATTAAACCGTGTTATTAATTGAACATTAAACTCGTATTGAAAACACAATTTTTTGAAAGAACAATTAATTAAAAAGATTGAATCAGCGAAAAGTAGTATTATTGAAATGACTTTTATTTATTATAGTAAATAATAACCATTCATTCAACAAAATACGATTCCAAGACAGTCCACTCAACTGTCTTTCATAAATTCAACTATATACTTTTATTCAAGTGGTCTTTCTTGTGACAAAAAAAAATCTGAAAAAACGTATCAATCGAGTTTCTCTAACTCCACTATGACATTCTTAGCCTCCAACATTAGCTCGATGCTGAAAGGTTTCTCAGGATTGTTTATGTAGTATGTCATCCACAAACGTACACACCGGACTTCGATTTTTCAAGTTTCCTTGGATGGATTAATATTTTCAATGAAACTGGGAGAAGAAGCTATGTGGATTTGTATTTTTAAGTGAATCCAATAAATTTTGGCCGTGAAGTAATGCGCTTATTTTATTAAAAAATGATTACAAAATAATATTTATATGCAAGCAAGTCCAAATAAGATTTGGTGTTGTATTTAATAATTAAATAAATAAATAATAAGGAATGATAAATTGAATAATAGTTATTATACGTAATCTAAGATTTTTCTCTCCAACAATATTATTGTGTTGTTCGGTAATAACTTTTTGATGCCTTCTAATTGATTTTGTTATGTCATTTGATTGATTGGTTACCATGTAATGATAATTAGATTCAATATGAAAGGAAAATTAAATAGACATAATTGTGAAAAACTTGCTAGATGTTTTATAAAAAAATTCCAGACACGGATTATATGGTGTATCAAATTTAGAATAATTTGTTTTTATTTTAATAACGTCTATTAGATATTTTTAGGCAAATGATATCTTGATTGATTATCTCTCTGATTAATGGAACGACATATTGATTGATTAATTAATATTTATACTATTTTTAAGGAAAACATAATAAAAATATATTTTATTATCTTGATTGACATCTAGATATTTAAAGAAACTAAGAATTATAATGATTTTAGGCGATATATTAAAAGATTGTGCAACATATAAGGAAAAACAAATTAGTTTTGGTGTGTAAAACTTGCAAGAAATTTTATAAAAATTGGACTCAAAGATAAATATATTATGGCGTGGTATTTTTAGAAAAAATTATTTTTTTTGTTCAACAAAGTTGAAGTTTTGGAGCAAATGATATTTTGATTGATTATGTAGATTGATTAATGGAATGAATCTTCATTGAATAATCAATACTCGTAATTTTTCAAAAATAGATGTTTTGAACTGGCAGTAATTATCGGTAATTTTCATAAATATGTTATTCTTGACTTTTAAACATGATGATCAATTAGGATGAGTAATAGATGTAATTAGTTATTACAAAAATATATTACCAAGATATTAATGAACTCTTCACGCAGGGAAACCACTAAATAATTGATATTATTTGATAATCCCTATTGATACGGACTAAAATAATCATACGTGGAATTATGTGATGAATGTGGTTATTTGTTGAAAGCGACCTCATTCCTAGGGAGGGTGTGCCCCTAGGAAGTGGGCGAGCTGTTATGGTTTGAGTGGGCTGTTTGTGGAGAGTAGCGACCTGTAGTATGGGGATGACTTTTCATATAGGGTTGCGATCTCTTGTAATTTGGGCTGAGTACTTGAGCCCGTTTGTGGATTTGATGTACGTGAATTATTATGGGCCGGGTGGGCTGTATGCCCCGGCTTAATTGGGATATCTATGGGGAAGTTTGTTGTTTATGGGAACTTGCCATGTATGAGGAGTCCCAATTGAGAGGCGATTGTGGAATCCTAGTGTGAATGGAATTCTTATTATGAAAGGTAACCCTAGATATGGGAGATCTTCTCCTATCCCTATAAAAGGAGCCTTCGGCTTCTCTTTTGAGGTTAAGGCTAATTATGCATTTATTATCTTTGCGCATTGATATTATTTATTGAGAGAAGAAGTGGTTATTTCGCTTATTAACTTAAGCGTCGGAGGGCCTTAACGGGCTCGAAATCCGGCCCGTTCTAGGCGCTGTTTTGTAGGAACGGCGAGGTCGCTTGGAGGATCGCGGGAGATTTTGGAGGTCGCTGTGTCATATTTGGAGTTCCATCTAGGTCACTGATCTCAACTTTGAGATTAGTACCCCCTTTATTTGGTAGTTTAACTTTTTGGACTCATCAAATTGGCGCCGTCTGTGGGAAAGAGAGACATCGAGTCTTTGAGCGAAATGCGTGAGAGATTGCATAAACAAAACATGAAGGAGAAGAACATAACACCGAAAGTCTTGGATTACAGATCCAGGTCCAACAATAAGAAGAAAAAGAATAGATTCATACATCTTGGCGGGAAAGATGTCCCAGGGGAGGAGCAGGAGTACCATCACATGAGTCCTCTGATTCGAGGTGCGGGCAATACGCCTCCACCTTCCCCTAAAAAGTAAGTTGGAAGGGGGTTGGCGGAAGAAGTGGAGAAGCAGACGCCTGGGATAGAACCACAAAAACTGATCCCCGAGGCAACAGGAGGGGGAAACCCATCGAAGGAAGTGCCCGATCAAGGCAAAAAGGGATTCTTGGAAGGGCTTATGGACTTCGTACCTGTTGAAAAGCAGGAGGAGTTGCGTAAGTATTTGGAGTGCGAGCTGAGCAGGGGGAAGGATAAGAGTGAGAAGTTAAACGTTGATAAAGAGGGCGAGTCAACGGTTGGGGAGGAGAAGAAGAAGAAGAAGAAGAAGAAGGAGCTTGGTAAGAGAAAGAAGGGAGATATCTCTAGTTCCTACTCATCCGTAGATTCTCGTGTTCACACGCGGAGGGGAATAAAGCTAAGGCGAGATCGTTACAAGGGTAGAGGTCGCAAGCATCATAAGGGTGATAGTGAGAGTAGTACCCCTACCTCAGACTCGAGTAGTGGCTCTCGAGGGAGGTCGCGGAAAGGGGACAGAGGTCATAAGAGGAAAAGAGAAGAGAGCGAGGTGGGACCACATACTAAGGCCTTCAGAGAGTTGCAAGAGGCCATGCTAAAATTGCAGAAGCGGATGGATGGAGAGAGGCTAGAAGGGGAGGAAGGGCATCCCTTTTCAGAAGAGATGATGCACGCAGCGATGCCCCGAAATTATAAGGAGTTAGAATTTCAATACCGGGGAACGACTGATCTAGTCGCACACTTGCAGCTGTTTGAAAACGCGAGGATGATGCATAACTATACGGGAGCTGTGGCATGTCGGGCCTTTGTGTCCACCTTGAGGGGAATCGCACAGAATTGGTTTTACCAACTCCCGAGCGGGAAAATTACGAGTTATCAGGTGTTGCGAGCTGCCTTCCTTAAGCAGTTCTCTAGCGTCAGGCAGAGCGTGAAGACAGCCAGGTCGCTCTTCACAATGGTACAGCGACCTGACGAGACGCTAAAACAATATGTTAATAGGTTTACCAATGCTACTTTGGAGGTCCCTACCGCCACTGATGAGATGAAAGTTGGAGCTTTGCATCAAGGTTTAAGGAGGGAGGATTTGCGAAGGTCGTTGGTAAAGAAAGAAGCTCGCACGTACGATGAAGTTCTCGCGAGATGCCATAAATACGTGCAGGTAGAAGAAGAAGAGGAAGAACACCGATTGCGTTTCGGTAGAGAGGTCGCTAACGCGAGGGAGAGAGCGCCCGAGAGAGAACCAAGGAGGGAGCATAGAAGAGGTATACGCGGACTCTTGGCCTCAAATGTCGGGGTCAGTGCGAGACAAGAGCCGAGTATGAAAATATGGAGGGAGGAGGATTTCACACCACTAGCTTTACCACAAGCTAAGGTGTTTGGTGTCATGGAACGCTCAGTACCTGATCTAATACAGTGGCCGGAGGATCTCACACCCGTCCCAACACATCCGAAAACTATCTCTTTTTGTCGATTCCATAATAATTACGAGCATTTCACGGAAAAGTGCAGACATCTCAAGGAAGAGATAGAGAGACTAAGGGCAGGGCATCTAAAAGAGATAATCTACAAAGAGAAGGAGCCGAGCGAGCAGAGGAGGACGTTGCTTCCACCCCCACCAGGAGGCCCACCTCCTGCGCAGGCCGCGAGACAAGGGCGTCAGAGAAACCAGGAGTTCGGAGGGCCCCGAGGAAATAAGGGAAGGATAAATATGATTTCGGGAGGCCCAACGGATGGTGATTCTAATAATGCGCGCAAGAAGCATGTAAAATCAGCTCGCAATAGAACTTGGGAGGTCGCTAGTATTAGCAGGCAGCCACAGGTAGTGGGGCCAATTATATCTTTCGACCCTAGTGATAGGCGTGGGCTGTAGGAGGATCATAATGACGCGCTGGTGATTGAAGCAGGGGTAGCGGGCTATGAAGTTAGCAGGATCTTTATAGAAAATGGGAGTTCGGTAAACATTATATATACAGGTTGTCTTGAGCAGATGGAGGTGGATAAGAGGGTGCGATCTGTGAATACACCCATATATGCGTTTAATGGGGCACAGGTAAATACGGAAGGCGAGATAACATTACAAGTAGTGTTGGGAAAGGGCGTAAGCCGAATAGAGAAAGACTTGAAGTTTCTGATCATCCGGGGGAGGTCGGCCTACAATGTAATATTGGGGCGACCTGCTCTTAATGCATTTCAGGCGGTAACATCGACCTATCACATGAGCATAAAATATCCGGTAGTTGACAAGGTAGGAGAGGTCATCGCTGAGCAACAGGTCACGAGGTCTTGTTACCAAATGGCGGTCAGAAGGGGATTGATGGAGAACAAGCGAGAGAGAGATAGTGATCGGTCGGAAGGGATACTTAGTGCAAAAAAGATAAAAGAACAAGAGACCTCTCTCCAGCCGAATGAAGAGTTAATGGATATCTCCTTAGAGGAGGACAGGCCAGAGTATACTACGAAGATAGGTACCTTGCTATCTGAAACATTAAAAGATGAGATGGTTAGCTTGTTGAGGGAATTTCGAGATGTATTTGCATTTGGGGAGAAGGAGTTGACTGGGGTATCACCAGAGGTCGCGCAACACCATTTGAATGCGGACCCAGAGGCTAGACCTGTAAAACAAAAAAGGAGGCATTTCGGACCCGAGCTTGATAAGATCATTAAGGAGGAGGTGCAGAAGCTGTTAAAAGCTGGACATATCAGGGAGATTCAGTTCCCTGAGTACTTGTCCAATGTTGTGATGGTACCAAAGCTGGAGCAGAAGTGGAGGATGTGCATAGATTTTCGAGATTTAAACAAGGCCTGTCCTAAAGATCATTATCCTTTGCCGAGAATTGATCAATTGGTGGACTCTACCTCTGGATGCGAGCTGTTGAGTATGATGGATGCTTTGCAGGGATACCATCAGATACCTCTTGCCAAAGAAGATCAGCCTAAAGTGAGTTTTGTCACCTCCACCGGCACATATTGTTTTATATCCATGCCTTTTGGGTTAAAAAATGCGGGGGCAACTTACCAAAGGCTAGTGGATCGTATGTTTAAGGACCTGTTGGGTTCTAACATGGAGGTCTATGTTGATGACATGCTAGTTAAGAGCAGGCGAGCTGAAACGCATGTAGACGACCTAAGGAAGACATTTCTCATATTACGGCAATATGGGATGAAACTCAATCCGAAGAAGTGTGCGTTCGGTGTGAGATCGGGGAAGTTTTTTGGGTATATGGTAACAGAGCGGGGAATCGAAGTCAATCCTGAGAAGGTGCGAGCTGTTATGGAGATGCCTCATCCCCGCACCGTGCGAGAGGTACAGATATTAACAGGTCGGATGGCAGGTCTTAGCCGATTTATTTCCAGGTCGGCGGAGCAAGGTGTCCCCTTTTTCAGGGCGCTTCGAAAGGGATCTCGGTTTGAGTGGACGAAGGAAGCAGCGGATGCCTTTGAGGAGTTGAAAAAGTATTTAGCAGAAATACCGCTGCTGACTAAACCCATGCCAGGAGAAGAGATAATTTTATACGTGTCGGTGGGCGAGGTCGCCGTGAGTTCGGTGTTAATAAGAGAGGAGGAAGGCATGCAAAAACCCATCTACTATATTAGCAGGATGTTGCGGGGTGCGGAGTTGAAGTACACCGAGCTCGAGAAAGGAGGTTTTGCTTTAGTTACCACAGCAAGAAAGTTGCGACCTTATTTTCTGAGCCATAGAGTGAAGGTGCGTACTAACTTGGCTTTGAAACAAGTTTTGGGCAATCCAAGTGCGTCTGGGCGTTTGGTGAAGTGGGCAGTGGAGCTGAGTGGGTATGATGTGGTGTATGAGCCCAGGACCGCTATCAAGGCACAAGTATTAGCGGACTTTTTGCAAGAAATGACAAAGCAGGTCGATGAAGAGATAGAGCTGAAAGCGTGGACCTTATATACTGATGGTTCGACCATGGCGTCGGGGGCAGGGTTAGGCGTCGTATTAACTAGCCCGGAGGGAGAGAATTTGGAGTTCGCAATTAAGTTGGGGTATAAGGCATCCAATAATGAAGTTGAGTACGAGGCTGTGTTACAGGGGATCAAGATGGCTAGCGAGTTGGGAGCTAGGAGATTATGGGCGTATACTGATTCCCAACTAGTAGTCCGGCAGTTCGATGGTTCTTTTGAAACCAGAGAGGAGCGTATGGCAATGTATTTGGGGAAATTGCGAGAGGAAGCAGCTCACTTTGAAGAGTTCACGTTGGAACATTTACCGCGAGCTGAAAATACACGAGCAGATCAGCTCGCCCGAATAGCAGGAGCATTAATGACTTGCGATACTCGGAAGGTCACGTTGATGCAGTTGGATGGTAGTAGTATTGAGAAAGGAGTAGAGGTAATGGATATTGAGGATAAGGATGATTGGTGTGGACCCATTTGGGATATTCTGCTCAAAGCACAAGAAGGTGTGGAGAGATTAAACACAAGGGATACTAGAGTAGCAGCTCGCTTCTGTGTGATAAATGATGAATTGTACAAGAGGTCGCGATTTGGACCTCTTCTGAAATGTTTGGCAAAAGAACGTGGGMTAGAGGTGCTAAAAGAGATACATGAGGGATACTGTGGGGATCATGCGAAGGGGAAGGCACTGATGAACATAACCATGCGAGCAGGTTTCTTTTGGCCTGGGATGAAGGCTATGGCTAGCGAGCTAGTCCGAACTTGTGAGAAGTGTCAAAAGCATGGTTCGATTATTCATATACCAGCCGAGGAGATGATGGTTATGAGCTCGCCTTGCCCGTTTGCGCAATGGGGGATTGATATTGTGGGTCCTTTTCCAAGAACCCCGAGTAATAAGGAGTATTTGGTGGTGGCCATTGATTATTTCACCAAGTGGGTGGAAGCTGAGGCCGTCACGGGAACTACCGAGCAGCACATAATGGATTTTTTTTTTTTGATAATATATTTTGCAGGTTTGGAGTGCCGCGAATTTTAGTCTCGGACAATGGGACCCAGTTTAATGGGCGAAAGATGCAGAAGTGGTGCAAGGATATGGGGATGAAGCAACGTTTTGCTTCCGTGGCGCACCCACAGGCTAATGGGCAGGTTGAAGTCACTAATAGAATAATTGTGCAGGGACTTAAGCTGCGATTGCAGAAAGCAGGCGGGCTCTGGGAAGACGAGCTCGCGTCTGTCCTTTGGGCCTATCGAACGACTCCCCGGACTACCACAGGGGAAACGTCGTTTAGCCTAGTTTATGGAATGGACGCGGTCATCCCTGCTGAGATTGTTGGAGAATCACAGCGATTGTTAGCGTTCAATGTGGAGGAAAATGAGAGGTTAGCTCGCGGAGCTATTGAAACGATTGATGAGATATGAGATAAAGTTGCAGCCCGGGTGGAACGTTATAAACAACGAGTGCAGGCTGCCTTTAATAAACATGTTAAACACCGTCGTTTTCAGGTCGGTGATTTAGTTTGGAAAAGAGCTGATGCCTTGAAGGCGACTAAAAAATTAGAGCCGAACTGGATKGGGCCATTCAAGGTAATAAAAGTGTTGCGAGGAGGGGCATACATCCTCGAGAGCGCGAAAKRGAAGATTTTACCACGAAGCTGGAATGTGTGCCACTTGAAGAGGTATTATGCATAGATGGAGCGCGGGAGAAGGTAACTCTGGACCGGAGGGCACTTCTCCCGCATGAAGCTCGTTGAAAGAAAAAGTGGTTGTTGTGAGGTTGGAGAGGGTAACTCTGGACTGGAGGGCACCTCTCCCGAACTCGGGATTATGTTAAAGATGTTATTTGGGGTGGGAGAGGGTAACTCTGGACCGGAAGGCACCTCTCTCGACCTGGTGATTTGTGGTTGTACGAATAAGTGGTTGTATGTTTTTGGTGAGAGAGGGTAACTCTGGACCGGAGGGCACCTCTCTCGACCTGGGAATGGATTATGAGTTGTGGTTTTTTATGTTTTTTTTTAGGTGGGAGGGGGTAACTCTGGACCGGAGGGCACCTCTCCCGACCTGGCGACCTTAGAGATTGGGTGTTTTTGTAAGTACATATGGTGCGGGAGAAGGTAACTCTGGACCGGAGGGCACTTCTCCCAACCAGGCGAGTTGTTCAGAAAGTTGATTAATACAATGAATAAAGTTATGAGACGTTTTTTATGATTGAGTTTTGCAAATACTTGTGATATGGGCAGAGGATAAATCCTGCCAGATTATACTACTCTTGATAATTCCAACGCTCTCATTAGGTCGACGATTATTTATAATGGTGTTTTACAGATACTTGTGAAACTGGCAGGGGATAAATCCTGCCAGAATATATAACTCTTGATATTTTGAATGAGATTGTATTTGCATATGGTCGAGAAGGAAGTATACTCTAATACTTTTCTCGAGTTATTGTATATTTTGTGTTTGTTTGACAGTAATTACGCTCATGGCGAGCTGGTATAATTATGTGACGAGCTCATATAATTTTTGTTTGATATGAGTAAGATATCGTGATTGAATTAATAGTGTTTGCGATAATGATATATTGATGGTACTTGAATCATAACATAATTAATGGTTATTAAGAATGTCTGAGTACATAAATAAGCGAGCTAAAAGTTATTAAGGGTTTTAAATAGTCTGCTCAGGCACAGGGGCAAGACTTGAGGGCGCAGGCTCGAGGGTTGTGGTGATGGCGCTGCTAGACTCGGGCGCGGGCTCAGGGAGTAGGTCTTCTATGGGCGTTTGCAGCTCGTCGTGTACTCCCGCGGCCATGGCTGCTCGGCTCTGACAATGTAACCACCACTTTGCGAAGATGGACTGTTTCCAGTCACCTTTAAAGAAGCTGAAGGGGGTCATTTTGTTAATGATGGCTTCAACGTTTGGAGTATATGAAATGTTTAGCTCGGCCACCTCTCCCTTGACAATCTTGGCAGCCTCAACAACCCATTCGGCGGCACCACGAGCCATTAAACCAAAGTATATAGATGAGTTTTCATAAGCCTTGATGAGCTCTTGACGGTATGCATCGATAAACTTTCGGCCGCTTTCACTGAGGAGGAATGTTCTCCGACCCTCGGAAATGCCTTCTTCGCGGGCTGTTTGGAGAAGCTCAGATTGTTTTTGTTGCTGAAGAGTGAGCTCCTCAGTCTTTTGAGCGAGCTCTTCGGTCTTTTGTGCGAGCTCCTCAGTTTTTTGCGCGAGCTCCCCAGTCTGTTTGTTTAGCTCGCTGCTCAAGCGTGCCGTCTCATCCTTCAGACTGTTGATCTGACTGATGGAAACTGCCAGCCGTTCGTCACGTGCTTTCACCCTTTGAAACACTTTGTCTAGCTCCCCCTGTGTTAATGAGAGCTGCCTGGTCTGCTGTTCAGCTCGGGTTGTTAGCTCGTCAATGGTTTGCTGCAGATCGGCCCCTGTTGAGCGAGCTATGAATTCCTCCGCGAACTTGCCAAGTACTGGTTTCATCTGTATTAAGATATTTTGTAAGTATTTAGTATTCGTGAAATTGATTAAGGATGAGAATTCAATGGGTTCACCTGCTTAAGCAATTGCTCGCTGAGGAGAGTTTCAACGTCGGCGGTTGTATCCAGTTTTGCTAGCACCTTACTAAAATTCGCAGTGCTAGCAGAGGTTGTCGGCAGTCCTTTCTGGAGGTGATGCTTCTTTGCTTTCGGAGGGCTGGGGCTTGGACTTCGAGCTTTTGGACATTGCGCTTTAGGGCTGTTGGGGACGTTTGGCAGAGGCCGCTTGCCCTTTTTATTTCGGAGGACCAGTTGTACCTCCTCTTCATCGTCGACCGGTTCAGGTGTTGGTCGAGGGGCTTTATCTGTATTACTAGAGGTGGGGACGGCGCGAGCTGTGGAAGAAGTAGCTGGCTTCTTCTTTTCTTCGGGGAGAGCAGCTGCGCAGGAATTGATGAAGGAAACTGAAAATAGAGAGATTATGTTATAATTTCATTTTAATACACATGGACGGATATAATTGCAAAACCTACAATACCCACCGGATGCAGAGTTAGAAATGGCCAGGTCCGGCTCCACCGGGCGAGAGTCGATGCCCGCGTAATGGAACATGGCGGAGCGGTCGGTGATGAGAGTCAGATCGAAGGGATGTCGGCTCCATTCCACGAGCTGGTCAAAGTATTTCTGGTATAACAGGGGGCTTTCTTTGGTGGTTGTCGGTTTGATTTGGGGAGGAGTACGATCTTTCAGCTCGGTTATAAAAGGCCAAGCTTCAGTATTGTGAATGAAGAAAAAGTTTCTCTTCCATTCGTGGACTTTATTAGGGGGACTAGTAAGGAATTTAGGTCGCCCTAAGCGATAGGAGAGATAAAACGAGTTTTGTTGGTACTTTACTTGAAAACAATAATGAAAGAAACCAGGGTCGGCACGGGCATTGTAATATTTACAGAGCAAGAGGTATCCGGCCAGGTACTTCATGGAATTGGGAGTTAGTTGAAGGAGTGATATATTATACATGTTAGAAATCTCAACATAGAATGGGTGAGCGGGGAATCTAAATCCTGCTACCAATAGTGAATCAAATAAAGTAATATGATTAGGAGGAGGTCGCATGGGGTCGGCATGCGGGCTGTCAGGTAAAATCATTTTGGCAGTGGGAGGAAGGTTGAGGATACGTTTAAAATGTTCCAGCTTTTTAGGGTCAGGAAGTAGCCAATAGTTATGTTAAATTTCTTTGGTTGTTAGGGATGATGAGGGTAGGTCGTCGAAAGAAAGGGATTCATCCACAGTTACAGGATTCTCCCGGAAGTGTGCGGTGGATGTGGGATTCCTCGATTTGTGAAGGGGGATGCCTTCTGGGACAAGGGGAACCTCAAGAGTAAGAAGGGGGAGGTCGCCAGAAGGATTATTGGCTACGGTTTGGGCTTGAAGTTCTTCCCATGAGATATCACCCTCTGGCTCGTCGCGTAGGCCAGAGGAGGGTAATACTAAGGGTTTTGGCCTTTGTTCAATAATGAAGGGATTTTCAACGAGATCGGAATCGGGAGAAAGAGATTGGGTTAAGGGGTTATTGTCGGATGTGGCTGATGATTGTTTCATGACAGATATGTTCAGGGGGAGATAACACAGCAAATAAGCATAACTCAGCAGATGCAGTTGAAATTTAAACGTATAATTATATTTGGGAAAGAATCTGGGGACTTACACATATTGACGAGCTTATAGATCGCTGGTGAGCGGCGAATTAACGGTGGATTCCTGAGTAATGGCGATGTGGCGAGCCTTTTTGCAGAGCGACAGTGGTGAAAATTTTAATTGAGATGGTGTAAAAATGGTGAATTGGGGAGGCGAAGAGGTTTTGTATGGAGAGACGGAAAGCTGATGTGACAGATAGGAGCGGGATTAATTAGGGTTTGCAAAGGAAATGTTTTGGGCCATTAATTCTTGGGCCCAATGAACTTATTATATGCCGAGATTTTAAGATGGTGACGCGTGGCAGGCCGCATTTAATGAAGCGTCAGTGAGATGAGACAGAAAGAAGGAAGGCGTGTTTTGACTTTATGGTTTTGTTATGATTAGGGTCTTGTATTTTTGAGGTCGGCTGGTACAGTGGTTTCCAGGTCGCTTTATAAAAATGAATGTTGAGCTCGTAATGATTCATCTCGTGTGCCACCTAAGTTGATGTACTTGGGGACTTATGGTTATTTTTGAGAGGAGAGCTCAATACCCCTCAGGTCGCGTGAACGTGTTGCGACCTGTTATGGCTCGGTTTGTTGAAATTGGGTGATTCTGATGCGGGCTTTAGTAAGATATATTGATGTTTTGTTTATATGTTTGTTAATACTTTTGAAATTCTGTGTTTACATGTCCTACCTGATTTCATGCCTCAATCAGCTAGAACATGGGGGACTAGTTGATACGGACTAAAATAATCATACGTGGAATTATGTGATGAATGTGGTTATTTGTGGAAAGCGACCTCATTTCCTAGGGAGGGTGTGCCCCTAGGAAGTGGGCGAGCTGTTATGGTTTGAGTGGGCTGTTTGTGGAGAGTAGCGACCTGTAGTATGGGGATGACTTTTCATATAGGGTCGCGATCTCTTGTAATTTGGGCTGAGTACTTGAGCCCGTTTGTGAATTTGATGTACGTGAATTATTATGGGCCGGGTGGGCTGTATGCCYCGGCTTAATTGGGATATCTATGGGGAAGTTTGTTGTTTATGGGAACTTGCCATGTATGAGGAGTCCCAATTGAGAGGCGATTGTGGAATCCTAGTGTGAATGGAATTCTTATTATGAAAGGTAACCCTATATATGGGAGATCTTCTCCTATCCTTATAAAAGGAGCCTTCGGCTTCTCTTTTGAGGTTAATGCTTATTTACGCATTTATTATTTGTGGGCACTGATATTATTGATTTGAGAGAGAAGAAGTGGTGATTTCGCTTATTAACTTAAGCGTCGGAGGGCCTAAACGGGCTCGAAATCCGGCCCGTTCTAGCCGCTGTTTTGCAGGAACGGCGAGGTCGCTTGGAGGATCGTGGGAGATTTTGGAGGTCGCTGTGTCATATTTGGAGTTCCATCTAGGTCACTGATCTCTATTTTGAGGTTAGTACCCCTTTATTTGGTAGTTCAACTTTTTGGACTCATCACCTATCTTTGTTATAAATCCTGAAGATATTATATTTAGAGATGTATGTTACATACATAAAATATTTATAAAAATATAAATGGTTGTTTGGTATTAATTTGTTAAAAGGTTCGATATAAATCCATGGCAAGATTTTTACTGACATATGAGGAATTAGAATTAGGAAAACTAAAATCATATTTAAGGAAGAATATTTGGTGTTGATAAATTGACAAAATTTCATTAAAGACGATGATAAATACACTCGTAAAAGGTAGGGCATTTTTTTAGAAAGTTTTTTTAATTTAAAGAAAAATAAAGGTTTTCAATCAAACATAATTACGGGGATTTTTTTTTTTAATTAGTATGCTTGACTTTTTAACACTTCAATTAGTTACAATAAGTAATTGACAGTTTTGGTTATTAAAAGATTTTGTTTATTTGTATTTTAAGGAAAGTAACTAATTGATATAGTAGGAATATTAATTGAATATCTTGATTTATATCTTGATATTCATTGAAATTGAAAACCTCTTTTACGATTTAATCTAATATTTTAAAATTGATTATAATCTCTAATCAACGTAATGAAAAAAATATAATAATTTCTATTAACTAACAATTGATTTTTTTGTAGTGATTATCAAGTTACCAAATATTCCAAAATGACCGTTGGTTATATATATATATATATATATAAAATAAAAATTATAGTGTAATCCACGTAAGAATATTAATTAGTAATTAAAAAACGGCTAGAAACACAAAGGGTATCCATTGGGTATATTTTGATTGACTTAATGGAATGATATAGTGAATTGATTAATTAATATCTTGATTGATACCTATATATTAATAGAAAGTTAATGATTTGAAGAAACTTTGAGTTACATATTATAAGATAATAATGTCTATATTTCAAATTAGATAAAAAAAAAAAACGTGATAATAGATATTAAATTATATGAATTTATCAGTGATACTTATTTACTACATAAAAAAAAAGTTATACAGAGACATATACTATTTAATGATGGAAGATATATATACATTCATATATACGTGGATTAATTATGGATAGTTTATATATTTTTGGATCACATAATACCTTGCAGATTCTTTGAAATGTGTTTTTCATTATGATTGACAGTTGTTATCGAAATACTTATAGGTATATTCAGAGAAATCTGTTTTTCCTTAACAGATTCCGAGAATTTTTTTTTTCCTTATAATATTATATGGTTGTATGTTTGGTATATTTTATGTGGTTTGTCTTTCTCTGTCATTATTAATTTTGTTTAAAAAAAATTCTTGTGATAATTATATTGATACATAATATCAAATTTACAACATAACTAATTGTAAAATTAATACATGTTTAATATATTCCATTATTTTTATAAATGTATATATGTATATGAAATAGATTTTGGTACATATATTCCATTATATATACTTTTGTATATATGTATATGAAATAAATTTGGGTATAAATACATTTGAAATAAAAAAAATTACATCATGTCGCTCGCAGATCGGATCTAATGACTATTACAATAACGGAAATCACAATTTTTTTAAAAAATTAATCCCAGCACATAACTTATTATTAAACATCATTTTTTCAAGTGTTTGAAGTTTCATATCATGTACAAAATTTATGGACATCACATGGCTAAAATTGTTATAGAACAATAATTCATAAACAAACTTTAAACAAATAACAAAAAATTTATAGCAATATATATACAGTGCAATCCATGGCATTCCTTATTCGAAGATCCATGGCATTCCATCTAAACAGATCTGGGCAATAAACCCCTACTCCCCAATCTCGGCGACATCTAAGATCTACTCTCCAACCCGCCAGAGGAAGTAAAAGGAAATAAAGTAAACGTGATGTTAAAAAAGTGTGTTAATAGATGGACAGTAAATAGATGGCTAATAAAATTGGACGTTAATGCGTACACTAAAAAACAAAACGTGATTAAAGGGATGTTAAAAATGAATGATTTTATGGGCGGGAAACACATAATTATATCTCCTACCAAACTCGTTCTTTATATATATATATATATATATATATATATAGAGAGAGAGAGAGAGAGATCATGTAATTATTATTTTATGCAATAAATTATACTAAAATACAACATTTTCTTCACAAGTTTGTGTTTTTAAATTTCAATTTTATACTATATGAAATTCAAACTGATATTATGAATTTCATACTAAAATAAATAAAATTTCATACTACTATTATAAAATTACATACTATTGTATTTTAAATTCATACTTTTGTTGTTGTTGTTGTTGTTGTTGTTGTTTTTAGGTGTCGGGGTAGTTTTGATCATTTAAGTTGTAATTTTAAATAAATAGGATAAGTTTAATTAAATGGAATTAAACGTTTCATTAAGTTTTATTAAGCTACAATATATTCAAATAATCTGATCTTATACGTGTATCTTAATTACCATTATTTGTAAGGAAATACATTAAATATCTTTAGCCACTTTATTTTTTTAAAGATGAAAGGTGGTCATGACTTAAGGAAGATATTCTTGTCTACTTTGAATTATGCAAAAACAAAATTACTATCTATCTATATATATATTAAAGCAGAGGTCTGGAGAGAGAAAAAAATATGAGTAGAATGCCACGTAGGATTATTTTCTTTTTTTAGTTGTGTACCCGTGCGTTGCACGATAATTTTTTATTTTATTTTATTTAAAATAAAAAGAATTATTTAAAATGTATTAAAATATTTAAATAAGTAATTGTATATATGTATACTTAAATTATATATATCTCTCTGTGTGTATGTATATTTCGGTAAGAACCATCACTGGTTCTCACACCAGAGATGGTTTTACCATAACTGCTGCTTATATATAAATCATCTAAATATTATTTAAAGATCGAATAGTATTCAAAATGCCACGCAAATGACACGTAGGATTTTTTTTTTTTTTTTTTTTAGTTATGTAGGAATTTTATTAACATAATTATGATTGATACCTTATTTAATATTATTA
>BMAC01000540.1:594998-706670 GCA_014905375.1 Phtheirospermum japonicum | reverse complement strand
AAGACATAATCTTCTCTAACCCTTCACCACCACTCCAACTTTGTCATTATCATCGCCTATCACACCGTCGCCGCCACCGTCGAACAAGTAGAAGAAAAAACGTGAATGGGTGAAAGGTAAGTGATGGATTTGGGCGATAAAGGGTAAGAAACAGATGCAAAATAGGGGTGTTCGTCTCTGATTTTGTCGAGCATATGTCATGTGTTTGAACTTTTTGATCGAACAATACAGCATTGTTCGAAAAAAATCGAACAAGCCCTTAAAGGGGGCGTTCATATCAATTTTTCGATCATGTGTTTTGTGTAAGAATAAATTTTTTGCAGTTGTATTTTGTAATCGAATCGATTTTTTAGACATATATTTTGTTTTCGAAAGTTTGGTTCGAACGGCTTTTTTCAAGGCTATTTTTGTCTTTTTCTTTCTTCAATGGCACGGCGGCGGCAACATATTTATGTGTGCATGTTTTGTTTATGTTCTCCAATAGACGGCGGCCATGGCAGAGACGGCGGTGATGGGCGGCGACTGGAGTGGTGGTGGAGAGTTGAAGGAGATGAAGTATTTTGGGGTGTAGGGTTTAAGGATAATATTGACATTTTTATGATAACATTTTTAGTAGGGTGAACTAATAAATAAAACGAGGTGCGTATATCCCCGCCCTTTGTTTTAAGTTTTCTCGTGTTGACCAAATCGTGACTTGAGTATATTAAGTTATTATATTACATTAATAAATTAATAATATTACACTTACATCAAATGGATTTACATCATTCATTTCAATTCGCTCCGTGCATCGCATGGGTTAAGCACTAGTATATAACTAATAATTAAATTAAATTGATCATTAATAATTCACATACCAGACAAATTTGATATAATTTCGGATGTATATGACTTGATATATATAACTAACAATCAAATTAAACTGATCTTTGATAATTCACATACCAGATGGATATAATTTCAGATGTATATCACTTGATACATATAACTAACAATCAAATTAAATTGATCATCAATAATTAATATACCATAATTCACATACCAGACAAATTGGATATACTTTCGGATATATATGACTTGATATATATAACTAACAATCAAATTAAAATGATCATTAATATTTCACATACGAGATGTATATAACTTCGGATGTATTGATATATATAACTAACAATCAAATTAAGTTGATCATTAATAATTCACATACCACACTTTACAAAGCGACACGGTCGACCAAATTAAATATATATCAGTTTGAGATTATAATAATTAATTTTAAAATTTTATTTATTTTAGATTAACTTGATTATAAACTTCACGCAAGAAATTCATGATAAAATCCATTTAGTAATATACACAAATATATTTTATGTAAGTACAATTACAATCAATAAATAACTAACAATCAAATTAAATTGATCATTTATAATTCACATACCAGACAAATTGGACATAATATTGGATATAACTAACAATCAAATTAAATTGATCATTAATAAATCACATACTAGATGGACATAATATCGAATGTACATGACTTGATATATATGACTAACAATCAAATTAAATTGATCACTAATAACTAAATACCATACTTTACAAATCGGCAAGGCTGACCAAATTAAATATCATATCATTTTGTGATTATAATAACTAATTCTAAAAATTTGTTTATTTTAGATTAAACCGATTATCAACTTACACGCAAGAAAGTCACGATAAAATAGATAAAATTTATTTATTAATATACACAAATATATTTTATGTAATTACAATTACAATCAATATATAATTAACAATCAAAATAAATTGATCATTAACAATTCACATACCAGACAAATTGGATATAATTTCGAATATATATGACTTTATATATATAACTAACAATCAAATTAATCATTAATAATTCACATACCAGATGGATATAATTTCGGATGTATATGACTTGATATATATAACTAACAATCAAATTAAATCGATCATCAATAATTCACATACCACACTTTACAAAGCGACAATGTTGACCAAATTAAATATCATATCAGTTTGAGATTATAATAATTAAATTTATAATTTTATTTATTTTAAATTAAATTGATTGTAAACTTACACGCAACAAAGTCATGATAAAATCCATTTATTAATATACACAAATATATTTTATGTAATTACAATTACAATCAATATATAACTAACTATCAAATTAAATCAATCATTAATAATTCACATACCATGATTCCATTAATTGAGAAATATATACATACTTATTATTATTTACTTGTAATTAGTTGTGATAGATAATCTATATATATATATATATATATATATATATATATATATATATATATATATATATATATATATATATATATATATATATGACTTGATATATATACCTAACAACCAAATTAAATTGATCATTAATAATTCACATACCAAATGGATATAATTTCGAATGTATATGACTTGATATATATAACTAACAATCAAATAAATTGATAATTAATAATTTACATACCATACTTTACAAAGCGGCAAGGTTGACCAAATTAAATATCATATCATTTTGTGATTATAATAATTAATTTTACAAATTCATTTATTTTAAATTAAATTGATTATGAACTTACATGCAAGAAAGTCATGATAAAATAGATAAAATTCATTTATTAATATACATAAATATATTTTATGTAATTACAGTTACAATTGTAGATGGTGATAAGAAAATGTACAAAATCTACAATTATAAAAAAGTAAAAAAAGTTATTTTAAATTAGAGAAGTTGAAGAGATTGATAAAATTGGCCAAAATCCAAAAATTAAAAAAAAAATCAAAATCCAACAAAAAAAGGTAAATCCCCTATCAACAAATTTTTGAATTAAAAAATAAAACTATATTCACAAAAAAATTCTCCAATGTTCATTGGTTCAAATTCCCATCCCTCGCGCTGAATTTATGCACCAGCATCACCAGTAGCGTGCTCGTGCAACTCCCCACCGAGATCGACAGCCAGAAAAGCGCCATCGCCATGCTTCGCAAACTCTCCGACACCTGATCGTACTGGAAATCCAAGTGCCCGATCAACTTGAAAGCCTCAACTATGCGAATGAATATTTTTTAAATAATATTTCAGATCTTGAAACCGAAAGAGTTTTGAATAAAATAGAATAAGAAAATCCTTTTCGATCAAAGTTTTTGAAAGAGTCTTTCATGTCTCCTTTTTTATTTTCTAAAATCAAGAAAATTGAATTTCTGCAAAATTATAGAACTCAAATAAATTGAAAAGCAATCTAATTTATGAAGTTCGGCATAAAAACAAATCATAAGAGAGAGTTTCATTATTTATTTGTTTCTTGTTATGATGAATTCGGTAAACAAATTAAAAAAAATAAATAAATAAAAAAGAAGAAATGAAATAATGAATTTTTTGTGAAGAGTGGCTGAGGGAGGTGAGCAGATGAAAAAAATCCTAATTTTTCTATTGAATGAACAAATGATAAAAAGGTGATATTTTATATCAAATGAAAAAAACACAAAAAGGAACCTTTTAAAAATAATTCATAAAAGATGACATATTAGATTACGAATGCACCAAACGACGACACATGTAATTAAGATTAATCACGAGTTGACACGTCAAATATGGTGAATAAGCTCTGAGAGACTCAATTTATTAGCTCAAATAATTCACAAATATGGTGAACAAGCTCTAAGAGACTCAATTTATTAGCTCAAATAATTCAAATTTGTTCCAACAACCTCCTAGCCGTGACCCGTGACTTTCTAAATAATGGAGCTCTCCATTTTTTTTGAGATACTCCAAAAAGTGTAGAGCCAATAATGACTTTCTATTATTAATAAAAAAAAAAAAAATATATTTAGTCCAACCTTTATTTGCTTTCCTATTTGCAAAGATGTGGATATGAAATAGAGAAGAAACGAAGAGTAGTTTTTTATTCTTATTATATTATATTATTTGTTTTGGAGATGATAAGAAACTAGCACATTTATTTATTTGGATATTTTGTCAGAATTAAAAGAGCAATGTCGAAAACTCTTATGCAGTAAGTACAATGTAGGAGAAAAGAATATAACTGAAGGGTTTTATTAAAATAAGAAGAATAATAAGGATTGGTTAAATTAAATAGGCGGCTCAAGCTCACACCACTTTCGAAGCTGGAAAGATGGTAACATACGTCATCTAATCCTTGAGGTCCATTGTTCAAGTGGTTCGCAAAACCACAATCAAAACCCCATAAGAGGTATTTATAAATACCTCCATTTTCTTTTTCTTAAAGCTCACCTACCAGTCCACCACCATATTGAGCACGTTTTCGAGCATCAATGGGAATTATATACATCATCCATCAATTTTGAATATTCATTATAATATGAATTTATTTCAAATGGAACTCATGATAATACAAATTACGGTTCTGGGTTGTAACCATTGATTCGTTATGTAATTGGGTTAGTCTGTTTATAATTGTTGATTAATTCGATCTTAACTTTTGATTTTTTTTTTAAATCTTTTTGCCGGAAACTAAAAACTGTCGATTTTTCAGTTTTTGCCAATTGAAATTCAAATTAAGAAGAAGAAAACAAATCCGGCGGTTTCGATCATAGGTCGTTACAAACCAAAATCAAACAGCCCAGAATCAGTTCACGATTCGATTTGTAATTGTTGACCACTGTAACAAACTATCAATTGAACGATTAACAACTATCGAATGAATACCTCTAGTTAGAATCATATTTATTAGTACGATTTTACTTTCGGTACAGCGCATATCATAAGTAATTCTCAATTTGTCATATTTCATGAGTAAAAAAATTAAAATAAAATGTGAATTATTATTACGTGTGCAATCAAAATAAACAAAAGATATATTTGTTCATCTATAATTTGAATCCATTAACAATAACAAGAAGACAAGCACCCGTGTCATGCCATATATGGTCATAACTCGTCAAATTATTCGAGTCGATCATGGTGCTTAATTTTTGTACTGTAATATGTTGTTTTTTGTACTATAAATTATTGTGTTTTTGTAAATACTTAACTTGTTAGTGTGATGTATTGGTTTCTAAATTATAATGTATTAATTTTTGTATATTGATTTTTGTAATGAAATGTATTGACAGTATTACAATGTATTAGTTTTTGTAATATGATACATTAACTATTGTATTATGATATTATTAGTTATGAAGTCCTTGACTGACGATTTTCCATGTCTTGGGTTGAGCACGAGACTTTTAAATATTTAAATCATATCAAAAATTGAATTGAACTATATCAAAATCGAAAAATACTTGTTTACCATTAGTCCACAAACGGATCCAGGACCATAAGTAAAATACTAGTTTTATAAGTAACATATAAGATTTATAATACTCTAATAATTTTAATTTACGAACAAAATAAATTGAAACCCAAACTGAATCATAAAAATTAAGGCACAATTATAGAGATTCTCAACTTTCTGAACTAGATGGAATGATTCACGTCACTAGCCACTTCGCTATTTAATTGTTATTACACATTATATCTGTCATGATTGACTTTTTGAAAATGATCAAAAATCATGAATTAATAATACAGGAAATAAAATTAAAATACATTAATATTTAATTATTAATTTTAATGTGTTAAGTAACATCAATTCTTAAAATAAATACAAGTAGCAAGTTTCTTTTTTTTCTTTTTCCCAAAACGGGACAGCTAAAATAGAAGTGAGTATCAAACATTGAAATGCAAAAAATGTGGCTTATTTAATGACCACGTGCTTTCAATCTGTCAGAAAAGGAAAGAAGTAGAAGACATTAAAACACAAAAAAAGGGCCAAATTAGTAAATAACAAAGTAAAGCGTTCCACCCAACTACCACTTTTAATGCCCTCATCTCTCTCCTTCGCTCCTCCGCGACGGAAAGCTTGGCTGAGAAAGCCACACCTATACATACACGTATGCACATATCCACGGAGGAGGGAGAAACTAAGAAAGAGAGTGAGAAGAGAACGGACATGGAGTCAACACTGCTCTCAGTTGGTGCTTCCACGACGATGTCGTTTTTGTCCATCTCCAAGTCTCTCAATTCCCAATTCCATTCCACTCCAATCATTGTCCAACTCCACCGCCGCTTATCCACCGTTCGCCACTGTCAGCTCGCCCACCCAAATCCCAGTCGATGCGCCGTGTCGAGAAGGTTCGGTCCTGGATCTTTGGTGCCGGGATTGGTTTCGCTGAACTTGCCCCGGAACCGATTGCAGTTCGCTGTGCGGTCTGCGGCGTCGTTTTCGGCCGGCGGAGGGGGGTTTGGTGGCATTGATAATGGTGCCGGTGGAGGCGGCGGCGGCGGAGATGGTGCGGCGGAAGGTGGTGACGCCAAGCCGAGTGCGGTGGCTCCCGGGGCTGCGGATGGTTCCGCTTTGAGTTCTGAAGTGATAATTCTTGATGTTGGAGTAAGCACTTCACACTCATGTTATTTTCATACGGCTATCTGTGACTCAAGAATAAATATAGGAAACGGATCAAATTAGAATTGTTCCCCGGTGTGGGAATTAGGAACTGATTTGGACCGTTGTGTGTGATTAGGAATGGACGGGTGTGAATTCCATGATCTTTTTAGTTAGCATTACACGATTCATATATTAATTTTTTTTTTCCGGCAACATTATTTTGCTCATTATACAACATTATTGATGTTCATCAGTCAGCATTGTTGCAATTCGTATGACAACATTGCCAAAGTTCGATTGTTTGTTTGTGAATATTTTTTAATTTTTTTAAAACAGATTTACGAGGCTCATTGTTTCCATATGACATCATTTGAATATTGAGGTTCACTAGTGAACATTAGAGTATCATTGTTACATATATATGTGTGTTTGAAGATTTCTTTGCTATTGATACCCAATTAAGTTCATTTTTGGGCTTATTCTCGATGCTCGAGTGATCATTTCACGTAAATTGATTTTAGGGTTTAGGGCCTATGGGGTTTTGCATTTCAGGGTGCTGATCCCCCAAACTATTGTGTACTGGTCTTTAGTAGTTGATCTGAACAGTGACATTTCGTTATATCAATGTACCTAAAAGCTCCTCATTTGCTGATCATCTGTTTTATTATCTTTTGTAAGTTTACGTGTTCCCCGGTTAGCAATATATACTTCTTGATGGTGCAGGGAATGACATGTGGGGGATGTGCAGCAAGTGTGAAGAGAATTTTAGAAAGCCAAGTAAGTTCTTGTAAATCATAGTGCATTTATACAACTCTATTTGTTTTTCCTCGTTCTCTTTTATTTCCCAAAGAAATTTGGAGAATAAAAGAAGCTAAAAATGCTCAAAATTTTCGGATTTGGTATATGATGCTCGTCAATTATTTCTTTGGTATCTTGTTGAACAAAAATGTCTTCCTCCAAAGATGTTATGTAGTGGGTTTTTGCTATTGATTACAATTCATGAGGGAAGTTGGAAACTATGACAAACACTGAAGGGGAAATGAAAGCTGTTTTAGTAAATGACCTCGCAATGTTTTGATGCCTAATGTCCCAATTGCCCTATTCTAATGGAGATGGAACTGTGCAATTAGCTTACTAAACAATAAAAAAGTTACAAATCCCTTAGAAATGATGTTGTGAAGATATTTGTATAACCAATCTTTATTTTGGAATTTGTTGTTGATTTGCTTGGAGATATAAATACTTTAGGCAGGATATTTAGATGAGAATGATTGCTTACATGTTTGATGGAATTATACTGCTACGGACAAATCTTGGCCTTTTTGTTTACCAAATTTTTTGCTAGAGATTTACTCAAAACAATGTAATTAATAAATTTACTGTTACTGTACGAACAGCCGCAGGTTTCTTCCGCTAGTGTAAATCTCACAACCGAGACAGCAATTGTTTGGCCTGTATCTGAAGCCAAAGTTGCACCTAACTGGCAAAAGGATATTGGAGAGGCTCTTGCAAAGCACTTGACTAGTTGCGGTTTCAATTCTAATCTTAGAGGTATGCAATTTAGTATCTATTAGATGGACATTCATTTATTTCGCCAACTCTTTGTGCTGCTTATGTTCATGCAAGTTTGGACTTTTTCGCACTGTAACTATGCTAGGAACATGGTTAACTGATGATTATAACTGGAGAACTTCTCATTAGGGTGAACGCCCTTCGTTGCTGTAGAAAATACTGGAATATGAAACTTCCAATTTTGTTTATCCCAAGAAATGTTGGTTTGGCTTTGCTCTCTTGGGTTGCTGGAAATCATTATCTGGTCCTTGTGTTGCAATAAGATAGTGTATGGTAGCAATCCATAGTAGTGGTTTCTCATCCCATAGCTGCTATAAATAGTTCATCCTTATTCCTTGAGGATAAATCTGTTAGTCAATGGTTGATAATTACAAGAATCCTTGCAACCATGCTCTGAATATCCTGCCTTTTCTAGTTTTATCACAAGAAAAGTGAACATCTGCAGATGACTTTCTGGAGTTCTATTCACCAATTTCAGGCCCTTTGTAGATTAAGAATAAATGTGGTATTATCATTTCCCAAAGATTTTTTATTATTATTACTTAAGTCAATGCCATAATAAAATGAACGGGCAAATGGAAAAGTTCTTTATTGCAATCTTTATAATCAGGGTGTTTGGATCTAATTGTAAGCTGTTTTTCTGCAATGCCCAAAGCAAAGAATTAGGTCTCTGGCAGTCTGTCTTCTACACATGATTAGATTTGATCATTAATCTTATTCTATAATTTCAAATGAGATTTTATGTTAAAAACGCTTTTTCCTTTTCTCTTTCTTTTATGAATTACTGGGCAAGACTTAATTACTCGGCTTTCCCCAGGAGGAGAAAGAATCAGTTACGAGTATCTATATGGGGTCTCTAGGTCAACAATCAGTTCTACTTAATTTTGTCTGTTTTATTACCTTATTGATATCATTAGATTGTAGAAAAGAATATTACGATAGTATCCATCTATATTCGAGGACTTTTTTGTTCTACTCTAAAAATGGACGTTGCAGCGCAACTATGCAGGACATTATTATAGTTTGGCCTTAAATAACTTATGCATAGCTTCATTGGAAATTGGCAGATCAGGGAGCTATTGATGGGGATATTCAGTTGTAGGATGCAATGGATTCTTGTAACAACCATTCGCTTTCATGGTATGTCCTGGCACCATTCATGCTCAATAGTATCTTCCAGTCCAGTTTGACCCTCTTTGTTAAAATAATAAGAAAATGGCAGTCACAAAATATTCTAATACTAGTTTTTTCATCAATAGGTGTGTTTCTTTGGCTACTAGTGGTGGATTTGTGGACGGCAGGCGTAACTATCCTGTTGAGCAGATTTACCTTAACAAATGTTGTTGTTTCTTCACATAAGTTGACACTGACTTCCTTTCTCTGGAATAATGTAATAGCTTTTGTAAGAGCAAATGTTAGGGCTGAAAATGATCACGCTAATGCCTGGCCATTTCTAGGTGAACCTTCCATTTGTATGTGTCTGTTGCAAAAATAAATCAGAGTTGAGGTTATGTATTCGGCCAATTTTCATAAAGATTAGTAGTGGTAAGCACATTAAACTTGGGGCATGACAGATTGTCGGTGTTGTTTCTTGGTAGACAACACGTTTATAATGACGGAACTCTGGACTACGTTCTGCTCATTATTCATGCTATTTATTCTTTTTTCTTTTGAAGGTATTTTGTTTATTTCAGTTATTGTATCTGAAAGATATTGGGCATTATCTTCACTGCTTGTCATTCACTTATAGTTCAGTAATTATTTTTCCTCTGCAAGTCAAGCGGTAGTGTTTAGAAACTGCCTGACATTTTTTGTATTAGTTATTATTTTACTTGGAACATTTTTATGTTGGAGGAAGGAATGGAACTGGTGTATGTTTTCAAAAGGACAAAGCTCCAAAAAAATGGAACTTCATAAATTCCATACTCGCTTTCAATTCAGAAAGGTATATGCCACGATCATATCGATGTTATCTGCTTCCTCAATTGTATTGTATTTATATATGTTGGTGCTGTTATGTAACTAAAATAGCTATTGCACCATTAGATGGACATATCAAATATTTTGCACTATGAGACACAACGAAATGAGCTTTTTCCAGAATATCTCAGGTTCATTCATTCCTTTGGATTGCATGTTTGTATTATTAATACCCAGTGTCCTTTGTTTGCAGATTTAAGAAGGGTGAACATCTTTGAGACATTTGAGAAGAAAATAAATGAGAAGCGTACACTGTTAAGAGAGAGTGGTAAATTTTTCTTGTCTCTCAGTTACTATAGATGTCATTAGAAAAATAAAATTGGTGATGAAAGTTTGGAAGTTGTAGAGGAGCCCAACATGGAAAAATTACCAGGGTAGTGTGTTGAAACCCTTTATTTTTCAATAAACTGATAAACATTATGCGTAACGTCAATTATAGATATGCTGAAAGGGTCATTATGTTGGCACGCTACGTAATTTAAAATTTGCCTATTAACAGGTCGTGGACTTTTCATTTCTTGGGCTCTCTGCACCGTGTGCATCATTGGCCATCTCTCTCATTTCTTTGGAGCCAAGGCTGCATGGCTCCATGCATTGCACTCCACAGGATTCCACATGTCTTTGTCTCTCTTTACATTGTTTGGACCTGGCCGCCGACTTATTATAGATGGTCTTAAAAGTCTTCTTAGAGGGGCTCCAAATATGAATACACTAGTTGGTCTTGGGGCTATATCATCCTTTGGTGTCAGTTCCCTGGCAGCCTTTATGCCGAAACTGGTAAGCTGTTAACTAAACCTCTTCCATGGATTCTTGGTTGGAAATAAAAAGTAATTGTTGCGTGAAAATTATCTAAAGAATTTTTGTTTGCATAGGGATGGAAAACTTTCTTCGAAGAACCAGTTATGCTCATAGCGTTTGTCTTACTTGGGAGAAATCTTGAACAGAGAGCCAAGATAAAAGCAACGAGCGATATGACTGGCCTTCTAAGTATTTTACCATCTAAAGCTCGTCTTCTGATTAATGGTAATGCAGAAGAATCAAGCTCAACTGTTGAAGTACCGTCTGACAGTCTTTCTGTGGGAGATCAAATCGTTGTCCTGCCTGGTGTAAGCACACGAAAAAAAAATCTGAATTCGTAATTTAAGCTCTTTCTGTAGATCCTCATTTATCTATTAAAAAATAATTGTCATATGGGCCTGTGCTCTTCTCTTGTAGGATCGTATTCCAGCTGATGGACTCGTTATAGGAGGCAGAAGCAGTGTTGATGAGTCAAGTTTTACAGGGGAGCCTCTACCTGTCACTAAATTACCTGGGGTAATGATAATAACAATAATTTAATGTTTTTTTTAAATTATTATTATGTATATATACTACTGTGACATAGTTGACATCTTTGAATTTCTCTGTCAAATGTTCCTTTCACATTTCATTCACATTATCCTGCCCTTCGGTTGCATTTCCATACTAGGCTGATGTGGCAGCTGGAAGCATAAACCTAAATGGAAAAATTACCATTGAGGTGCGGAGACCGGGTGGTGAGACCGCAATTGGAGACATTGTTCGGTTGGTTGAAGAAGCACAGACTAGAGAAGCTCCCGTACAACGATTGGCTGACAAGGTCTGTCACCTTTGACTTTCGCTTTATTTCCTTGGTATGATATTCTTTATTTCATCTGGGAAATTCATCTCATTTTTTGGTTCTAAATGAAAAGGAGAAGAGGCACACATGCACGCCCCCTAAAACTAAATTTTAAAATAATAAAAATTAAAAAAACCAACCAACCAACCAAACAAAAACCCTAAAAAACTATTCTATCTAAAAAAGAACCCTAAAAAATGAAAAAACACAAACTAAAAAAAATCCTATAAACCTAAAAACTACCCCCACCCCCCACCCCCCCCCAAAAAAAAAACAAAAAAAAAAACTAATAAACCTAAGAAAAACTAATCTAAATAAAAAACTAAAAAAAGAACCCTAACATGTTTGGACTAAGATTCGTTGGGATTCTGAATCCTGAGATTCAAAATCTTAGGGTATTGAGAATTCTATGAATAGTAAGAATTCTTGTTTGTTGTAGGATTGAGAATCCTTTACTTTTTACTATAGATGTCAATTCATGTCAGAAAAGTAAATGCTATTGTATTATTAAATTGTATTTATTTATATTTTAAAATGAGGGTGGGGGACATGATGTGATTGAAGCGAGAGAAATGAGAGAAGAGATGATAAGTAGATAGATATAGGGTGGGCATTAGGTTTCAGAAATTGTTGGTTGAGAATTTGGATTTTGAGTCTTAGAATAAACGAGTATTCGGTATCCAAATTTGGTATTTAAACTCCTAATCCAAACATAGCCTAGAAAACTCAACTTCGGGCCATGCCTAACGGAATGTACTCGGTTAGGCGGGTGCACACAAGTTTTTGTCAAAAGAAAATTAGCATTATTGTGAATATTTGCATATAGGATACGTCAGTAAATACAATGAACTTCACAACTTCTTAAATGGAACTCCCAAAAATTCTGAAAGATCATATTCTTCTACAAAGACTTTTTCCAACATCCACATCAATAAAGGAGAGTACGGTAGATTGATTAAATAACAAACCACGTGATATACATGTAGCTTTTCCTTTTCTTTTCTTGAATTGCATTTTGTCTTCATCTGTTTATTTGCCTGTTTTTAGTTTATTCATCCGTTGTTGCGTCATATTTGTAGAACTTGCTCTTTTCCTTGGAAGTCCAAGCACTGCCCATTAACACTGCTAAATTTCGTCTAGGTTGCTGGACACTTTACTTATGGAGTAATGGCACTTTCTGCTGCCACATTTATGTTCTGGAATCTTTATGGTTCACGAATCCTTCCGGCTGCTCTTCACCAAGGAAGTTCCATGTCATTGGCTTTGCAACTGTCCTGTAGTGTTCTGGTACTGTATGCTACTCCTATATCGATCTTAGGCCTCCCCAACTTTTAAATAATTATCAACTTTGTTAATCTTACTGAAGGAACCTATTTGTATTTGTCAAGTGCAGGTTGTTGCATGTCCTTGTGCACTCGGGCTAGCAACACCTACAGCTGTTCTGGTATTATTTGTATATAAAAGTTTGATTTCCTGTGAATGCTTACTTGGTTTGTGTAAAATCTTAATTATTTTTAATTAGTTAACTGTTACTTAACAAAATCAGGTTGGAACTTCACTTGGTGCTACGAAAGGATTACTGTTGCGTGGTGGCAGTATCTTGGAGAAATTTTCAGCAGTCAACACCGTTGTTTTTGACAAAACAGGGACATTAACGATTGGAAAACCTACAGTGACAAAAGTTGTGATACAAGGACACCAAGCAGATACAAATTCAGAGTTGAGTATGGAATTTTGATTATGTTATATTTATGTAGTGTTGGGATATGCTGTTGGTTATTTAAGTTTCCCCTAATGTTTACCCGAGTTTAGGAATTATGAAATAGTTATCTCGATGTTATACTGGTTCATATAAACTTATTTTCATTTTGTTGGTGTTGTAGTGTCATCCTACATATATATTTATTTTTTCCATTCTGAATTTCTATTTTAGTTACAATTTTTCTTTAATTGCCTTTATGATAGTAAGCCTTAAATGTAGGCTTGATTTAGCTTCAGCTCATTACTGGTCTGAAGCTGAAGTTCTGAAGCTAGCAGCTGGAGTAGAATCTAGTACTATTCATCCAATTGGAAAAGCAATTGTGGCGGCTGCAAAGGCTTTTAACTGTCCAAACGTGAAGGTATATAAATTTTTTTTTTGCTACTCACAGATTATATTTTGTTAAAGACGACTCTTATTAGATTTCTTAATTATGATTTGATTGTAGGCAGTGGAAGGAACATTCACCGAGGAACCTGGATCTGGTGCCGTGGCAACTATTGATGAGAAAAATGTAGCTGTTGGTTCACTTGAGTGGGTCGAAAGGTAACTAATCTTTACTTAGAAGCTGTCACCACTTATTTGATTTTGCGAGGAACCACAAGCACTTTTTACATATTTTGTGAATCTTTTAAATCCATGTAGGCATGGAGTAGCTGTCGACAGCCCATTCCAAGAATATGATGAGTTTAAAAATCAGTCAGTTGTTTATGTTGGCGTAGATGGTGTTCTTGCCGGAGTAATTTATGTTGAGGATCAGATCAGAGAAGATGCAAGGCATGTCATCGAATCATTGACTCGTCAAGGAATTAACTCTTATTTGCTTTCTGGTGACAAAAAAGGCCCTGCTGAATATGTTGCATCTGCTGTGGGTATTCCAAGGGAAAGGGTGAGATAAATAAAAATAAAATAAAAAATCTGCACTTAGAATTTTTTTATTTTGAGTTTTTATGATAAAAAAATAAACACAAAACACTCAAGCTCTATATTCCAAACAAAGTTTTTTAAATCTTCCCAACTTATAAGCAACTACACATTTTAAATTGTGGCGTTAATTAAAATGGTCGGTTGCAGGTGCTATATGGGGTCAAACCTGATGAAAAAAAGAAGTTTATAAACAGACTTCAGGAGTCTCAGAATATTGTAGCTATGGTTGGTGATGGGATCAACGATGCAGCCGCCTTGGCTTCATCGCATGTCGGAGTTGCCATCGGTGGTGGTGTTGGGGCAGCTAGTGAGGTGTCTTCAATCGTGCTAATGCAAAATAGATTGTCCCAGGTACTTCCCGGAGTTCTTGATCTTTCCTAATTTTCAATTTTACTTTGAATTAATAATTTATATTTAAATATTTGTATCATCATATTCTGTACGAGTTACAGTTCTAGGGTCATAAATTAGATTTACCATGCAGTTACTTGACGCACTGGAGCTGAGTAGACTTACCATGAAGACTGTAAAGCAAAATCTATGGTGGGCCTTTGCATACAATATTGTAAGTTGTTTTCTTCAATCTGCCATTCTGTAATTTAATATATTCATTAAGTTGCTTTATCATAGTTCCTTTGAGCAATCATGTACCTTTTTGAATTATCATTTTTTTGGATGTTCACTAGTTTAATTTTGCTACTCCAGTATTAACAAGTAAAATTAGAAAAGAAAAGAAAACATTGAAACTTTATTTATTATTATTTTATTTTTCTTTACAGATTGGGATTCCAGTAGCAGCTGGAGCATTGCTGCCTGTGACCGGAACAATGCTATCGCCATCAATTGCTGGTGCGCTTATGGGTTTGAGCTCCATTGGTGTGATGACGAACTCGTTGCTATTGAGAATGAAATTCACGATGATACAGAAAGATACATTTCAAAAATCTTTATGCAACAAAGTCCCTACAGACATCGAGAACCCTGGGAATGAAAACGAGAGATTGATCGATAAGGCCTTTCAGGATTCAAATAATGGAGTCACTAAATAATTCGTACATGAGCTCGTCAGAGAGTACAACTTTTGGACGAGATAATGTTTGTACTAGTTAGTCGTTAGCAGAAGCAGATTCTTGTAGCGTTGGGAAGAGAAATCGTAGGAAACCTGAATTATTTTTGAGTCTCGCTGAAGTTGGAAAACGGGAGAGCACATTGCGACTGAGTTGTAGAATTTCTACAAATAATCAACTTTGGCAGTGGATTGGATTGTTTGCGATCATTACATTCACACGTGTATGAAAAATAAGTCGAAAATGATATTTCTTGGTTTGCCCTCTTGTGATGTAAAAAAGTGAAACATCAATAATTAAACTATCCTGGTTTAAGTCAAGGTAAATACACAAAATCGTGGGAAACTCTAAAATTACAAATATTATATTATTTGTTTTACATGCATTTGACTAGATACACCCTCAGTTTTTCTAAATATTGCAAATAGGCCGACGGTTGGGTGAAAATAATAAATATAATAGCAAAAGCAAACCTCGAGAAAACATCACCGGCCGCCTGTCCATCCATTGCTATGGATTCATATTTCATTACAGGTGTAATGTTATCAAACTGATCCAAGAACTATCTCAGATCAGGATTCAACAAATTTAACACTATGATCGCACTATCATGAAGTACAAGTAGCTTCATTCTATCAACCTCAAATCCATTGCCCAGACATGTCGAGAAGGTATAATAATGATACATGTTACACCCAGAAATAAGATTCGTATGGACATATGTTAATTACAATATTTCCATCTCACCTGTTGTACCAATAAACAAAAACACGAGCAGCAAAAACTACAAAATCTAGAAATATATCATCGAGTGAGCCCCCCAAAATCACCCGAGGTTGTATAATCCCACGACTTAGCAGCAATCTCGAAAACACGCCCAAAACCACCTCAGATATTACGCTCGGCCCGTTTGGCATCTGAATCTACCGTCAAACCACTATAAGTAGTCATCAGACCATGTAAGTCATGCCCACCTGTATCAGATGCGAGTGCGGAACGGTCAAATTCGCCGTCCCCCTCCTGCAGTTCTTTCTCAAGAAAGCATAAAAGTAATTAATGACGAGCTTCTTAATGAACCAAGACTCCTTTCTTGCCCTTATATCCCCGTGTCCAAGAAGGTACACAACGCCCGACTCTTTTGCCTTGCGCAAGAAGGACAGCTCCTTCTCAAGGCTTTGCTCGGCATCGATGGCAATTTGTTGATCGTTAGAAGGCTCGGGCTTCTCCTCTCCCGAAGTAGTTGCTCGTGAAATGAAATTGCCCGAGTCTTTGAACTCGGCCAGGAGAGGGACACCGAGCGAATAGACGCTCCCGTTGGGAGCGATTAGAATTCTCGAGAAATTGTTATCCTCTTCGGAATCGTCGTCGTCGCCGTCGCTCTCGAGGGACCTTTCCTGAGCTTCGCGGCGAATGAATTTCTCGAGACTCTCGATCAGCAACTGCTCGAATGTTTGGTGGTTTTCTTTGCGAACGTCCTTGTACCCGTATCTGTTAATGGCACAGTCAGTACCGAACCCTAAAACAACTAAACTAACAAACTAAAAAAAAAACAAAAACTTATAAAATGAAAAACAAAACAACTAAAAAACCCTAAAGAAAAGCCCTAACTGGAAAACCCAAAGAAATACTAAAAAAACCAAATTTTGGACTCTGCCTAACGGAATGTACTCTATTAGGTGGATGTACACAAGTTTTTATGTTCTTTGATCTATTAGGTGGATGCTACCCTTGGGTGTGACGGTCTATAATTCTACTATTGGTAGTGCTATTATAAACTCGTGTGTTTAAGATTTTTTTTAATCTATTAATGGAAAGCTGCACATTCTAAAGCAAGGTTCCTAGTGGTAAAATTTCATTGTTTATCCAGGACAGGAGTAAAAAATTTGAACAAATTTATCTTTCATCCCAGCCCAATAGGCATAAGCAAGTTTTAAGGAGAAAAACACAAATAAAATTAAAAGGATAATAATAGTAGGAGAAGGCTATACAATTGCAGCAAATGTTACCTGGCAACACAACGAAATATGTGGTAGCTTTTGGCGCAGACTCGCCTGAAAAGAAATCTTTCGCTTTGAGGCACAACAGATACAGGGACATACTTTATACACACAAATATGATCATCGAATGAACGGCAGGTAGAGTGGTCAGGAAATGTCCAAATATAGCAGGTATCCCCTTTGCCAACTCATTATAAAGCAAACCAATACCAGGAGCTCTAACAGTTCCAAGATCGGGACCTAGTTCCCGAAGCACATCCATTGACATCTTTTGCTTCACTTCTGTTTCATACTTTAGCTTGCTCCCATAGTTCCAGATGTACATGATTAAGAATATGACAATGGCAAACACCAGTATGATCCAACTTCCATCCCCCACACTCCACAAAACTGATGAAAAGAAAGTCAATTCCAACCCCAAGAAGATAATAGCAAAACTCAGCACAACAAAAATATTTATTTGCCATATAAGAAGCATCACAAGGGTTACTAAGCTTGTGGTCATCATCATAACTCCGAGTTCAGCAATACCTATGAAAAGAATCAAATCAGACCATATAAAAGCCTGTATAAATATAGTTCATCATAGTATTCACATTAGGAGGCGGAACAAACATTTAAATTGATCTAATTCAATTTTTCTGAAACAAAGATTAGCTCTTACTTCAGTTTATTATCATATTCTGCAGTTCATAAATACAAGTCACCAGCTTGCAAGCATTCATACAGATGTAAAGCTATTTGAGCACAAAAATTATATACCAACGTAAAGTTAGTTATTAAATCAAGAAAAGGGTAAAAAAAAAAACACAATGTTATCAATTAACTCAAACTTTAAACAGACATGCTAAGAGAATTACCATATGCATTTCCAATCTCATAAATGCTTGAGATATTGCAGACTAACACAAGGGTCAGAATCAGCAGAAACCAGTTCATGACCGGAATATAAATCTGTCCCATGAATTTCCTCGAGGTATGAATAATTTTAAGACGAGGGAAGCAACCAAGTGCTGTGGATTGTTTAATACAAGAGAAAGTGGCAGTCGTCATAGCCCTACTAGCAATGAGTGCAGCTACATTAGCTATGAGGAAGATAGGCCAGAAAGCTCCACCTGCAGAATATTAAAGAGAAAGCAAAACCTAGATTTTACTTTCTGTTCATAATCATACTTAGTTGAAAATAATCGATAATCTTGTTCTAAACTAAAATTCCATGAGTGAAGCAATACGCAAAACTCAATAAATAAATATATATATATATAAATCTACACATAGTTATATTATATCTAATGTATATGGTATAATATTTTTTTTTTATATATAAATGACTCGAGCTCGTAACAATTTTTTCGAGCTCAAGCTCAAGCTCGGCTCGTTAACACACCTCTATTCAGTTAAGATGCCATAAATTCTGTTAAATTATATCCAATATCACACAGATCATAGTCATAGCAAAATAAAACTGTATTTACTTGGAACAGAAGAGAAGAAAGCCTGTGTTGTATCTGCGTGGTTCTCCATAAGATAAGCCGCTTGACCCAGGTAACCCAACAGAAGGCAAGGTAATACCAGAAATACAAATGTAAGCTGTCACAAGCAATTCACATCCTTGGTCAGAAAATTATACATTTCCAAAAGAAAAAAATATAAAGAAAAAATTCTATTAACACATTGAAACCACTTAAATAAAATAAAAAATAATTGTGTGTGAGAGAGAGAGAGAGTGGAAAACTACTTTGCTTACCTGTACTGATCTTACAGAAAAATAGCAAAGATCCGCAAACATTGCCTCAGAACCTGAGTCACATAACTGATCATCAGGAATTAATCCAAAAAAAATATTACCGCAGAGTTAAACAAAAAGGCAAAATAAATTGCACGACAGTGTCCGTGTTTTTTTTTTGTTTTTTTTTTTGTGCTGATGAACTATTCGTCGATGAGCRGTTCTAGCCTCTAGAGCATTTCAAATCCGGACAAGACAGAACCTATATTCGGTTTCTGAAACTAAATATTACAATTATAGAATATGATATCCACTTACAATAATCTGACACTACAGAAAATCACATGTCCAAAAAAAGTGTTATTGACACCAATAGTTGACAGACAGCTCGGTAAGGAACAAGACAAGGTTTTATAATTAAATCGTACTAAAGTGACAAAAAATGTTAAGCCACTTGAAGGGCCACAAAACAACTTTATAGCATACCAAAAAATCTTATATGAACGTTTCTTTTGTTCCCTTAAATTTATAAATAGTTCAAAAGAGGATTCTTTCCAAAAGATATAACATTCACTATTTGTCCTCATCAAATGTAATCCCTGGTGTTCACAAAACTGATGGGCTATCTACAAACTCCTGCAATGATATTTCTATTACTATGTAGGACGCAAAACAATGGAGAAGATCATTCCAAAACAATATATTGTGCACAAACAAGGAAAAAGTGGAGAAAATATGAGAAATAATTCGTCATAGAACAGGTCATCATTATACAAGACTTTAAACTTCACAGAAAAGCAGAGCAAGTCATACTCAATGTAGATTGATAGAGCAAAAACAAAGCTAAATTAGTAATCAATCTGAGGTGTTCATTTCCAAAATTTAGAAAAAGGAGTAACAAGAACAGAAAAGCAGCCACTTCAGAACTTACCTGTTGCACAAAGAAGACATCCCCCTAAAGAATACCAAGCCTTGGTTGAATTGCGCTTGAAGAAATAATAGATATGAATTGGATTGAATGCCCGCAAAACACTAGTATCGTATTTGAGAAGGTTGTATATGCCGATGCCCCCAAGAGAACAAAACCATATAAACAAGGCAGGACCAACAAAAAGCCCAACTTTACTTGTTCCATACCTCTGTACACTGAACAAAATTATAAGAAAGGCGACCGAGATCATCACCACGTGATCTGCACTTCATAAAACTGAACTCTCTCAGTAATCGGCTATGCTGCATAAGTTACACTAAATACATGACCATAGGCCAACAAATACTGTAAACTTGGGGATAGGCTTTAATTAAAATCTAAGAAGCTCTGTTGTTAAGCAAATAAATATAGCATCAGGTGCATACTACTAGAAATACTTTTGAATGATATTCTTTGCACATTAGACACAAATTTCACTCGTATGTGAAAGTGAGATGAGTAGCAACCCAACATATGTAATTGACTGGCAGATTATTAATCTACTGCAACCTACTCAAAGGGGTATCTCATATTTTAGAACACTTGACTCAAAACCCGCAGGCATAAATGAGAAAATAGCAAAAGTCCATCCCTCGAATTTTCAAGATAATGTTCCATCTGGTCAGGACATTGAATCCTAAAGGTCAAAGACCCGCTAAAAAACCCGAGAGGCCAAAATACAACAGGACTCGGTCCTATATATTAATGGTTCAAATAGCTTAAGAGGATCAATCACCTTGCTTAAACCCAGAGACTCCAACTTTCAAGCCACCCACAGCAGATATAACTGCATAAACATAAATGAAATCATTAACAACTTCAAGCAGCAAACAAATAGTTGAAAACAAATGCATACAGCTCAGAATTTTCTCCTTTCTCGGACAAGCAAAGCAATAAATACTTAGGAAACAAAATGTGCCAAAAATTCTTTCTAAAAAGCACCTGACATAGCAGGTGTGACAACACCATCAGCTATCACCATAGAAGTACCAGCAAGAACCAACATTAGAAGAAGCTTTTTCAATGTCAGAGAAGCTTCAAGTCTTTCCTTTATTTTCAAGGACCTCTCTAGTTCAGCTGATGGCACCTTAAGTCTAAAGCTTGAAATGCGAGCATCTGACGGCAATTGATTGGGCAGAAGACTCACTTTAGCATGCCTACAGATCAAAGAGTACAAAGCAAATGTGCCACCTGCAAAAATTGGAAAAACAGCAAGTCTAACACGTTAACAGAATGAATAGACCATATGCATATATCATGATCGATACAAAAATATTGAGTAACGTCAAAATGTAATACCTTCACCATCGTCATTCGCCCAAAGAACAATAAAGACATACTTGATCAGTGAAATGAGAATTAAGGTGTACAAAACTAAAGACAGTGCACCAAGAACGTCTTCATTCCCGTTAACAGGTGCCTTGCTGAACATCACACTGAAGGTATATAATGGACTGGTCCCCACATCACCGAAAACGACCCCAAGTGTCTGAAAGCCCAGTAGGATTCTCCTGCCCAGAGTGACATCCTGCGTTTTTCTTTTCAAGATCAAGATACCAAACAGTAATAAACCACTTTTTATTAAGTAAATGTATCGAATAACTTGAGTGCAATGATATTGAGAAAATTTCCTTCAATGTCAGATTTGCACAAGAGAACTAAATTTCCAGAAAAAAATTCAAATCTGAGGTGTATGGACCTAAACAATAAGCAGTGAAAGTAGATCATTTAGCTACAGAAACCGCCGAAATGCACATCAGTAGGGATGAAAACAGAAACATAATGCAATCAAATGTAACTCTAAACATGGCAGTATGTTGGTTAGTGGTCGGGAATTTTGGGGAAAGTATTTGGGAAGGGAGATATTTGATCTGAACTATTGGGTTGGTTGGGAAACGTGCGTATTAGTAAAATATCCATTGGAAAACATAATGCAATAATTGGTTAGTAATTGGAAAGGAATGTTATCCGGGGGAAGCCAAACAAACATAGAAAGTTCAGTAACATTAGCTTCTAAACATTAAATCTATCACGCAGTCCAATTTATCAATGGCATCCGACTGTTTTCAAAGAACTAAGGTCATTATATAGGCTTTTTTTTTATACAAGAGACTTAAGGTCAACATTCCAATGCTGTAAATCACATCTGTTATTCTGTTTTTATTAATATCTCAGTTTGTTATGCTAGTTCTAATTCTGGGGTGTCTTTATCACGGATCAATTTCAGACAGGGGAGCTGCAAAAATGTAAAACAATACTCCCTCCATATCACAATAGATGTTTAGGGAGGGGGAAAATCAAAAATGTTGTTGTACTACATTTTCAATGCAAAATTGCACTAATCTTTACTATTTTGCCCCTAAAGCATATACATTGGGAAGACAAAAGTAGGAAACAAACACAAAACTTTTGAAACTTTTTGGTAAGGAACCAGGGATAACATGGTCATTTAGTTTCACTCCTTACTTTGTGTGCATCAACCTAAAACAACATCTATTGTGATATGGAGGGAGTAGTATTTTATTTTTATTTTTTCAAACGACAGAATTTACATTAAAACTCAACAAACAATTACAAGAAGCAACCGATTACCAACGGGCAAGAAAGCCTCCTAGCACAAATCCACAATTTGCCTAGGAGTAAAAGCCACTCCGCCACAAGTCGGGGAGTAGTATTTTGGCTTGTTAACAATCCAATATGAAAGAGAATTGCTCTCCAGATTTGATCCTATTGTGCTGCATTTTTGTTCGAGTTTCATGAACATTTTACCTTATTTCTATTATCTACATCAACATTGGTAAATAAAGCCATATAACATGTCAATATCCACTGGACAAATCAGGAAACAAACAAAAAAAAATGAGAACAGGGAAGGCACATGGTACGGTTTTAATTCCAACATAAGTATCAAAATCCCAAGGTTTAGAGTCTAAACTCATATTTGCCAGCAAATTCATATTAGTTCTAACTTTTAAAATCCCCCTACACCCCTTCTTTTCTTCATTCCTCTTAATAATTCAAATCACCGAAATCCTTTGACATGAAAACAAAACCACCCAAACAAACAAAATACCGGAAATGCAATTACAAAGAACGAAACAAACTACCCAGTAACTTATACGCAGGAAATTAGCCTAACAAATCAACTCAATAAACATAAAGCGCACCTCAAAATCATTCCTATGAGCGCCAGGAACTTCGAGCGCCTCAACATCAAACGAATCAATCCGAGGCCCCGTGCGAATCAACCTCTGCTCGGCATTATCCTCGTCTTCGGAATCTCGCAGCGGCGACTCGATGCCGCCGTCGCCTCCGTCGTCTCCATCAATGTCGATCTCCGAGCCCTCCTCATCCTGGTATACCCAACGCGACTCAATCGAATCCATCGACGCTAACCCCTTGCTCTCCCTCTCCGATCCCTCCTCCGTCATCTCTCTCTCTCTGTATGCGTACCCGAATTTTCTACGTGTACGTATACATGATGAATTCGGCAATAATACGTACAAATTATAAATTCGTCCGAATTTATGAAATCAGGTGTGATTGCAGCATACAGCGATTTTGTTTTTTGGTGATTTTTTGCGCATAAAAAGTGTTTCGGGAAATAAATACAATGAACTCTGATCAAGAGACAGGGCTCGTCGGCTCGAAGGGGGAGTGAGTCTAACGTGTGCTGTGGGGAAATTGCGCACCAGCTGGCGTCCGTTTTATGTAGGGTATGCTTGGTTAAAATTGATTCGAGCACACGACTAGTTAATACTCCTTAGTTCCCAAAATAATAGTTATGATGTTCTGTTGTACAAATTTTGGTTTATATAGTTAAGTTATCAATTTAGTTAGTATTTTTTAATTATATTTTTATTAAATTTATTAATATTAATTAATACTTATAGAAATCAGTGTTGGAATTAGTATATTTATTATTGTAATAGTAAGATTTTACATTGTAATCATCAATTTTCATACGACGCAAACACATAGGTTATGAGGATTTTCATTAATATATAGGGGTGATATATATATAAATATAGATATAGATATAAATATATATAGATATAGATATATATATAATAAATGAAAATTTCGTAAGAAATATAAATAATGATACCAAAATAATTATATTAATAAAAAAATCTTTATGTATTAATATAATATTTGTGTAGAACTATAAAATAATATGTAAGTATATAAAAACTAATATTTTATAATTTAGAATAATAAATAAAGAATTCTTAAAAAAATATAAACAATAATACCAACATAATTATTTTGATAAATAAATATTTCATTATGTTTAAAATAATATTTGTAAAATTATAAAATAATATGTTAGTATATAAAAATATATTTTATAAAGAAAAATGATAAAAATGAAATTTTCTACAAGATATCACCTCATTATAAAAAAGTTATAAATTGTAGATTTTCGCTAAATGGTGCTTTAAGACCTAATCAACTATCAGTAGCTGATTAGAAACCTTTACCAAATTGTATAAATAAACTGATTAGAGACAAATAAACTATCAACTCCTCCAAACCGCTCAACCAGACGAACCCGTAGTCTTGAACCTTCATGGGTTAATTGAAATGCATATTACATTCCTAATATACTCTTGTGTACGAATAATTGGAAAATTTATAGATTATTGCCTAGAATTGAATTGTGCAGGCATTTCTTAGGAATCAATAAATTGGTAAATTCGTTTTTCAAATAAATTCTACATTTACTACGAATAACTTAAAATTACTTCTATTTCTCGAACATATTAATACGTTTATACACTAATAAAAAATTATTAAAAAAACTTAGAATTCTTAAGATTTTGAATATAAATAAAAATTACCTATAATCAAACTACATATCATAATCGAAATAACAATACGTTAATTATAAAAGTACTAATTATTATTAATTAATTATGTATATATACTTTTTTCTAATTATCAAGTAAAATTATATATAAATATAATTTCAAAATTACTTATAAGTCATAAATAAATACAAATTTTATAAAATGGAATTAAAATTTAAAATAGGCATGAAAATATTTCATTAGTTACATAAAATATGTTCGTTTGTTTTGTTAAACATCATAAGAATTGTTAGAAATTTACAATGCAAATCATTTACAAGAATAATTCAAACTAGTTGATATTATGACATTTTAGAATAATTTATCAATAACGATATTTACAATAATACTTTTTAAATAAGTGGAATATTCATTTATGTAATAATATTTTCACTTTTATAAATGCAACTGAAATAAATATTCATCATATTTACCATTCTTTCTTTATAGGATGTTAAGAGTTAATCCACCGGCTTAGAGCAATCTACCAGAATTCTTTAAAAAATATAAACACTACTTTGTAATGTTTTTATAAATTTTCCATAAGCAAACATTTTCAATGATACTCTATAATATTTTTATAAAGTTTTCACAATGATGCTTCTATTGCAAACTTCTATTGCAAACTTTGTGAAGGCAAAGTTGAATTCCTATATTTAATAAAAGGATCTTACATAGGCTAGAGATGCCCATAAGGTTGGGTCATCTACGGCTGTTTGTATTAGCATTGATTGGTTTTGAATTTTTATTTGAAATTTGGTAATCATGATGGGTATTTATAATTTTGTTAATAGTAAAAATTGTTGTTTATTATAAAATTCAAAATCATTTATTTTTTTTTACTGTAGATGTCAAATTACGTTTGAATAGTAGATGATGGTGTGTTATTATATCGTATTTGATGTTAAATCATGTTTGAGAAGTGAATGATTTTATAATAATATTGTAGTTGGTAGTATTTAATTATTTAATTGTTAGATTTGATTTTTGAGTTTAGAACAAGTCGGTATTGAAAATACCTTAACCAGTATTCCAAATGTTAGGCAAACAACCTCCTAAAGATTTAAGGATTTGACTTACATTATACAGGGCCGTATTCAAAATGGGTTTTAGTCCGATTCTAATTTGTCTTATGGTCAAGTATTGTCAGAGCATCTCCAATACAACAATGTTGAAAATAAGAAATTTAATACATGATAAAAAAAAATGATTATGTGACATATAAAATATTTGACATTATCAAAAGTAATGTCAATTTCTATACATTGCTCTTGACAATATCAACATTTAATTTTCACATTATCATTCAATCATGTTATTTATCTCTCTTTTTTTTATATAAAAATAATAATAATAATTGATCACATGAATAACATTAACATTGAGGAATCCGAGAACTTTATTTTAAAATGTCAATTTCTTTCACCACGTGAGTTCAAATAATATCAATGCATTGAAGATGCTTAGGGTCGACCCAACTATTGACGTATTTTCTTAATCATCATTACATATATTTGGGTATGATTTATCGTAAATTCATAGATTTCTTTTGCTACAATTACCCTTGTAATGTAAATTGTACTTTTATTGCGTGTTCATCTTGAATAATTATACATTGATCACACTGAAATTTATATTTAATTATATTGAAGATAATTTACATATGTGTGTGTGTGTGTATTTATTTATATTTATATTTATATTATTGAGAACAGACATGAACATTTTATCACAGATGTGAGACATATGAGAACGAAGATTGATAATAGTGATAAATTTTTATCACAATAAAGATACATATTTATCAGAACAAACAGAAAAAAAATTATCATAACGAATATGAACATTTTATGCATGTTCGTCGTCATAAATATATACTTGGATTAGTAAAAATGAAAATTTATCGTAGCAAGCATAAAAAATTATATCATGGACAAACAGAGGTGTACAATTGGTTTCAGTTAACCAACCAACCGTCGGTTACCAACTGTAGTCAATAATTTGGTTAATCGTTGATCATAGTTCACGGTTACAACCTGAACCATGAACCACTTTTAGGAGGTTCGGTTACGATCTTAAATAACGAAATTGGTAGTTCAAAAAAAATTGAATTTCCAACGTGCGGGTCCGGCTAACCAGTGGTTTTAGATTCCCACCAAATTCAAATTTCATTTAAAATCAACCAAGATAAGATGATTATTGATCATCAACGATCACAAAATGTGACAGTTGGAGCGAAACCGCTAGTTTTAATTTCAAGTTGTATAATTGTGAATATCTAAGTTGTAACTTCATGTAAATATATTTTTCTAAGTTGTATAATGATTAATTTACATTTATGTTGTTTAATTATCTCATTCTTGTTATAAATATATTGACGGGCATAGCATGTCATGTGATAACAAACGGTCAATAACTCCTTGTGGATAATGATGCATGTGACAATGAGATGACAAAATTTACTAATGCATGTGTTACAAGATGCCAAATAATAAAGTCACAAGGTCTTGTAAATTTACCTATAAATAGGCTAATATTTTATGGATGAGAGATACAATTCTCATTTTGCATCAAGCACTCTTATATTTCATCCTTATACTCATATGTCTGCTCAATTAATAATATTGCATAATATACTCGTCATTGATAACACGTTATCAGAACGAGCACTCTGAATTTTCTTAAGCACTCCTAACGGAAAGAACTTTTGCAGATAACTATACCAAATCATATTATCATATCTCCATAATTATATATAAGGAGACTTTGCCACAATCTATTATTTCTGGTGAGATGACAATATAAGACTTTACATATTCTGGTTGATAATGCTTGAGTGGATATAACCTAAATTATAAATGATATATTTTATATGAATGGCTATGCCGCCTATTTTTTTTTTTATTTTTAACTTTATCTCTTGCACTTAAACACCCACCTAAAAGGGTTACAGATAGGCGAGAAACTGTACGATGATTAATGGTTTAATTCCTATATCTTTATGTGCTTAATTTTCTTATATATGTTTATTTCTCGCATATTCATTATTCCTAGTGGAGGAGCACCAATTGTATATTTCTTCTTTATTTTGCAGTATTTGGTGCTATATTAAGTGAATAATATTCCACAAAGAAGTTGAGAGGCGAGGATCAACGAAACGGCAAAGAAAACCCAAGAATCAGGAGGTAGCATCGATGGCTCGCATCGTTGGCGGGGATGACTCGAGTCGGTCGGCGCGATGTGCGGTGTTGCGTCGTTTGTGCGCGCGTCGATCGATGCCATATCGACGGGAAGTTGCAGTAGCGTCGATTCAAGGACCGTCAGTCGACGCACATGCAGGTAGACGCGGGCGGGTGATGCGCGTCGATGCCTACGGCTGGCTCGCGTCGGTCGACGTTCTATTGACGCTGACGCGTCTGAGTTATTTTAGGAAGAAACTTGCACGGAAAGAAAGAGTAATCCTATATAAACTCGGCCAAAACATACATTAACATAAATCATAGGGTTTCTAAGCACCAAAAGGAGTCCAAAACACCCAACCATCAAGAGCTTGAAGATTGAAGACTCAAGATTCAAGATCTAAGCTTTCTTATCTCTTTTCTATCTTAGAACTATGTTTTATTTCTTTATTTTCCTGTTATTCTATGAACTCCTTGAGTGAGTAGATTATTTTATCTAGTTCTAGGGATGTTGAAACCCTCGTAAAACTATGTTCTAATTAATTTATGCAATATTGTCTTTCGTTTTTCATATGCGGTTGCTTGTGTTGTTCTATTTTCAAATTATGATTGCTTAATTCTTGATTTGGCTTGATCACCTAGATTAGGGATTGGTTATCTATTGCTAGAAATAGGATTGCTTCTCGTGTAATTGTCGTAATTACTATTTCTCTGGAGCAACTAATGACTGCGAATCATTAGGGACAACACAACATAGGTTGAATAAACCGAGCTTATGTGTTTATTGCCTATATTAATCTATTTGCCTGATTATTAATATTGTTGTTGGGCTGAATATAGAGAGCTTATTCTAGGTTACTCAATAATTAGAATCAATTAAAGAGATTATTTTAATTAAGTAAACGGTAAGGACAAATTCGAGTAGTAGAGCTTATTGCTAATTAGGGTTTTTAGTCGCATATGATGAATGGATTATGATACTGTGGTTGGTTAGATGAGTGGAACGAGGGTGGAAACTGAACTAGAACTAGAGCTTTATTATTATTGAATTTCTCGTTAATTATTTTCTTGCTTATTTATTTTGTTATTTAATTTTCTTAGATTAGTTCACAACTTCTACCCCATTTATTTGTTTAATAAAATTCGAATTGTCACAATCTAAACCACGCTCCTCGTGGGATCGACCCTTACTTACCGCTACTACTAGTTGGTAGAGAGAAGCTGACGAACAATAAATTATTTGATTTGATGCTTAACGACGAGCGGTCAGTTACCGAATAAGTGTGGTGCGATTATAATAATTTTGTATAATAATTAAATAAGAATATTCCATGCATCGAAAATGTTACTTTCTATGTGATCAATAAACTCATAAGAAGTGTTTTTATCTTTAATATTAAATGCTAAAATGTTACAAAAAAATAAAATAAAATCACACTCCATCTCCCTTCTCCAACAGCTAGTTAACAACTAATAGTAGTGTATTCGTTTTATAAATACACTTTCATTTTACTCTCAAATCCACGCACATTTCTCATCTACCCATAAACTATTACATATTCATATCTCCTCAAGATGTTTAGCCCAAATGTTGAAGTTCACCATCATAGTAGTTAATGCACTTATCATATAAACATTTTATTTTATTAACCTTTATTTTATTTATTCTATGTTAGCATTTCTGTTAGGTCTCAACATGTAACTTTGTATGCTACATCTCTTATGACTCAAATAAAAACTCTTATATTTTTTTCAAAATATTAAAAAAAATGTGTGTTCATTTTTATATAGTTTCTCAGAATGTCGAATCTTGTGAAACTCGAAATTGAAGCACTTGACATCAGTGGACTTAATTACTCATCATGGGTCCTTGATGCGAAAATTCATTTGAATGCCAAGAAGTTTGGCAAGACAACAAATGAGTCGAATGAGCCATCAAGCCAAGATAAGGAAAAGGTCATGATTTGTCTTAGCCACCATCTCCATGAAGGATTAAAAATTGAATATGTTATGATCAAAGCATATGAGGATATTTGGGACTCATTATAAAAATGATATGATCATCAGAAAATAATAGTCCTCTCGATGGCTTGTAATGAATGGGACGCACTTCGCTTTAAGGAATTTAAATCTGATAGCGAGTAATATTCAACCATGTTTCGAATCAATTCAAAATTGATTATGCGGAAATAAGATCATAGATAGTGATATGCTAAAAAAAATATTGTCCACGTTATGCCTCGAACATGATCTTCCAATAATAATATCGTGAGAGGGTCTTTAATAAATGTCCTGATCTAATCTCATGTCTTCTTCCGACTGAAAAAAATAACAAGCTATTAATGAAGAACCACAAATCTCACCTCACTGACACTGCTCCATTCCCTAAAGTGAATGTGACATTATCTAATCATAACAGGGACATGGTCCAAGCCATGATCGTGGACATGGTCTGAGCTATGATATGGTTTGAGTTGTGGTCATGGTCATATTTATGGACATGGACGAGGAAGACATTTTCACCATATTTAAGAAGTCATAAAAGGAGGGAAAACAAGGAAAATATAATATCGAAGTGAATAAAGGGAAAAAGGGTGATGCGTGTTTTAGGTGTGGTATAAAGGGTCATTGTGCCCGCACATGTCGTACACCCAAATACTTTATTGATCTTTATGAAGAACCAAAGAAAGAAAAAGAAAAAAATATTAAAACAAACTTTATCACAAGTGATTCTATAACCTCCCTTATGGCCTCAATGACGCGACTTCCATGGATGAGGATTATGTGGTGGTGAATCATGAAGATGGAAATGATCGTCTGGAGAAGTGATTTATCCATGAATAATTCTCAAACTTCGTGAATGTTGCGTGTTGATATCTTCCATATTGGTGTTTTTTCACATGTATGCGTGATAGTTTTTCATATGTACGAGTGTTTTTATTTGTGAGTGACAAACTATCTTTTTATGTATATCATGTCTCAACTATAATTTGTTGAACTAATAATATGTTGTTCACATTGTTTACTCTCTTATCAAAATAGATTAAAAATATGTTTCAATCTAAAACTCAATGCGGACAGTCTTACAATGCATATCATAATTAAAGAGAAGAAGTATTTTGTTCATTTGAGCATTGACGAAGCGAAAGTTAATATGATATCTGGTAGTGCATAAATAATCTAGAGATATGGAAATGTAAATCTTATTATGCCCGGAGGCACAAAACTCATGATAAGTGATGCATTATTTTCTCCAAAGTCTAAAATAAACCTATTAAGTTTCAAAGATATTCATATGAATAGATATCATGTTGAAACTACATGTGAGGGAAATAATGAATATCTTTGTATTACCTCAAACACTCCAACAAATAAGTGTATGTTGGAAAAATTACCAGCCTTATCATCCAGGTTGTACTACACCAGTATAAAGATGTTTGAATCATACATTGTAGTAAACTTGAAGTTTACAGTACCATACTACCATTTAAAATTTGGAATGAACGATTAGGACATCCTGCCTCAATAATATCGCGGAAGATTATAGAAATTCAAATGGTCATCCACTGAAAAACCAAAAGGTTTTTCAATCTCAAGAATTATCTTGTGTTGCTTGCTCTCAAGGTAAGATGATAATAAGACCATCACCAACTAAGATTGGAAATAAAACGCCAATATTTTTAGAAAGGACTCATGGCGATATATGTGTTTCTATTCACCCACCGAGTGGACCATTTAGATATTTTATGGTGGTAATTGATACTTCTAGAAGATGGTCACGTGTATGTCTATTATCAACTCACAATATGGCATTTGCCAAATTTATTACTCAATTAATAAAACTGAGAGTACAATTAATAAGATTGAGAGCACAATTCTCAAATTATACGATAAAAAAATTGACTTGATAATGCTGGTGAATTTACATTTTAGGCATTTAATGATTATTGTATAGAAGTTGGTATTAACGTTGAGCACCTAGTAGTTCATGTTCATACACATAATAATTTGGCCGAATCATTAATTAAGCGACTACAGTTTGTCGTCAGGCCACAAAACTCCTTATCTCTGTATGCGGTCATGCCAGTTTGCAGCCCGCATCACTAATTTCACTACAAAAAAATTGTATTTTACCGAGGGGAACACATAGGGAAATATAGCCCTCGAAATTTCTGAGGGCATCACCGAAGGAATTACCAAAGGTTTTTACCTTCGATACTACTCCCTTCGGTAAATTCTTCAGAAACACAGCGCCAGTGTTTGCTGCCATAATTACCGAAGGTAATACCGACGACTTTCCGAGGGTATCATCACTGAATGAATATGACCTTCGAAAACACAAAGGACAAATTTTCCCTCGGAAATTACCGAAGGGATATTATTCCCTTCGAGAATTTCCAAGAGGAATTTCTCCCCTCGTTTTGTTTGAAATTTTATATATATATATCACCATGGTCAGATCTTTCCAAGTTTTTTCTATCGTCATTGCTTAAAAGTACAAGAAAAGTACGTATTGTCATCTCATCTCACTTTTTCATGAACATCACATGAGGTCATGGGTCTACTTCTATTTTTGACAATTATATACAATACTTTGTGTATTCAGAAGTTGTGCTTTCCGCTATTACAATTATGTCTTTGTTAGCCCTTTTCATTTAAAATTTTAATTTATCGCATATTCTTTTTATTTAACACACACACACAAGAAAAACTATATGCATGTAATTAAAGTGTAGCACGGATGTTATAGAACCACGATAATTGGTAATTGATAGGTGAATACACATTTTCTATTTTTTTTTCGATTTTTTTAATTAAAAAAATAAAAATAAATAAATAAGTATAAAAATAAACCATATTCTATTATTTTAGGGACGTGGGGTGGTTTTGATCCGGTTTCGATAGAAGAATATCACCAAGCATGTGCGTATTTACACGTGTCGTGTAATTCGACCAATAACCAAGATACGATCGATTTATCAACTTGTTAGGTTGGAAATGCAAAGCAACGTAGCGTCGTGATTTTGAGAGGGTGGCACGAGGTTAGTTTCGTTGTTATAGAAATGCGATTATAAATTAGTATTAGTGTGTACATATTTATAGAGGGGGGAGGACTGATTGTTATACAACTACATTTGAAACAATATTGATCACATCACAACATCTTCATATGTTAAGATCATATTTTCTTTAAATAGTACCTCGAACAATACAAGATTGGATCATACCACGAGCTTGTAGCTCAAGTGGTACCACTAACCCTTTATAAGGGTGTTGACAAGGGTTCGAACCCTAATCTCTCAAGTTATTTGAGATTTATCTTCTACTTTCCAATTACTTGACCCAACTTATTAAAAAAAATACAAGATTAGATTATCGTTATTGCCTTGCAACACACTCGATGCATGATGACATGGGATTTCATCTCATTGCCTATTGTAGTGTATAAATGTCAGCATTGTAGGCATTATGTGGTTCTACATGTAATTAGACAACACTTTAAAAAAAGAATTACTTTAATATACACACACATTTGAACAATACGAAGTTCAAAATAAATTACCGTTCACGTAATAAAATTTTCAAATTTCTAATCTATTAATTTAACATAAAGAAAATGATATTCTACAATTTAACAACATATTCAGAAAATCAAAGGATATATTCTACGAATTATTTTATTGATTAATATAATAAACACCAAAATTTTTTGGTTGCGTTTCATTACAAATTGATTGTTTATTGATTTCGTTTCTAGAGATTGGAAGCTTTGCTTTGCCTGAAAAACAAAAATGCCTAAAATTCAACCTAATTGTTAAAAAAACCTTCAGGTTTGTTTATATCCAAAAGATACATCAACTCTACAGTAAATAAAAGAAACCCAATGATTATTTGTCATTTTAAAAAAAATAATTATTATTTTATTCTTCACCATCTTTGAAAATATATATAAGTATATCAAAGTGGAAGCAAAACTATTGTGGAATTTGAATCACAGATCATGACAACCTATTATTAAAATATAAATATTATTATAAATTACCAATAAATATAAAGATTATACCGATTAAATAAACATGAACAGCGTAAGCAATGAATAATGATCTTGTATCAAGCTACAAATTTACTGCTTATGATTTCGTCTCTAGATTATTATCATAATAACATCAACTACTCAGATGTTATAATTTCGAAAACAAAACCAAGATATTTAAAAATTAAAATAGTTATATATGTTATCCTTTCATCATTAAGATGTTCAATCAAAATTCATACCCGATTTTGACGGGAGCTTCTTCACTTTTGGGTTGGGTTGTTTTCTACGGGACAAATAGATATTTTTTATTTATAATTCCTGCTTTTCATTAAAAAAAAAAAAATCTCCATCACGTAGGAAAATTGATTCTGAACTAAGGCGGTAATTTGTTGGACTTTCTCGTATTTATGATAAAAATCTCTTGGAAGAAATAATTTTAGGTTAATTTTATTGTTATTGTAAAATTAATTTTCTTTACTTTAAAATTATGTATTTATGTAAATTATCCGAGATATACACGATATATTACTGGGCCCATTTGCAAAGGCCAAACTGCAATCACATAATCTCTCTCTCTCTTCGAATGAGGTTCTTCTTCATCCCTGAGTTTCTCACTCAAGGACACGCAAAAACGCTTTCAGAATTTTAGCAGAGAGAAAAATGCCGCACTCTCCGGCCATTGCCGATACTTATTCTCTCTTGGTTCTGAACGTTAATTTCCGTAATTTCTTATCCCTTTCATATGATTGTCGATGTAACTTTTTGGTGGGTTTGATTTTGACATTTGAATATCTAGGCTTTCTTTATCAATTCCAGAAATGAAATATTGATTTTATTGTCTTTTCGTGGGCTTGAATCTTAAACAGGCACGACAGTGGATGATTTCGTTCCACTCTTTGAGAAGTATGGAAAGATCGTCGATATCTTTATTCCAAGAGACCGGAGGTACATTTTCAGTGAGTTGTTGTTATGTTTATTTGCATTTTAGAATTCTTACACTTAGTATCTCGTTTTTTATTTGTTGATGAAGATCAATAGCAGCGATGTTATTTTTTAAGATTTTTTTTTCCTGGTTTGATTTGTTCACATGTTGATAAATTTGAAAAATAAAGTTGAAAGAAGGTTTTAGAGTCACTTGTTACTCTTACTCTTAGCATCTCTTCGTTTTTTATTTGTTCTGCCTTTTTTTTTGATGGATGAAGATCAATAATATGAGCGATTTTCATTTTGAAGATTTTTTCTGGTTTGATATGTTCACGCATTGATAAATTTGAAAATTACAGCTGAAGGAAGGTTTTAGAGTTATTTGTTACCATGAGCTATGGGCAGATTAGAAGGAATTGGCCTGGATGTAATGCTGTGGGTGGTTTTGTTAAACTCATTCTTGGTAATGTTTTCTAATCATTTTATTGATTACTTGTGTTGTAGGACTGGTGAATCACGTGGATTTGCATTTGTTCGTTACTTGTACAAAGATGAAGCCCAGAAGGCTGTGAATAGGCTAGATGGTATGGTTTTGTGCATGGAAACGCATTCGTGTGTGCATTTGTAACTACGGATTGCATGCAGATTCAGGTTAATATGAGCAAAATATTGTATATAAAGCAAAATTGGCTTGTGAAAGCCGAATGTTTGTCTAAAATATCATATTTCAAAGTGTCGAGTCAAATATTCATTAGCATGGGTGAGTTAAAGCTAATTTTGGAACTCATGATTTGTTGCTATAGTGAAATGAAATAGCATTCCAATTCCCTGTAAATCATCTTTCCAATCTTAAAGTATAAATTCAGTCTCGGGTCCTATCTTTGCCTATGCCTTTATGAATTCTTGGGAACTTCATAAGCCAATAAGTAACATAAAATGGTTACTTAGTATTTCATATCTACTTTTGTCCGCAACTTTTATATCACTATTCGCATCTGCTATATGAAAAATAGTTTGTTATGGCTGGTAGCATGTCTATTTTCAACACATCTTTTAAGAATATTTGGATGTAGGAAATTTTTGAGAACACTTGTTTTACTCTGCCATGTTCTAATCTTTTGCCACTAAGTATCATGCTGTTAGCATTTTCTTGCCTTGTAGGAATGCTGGTTGATGGAAGAGAAATTGCTGTTCAATTTGCAAAGTATGGGCCAAATTCAGAACGAATGTGAGTGTCAGCTGATCATGTGTTCTAATATTTTTGGGTTGAAACTGTTTTTTTAAATTAGTATTCCTTTGGACGTATTTTCATGTCTTGTTTACTGATATGGAATTTTGGGCACTTTATGTTTGCATCTTTGTGTTGAGTCCCGGACTTTATTATTGAGCTCGTTTTCTGCTTGCTTGAAAATAATCTTTGTGATTTCGATTGTACAATTTTTTTTAATTTTTATATTTCAAAATTTTGTTTCTCCGTTCTTCTGTGTGTCTCACATTATGCAGTCGAGAGGGAAGGATTGTTGAAAAGTTTCCACAAGGCCGAGTTAGATCAAGAAGCAGGAGTCCTTCGAGAAGGTATAAGTAAAACTTCAGTTTTGTTTTTTTCTGCTTATGTGCTGTTGAGGGAGAGCTTAGTTTGATTGCATATTTGGTTGTCTCCTGGAAACCTATGTTTTTGTACTCATTATCATTGACAGTTGATGACCTGTTGTTGCGCACTTGTTACAGGTATCGAGATGATTACTATGGAGAAAGAGATTATAGGAGGCGAAACCATAGCAGAAGCTTGGATAGGAATGAGCGCGAGAGGTACTATGAAGAGGAACGAGATTATCAGTATGGGAACAGGGGTTATAGTCCAGACTACGGAAGGGAACGCGACAGGAGATAATATGATGATGAAAGACAGAGTCGGAGTAGACCATTTGAAAGGTTTTTTTTTCTATACTACCATTAAGTTCATAAATTCTTGTGCTTTGGGGTTGCGTGGATTTTATTTGATATTATAGGTGCTTCAAAACTAAATAAATATGTATCTTGATAGATGGCCTTTTGTTTCTTTTTTCTTTCTTTTTTAAATACTGCAAGTGTGAAACTACTTGGTTATCAGTTTTGAGGCATTTTCTAATTCTTTTGCAGGTTTTATCTGCAACTGCAAGAAAGAACAAAAGGAATCATATATTTTGTGGCTATGTTCTAGATTGAACTCTTGGTGGCCTTTGGTAGGGATTGATTCCCTAATTCTAACTAGTCTATGTTTGACAGCTTAAAAGATATGCAATATTTTGCTTGTGCTTTGTCCAGAGGAATCTTGTGTATATTGTGAATCTTGTCTGGCTATATGACTGGCTTGGCACTTTCTTAATCCACCCTTTCCTTTTGGTAGTGCTTTTTTGGCCCTCCACTTGAATCTTCTCTGAAGTATGATATTTTACTCGTTCATCTGGCTGATATTTTGTAATTAGTAGATGCATGATCTTGGTGTTTATTGTGAGCGGCCGATTCTAGTCACATGGATGTTAGACAGTTTTTGAATTGTTTTTGGTAAGATACATTTTATAGTGAAAAAGCATGTGAAGCCTCGTGTTCATTTTAAGGAGTAAATTAATTGGGGTGTATTTGTCTTGGAATTGTCGTGTTTGTACGCATTGTTTGATTTCTGTATCAGAGATGGATATTGACAATTGAGTAATGCGATAATCTCGAAATTTTATACCTTAAATTCAACCATCTACCATCGCGCATCTTCATGTATATATGATACCCATGATAAAATAATCATAAACGCCTCAATTTTCCTTCATCGATCCCACACTAAAAAATAAATAAAGAGAAATTGACGCGCAATTACACAGTAATTGGGTTCACCATCTTTAACTTATATACCCACCACAAACAAAGTAAAATATTAACCGATAAAATCACTTTCCATAATGTACAGCTCTTTGAGTTGCAATTTTGGCTTAACAAAACCAGTCACGTAACTTAATTCTTAATTCTCTCAGTTACAAGTGTTGTCCTTCCAGCACCAACCTCTTCTAACTCGTTTCGGCTACATTGGTAGCTTGTTGGACCTCATCGTACATCCCAGATTCTTCATTATAAGAATACCTACACAAGAGAACCCAAGTTTCCAAATAATTACACCACATGCAATAATAAAACACGCAATTAGGCAAATTAACATTAACAGAAAGTAGTCAAGACTCGAGATACACACATATATCAGAGATTCATGCACCTTTGGACCCTTCAGGCCCGGACTGCATAAAACAATCATTAGAGACTCGACTGGGCCATACTGGTCTATTTTGAGACAATAGCATGTGATGAATTCTCATCATACTAAGCATAATTGCTTTTACTTGTACTATTAAATTAGCAATAGTGCATTGTTTGTGCTGCTGCATTTCCAACTTGTGTACGGGCAAAAAAAATAAAATAAAAAGAGGACTCCGATAAATGATCAGTATAACAAATATATGAGATCAGCAGGGCTGGGACATGAAGCACTTCGATTTATGACACAGAATAAGACTTAGAACTAAGGCATGGAGCAGCATAAATATGGGTACCAAAATTAAAATAATAATAAGAAAATTTGTGGCCACATTACCATTTCCCAGAAGTTGCGCAGCAATACAACCCAGAAGAAGGATCATAGTAATAACCCAAACTGCTGCTGTAGTAGTATCTGGGGGAAAAAAAGCTAATATATGAAATACGAATACTAAAAAAAGATCAGCCTTGCTACATGCAGTAAGAAGTCACAATTCAAATTTCTAAATCACATGGTAATTCAAACAATAAGTTGAGATAGAGATTTACAGGCAGCTTTATCGCACTTTTACGAGAAATGTGAGATCATGTAAACTGCTTTCAGGAAGCAAATTAGCCGCATTCTTTGAAAAATACAATAGTTTCAGCAATAACACTTTTTTCTCACGAAAGGCATCCAACGTTTACCTCGTGGAAAAAGGAAAATTCTGCAACATTTGGCAAAGCTTTTGACAATGAAACAATGCAAACGAAGTTGAAATTTATCTATTTTGAAGGGAAGTGAATATATTTTTGCCATGCAAGAAAAACTCATGCACCCAAAAAGTAAGTTGAAGGAATAAAGGCATACCCAGAAGACTCATCATATACATAGTCATTTTCAGATTGCTGAACAGAAACTGACGGATTCTCAGCAGCAGTTCCAACATCGTCTCCGAACATGTCAAACATGTCATCTGACTTCTCCGGAGCTGAGATACCGTGCTTCCTTGCATTGGCTAGCTTCTCGTAACCCTCTAAAAACAATAAAAATAATTAAGGGATCAGCAAATGTCGGTTATTATCAAAGATATGTCTAATTAGCGATGTGTGGGGAAATGAATAGGCAACAGAACACACCTGCTTCTCGCGCAAAATGTTCTTGCTTTTCATCATACACATCTGCAAACAAATAGGATCATATATAATGATTAGTAAGGATCTAGAAATCGACATCACTCACAAGATTCACTCAGAAAGACAAAGAACAAACTCAACTGTAATCTCCATTCTCCATCAGCTTCATGGCATCTTCAGTTAGCTGGTCAAACAGCTTTTTAGTTTCAGCAGACATTTTCTGCTTCTTATTAGATGAACCCTTTAATCTCCTCAAACCTCGCAGAACCTGTATAGATTGATGCAATGAGATCCGGGAAGAATTTTCAACAACTATTAAGATGAAATAAGAACCAGTTTTCCAATTCAGATAACATAGAATGAATGAAAAACATAAGTTATAGCCAGATTCATGGTAAGAATAGAAGTTTCCATGGTCCATTCCCTCCTAAGCAGGAAGGAACTATTGTAGGAGCAAAAAAGAAATAGACAAGTTGATGAACAGATACATACATAGACAAATAGGAGAAGGCAAAAAGTAGGGGGGGTGTCCACAATTAAAGACAATTCTCACTGCATTTGAAGTTGTTTAATTTTTGTTAATTTGGATCAGCCTCTTATGACATGCATAAGTTCCCTTCTACATCTCTTGATACGGAGATCATACCACAAAAGAAATGGAAACATGCAGCAATACAATATTGACATTAATTACGTAATTGCGAAAAATGTATCCCCCATCCCAGTAGTTTAGAACATGTTTTGTTTTCAAAGCAGAATACAGAAATGTGTCACAAAAAAAAAAAAGAGAAAAAATTGGCATCCTGGGTATCTGATGGTGCTAACGAAGTAAGGAAACAAATATCAATAATCAATTACAAATCCGTAAAATGAAATGATCAGATGTACACTGCATAGAACAAACAACAAGATTAAATCTCACCGTTTCTCCAGGCTCAAGAACATCAGCAATTCTCCTATTCATCTCTGCAAGCTCTTCCCTTACAAGCTCCTGAGGTTTTTCGTCGATACTCATGTGAATCTTGCTCTTTCCAGCATACTTTTCACAAACATCAACACTATCAAGCCAAGCATCCTGCAAAGGAAAATATGTGAGCACAACAAACTTACGAAACAATCAATCATATCATACACAATTCACTGACCTTGATCTCATTCTTGTTCGCATATTCGACATAATTTCCGTTTTCATCAAAGTACCCATCTTCTCTCTCTTTCTCCAGGTTAAAAGGTTCCATTGCAACACCTTCTTCATCAAAAGTGTCATTGTCCTGCAAAAATTCACTCCATTTTTTTATTTTTTTGATCCAATCCAAGCTAAAGCAGTAGATAAGCAAAACACACGATCCAGACGAAAATCAGGATATAATTGTTCACACTATCTCTTAAATTATTTATTTATTTTAATTTTTTTTATAGATGCAAAATGGAAAGTATGGAAAGAAGGCCACATATTCTTGAAAATATCTATCCACTATCATAATCGCAACACCGGAACGAAAATAAAAACTAGGAGCATTCAGACAACTTTACCTTGTACTGGACTTCTGCTTTTCTTACGTCGGGTACCAAGTCAGTGTTTTCAACATTAAGTAGCTCTGGAGGAACGTCTTTGCGGCGAACCGCACGGACGCTGGCGGCAGAGCGAGGGTCCTTCCAACAAGGAATTTCTCCACCTAATGAATCTATCACATATTCTCCTTTTATCTTCTTACCTTTCGGGAACTTCGCCCTTTTCTCCCTGCATGGTTGTTTCAAATAAATCACACACGGGCCGAAAAACTGAAAGCAGGAAATTTGTCCAGTAATATCAAGTACCTCTCCACTATCAAATCCCCAAATTTAGTTATAAAATTTTCTAATTCCTAATCTGCTTATCACTTCAACCAAATTCATTCCAAATTCCCTCAATCAACAAGGTAATTTTGATTTGCTAAATCACTAATTATAAATTCTACAATTAAAATGCAACTATTGATATTCAGAGACTGTAAATTGCATAAACCCTAGCAAAAGAGTATCAAATTATCGTCAAATCAGCAAACATAGGTCCAGAGATTTATAAAACAGCTAATCGATGCATGATTATACATATACGTATCTATATCCGATTGTACGTATAGAAAAGGGCAAAAGGAGAAGGAGAATTACGGAGGCGGTTTGTTCGATTCATCATCTTCGACAAAGGAGCGCTTCAGGTTGCCGCGGGACGACCCTTCTGCCATTCTATATTTCCTGAGTGCGTGAGACTGTGTAAGAGAGAAAACGCAGTGCAGCTACGGCGGTGGAGCGAGCTTTTGTAGTCTAAGGCCTCTAAGCTTAGCCCGAGTTCGAATCTATCTGCAGTGGCGGTGGGAATATGGGAAAGGGACAACGACACTAGCCCACCAAATTATTCACACTTTTTTTTAATAAGTAGATTTTAAAATAGTTTGGGTATTGATATTCGAACATTTATTTTATACGTTAGCTCTACCACGTCATACCATTTAAAACTATCGGATACAATATTTAAAATAAAATATCTATATATTTAATATATATAAATATAGGAAAATTTTACGATACTTTTAATGTAACATATCCGATGGGGAATAGTACCTTGAAAGTACCGTAAAAAATTTCATAAATATATAAATATATTAGTTTATCCCTCGTTCATTGTATTAGCAATTATTTTGACGGGTAATCTTATTAAATAATTGAATATTATTAGTATTGAATTACTTAAAATAATTGAACGAGGATTGAGGTGTGGCAAGGCGGCAATGCCAAGCCTTAAACCTTGAAAGAGTCTAGGCGTAAAAATGCGTTTTCAAATATTTTTATTATTTTATTTATTATATTTTTATAATAAGTAAGAAAAAATATATGTTTAACAAATTCGTCTATATATTTTCCAATATAGTTAACAAATTACTAATCATCTATACAAAATAAACGTACTAATCACGGTGTCATGTAAGATGATCATACTTTTCAAATCATAAATTATACTTTTAATGTATAAAATCACATTTTTCAAAATAACTATTCACATTTTTTTTGAAAAATATGAATTTCAAAATAAAATATGACGTTTTACTGTAAAAGTATGATCGTCTTCATAAGATGTTTCTAGTCGAATCGCTTTAGGCACCTCTGGTGCTTGACCTTACGACACTGGGCAGGCGTCACCCTCCCTTCAACCCTTTGAGCGAAAGGCGGCAAAAGAAAAGGAAGGAAAATTCACGAACCGACCCCATCATCTCCACTCCGTAGGAACTACGAGATCACCCCAAGGATGCCTCCAGGGGTCGCGGACCGACCATAGAACCCTGTTGAATAAGTGGAATGCATTTGCGTTCTCAGGTTGGGCAGTAAGGGTCGGAGCTTTCCTGGGACTTGCACTTGCTTCTTACAATAATTTTTGCGAAATATTAATTATTTGATCATTTTAAATTAAAAAAAAAAAACATGTTACTCATCTAAAAGGCATGCGACTTTTCACGCCTAGGCGGTCAATAAAACAAGTTGACCGCCTTTTTCCACACCTAGGCACTAGGCGAGGCGTTTTTCCAGCGCCTCACGCCTAGGCGCGCCTAGGCCCCGCCTTTTAGAACACTGTGTAGAGTTAAGTAATATAATTTTTATGTGTGTGTGTGTGTGTTCAAAGATGAAATAAGGTTAAAAGGCGTGTGACTTGGTTCGTAAAAATATTAGTATCGGGCGAGATGTATTTTCCAACAACATTTATAGCTTTCTTAGTACATTTATTCTCATCATCACAAATCAAAATTTTAAACATTTACGATTGATTCTTGATATAGTTGGTCATGACTGCAAATCAGCCTCTCCAATAAAAGTTCAACATGAGAGATTGATTGTTATTGACTTTTGTTAATTGACATTGCATATGACACGATCACTATTGTTGTAGTTGGAATTTAAAAGGACAATCTAGAAACAGATTTTGTTAACGAGGAGTAAGTGTAATATCAAAACTCACAAATTCGGATAATTTATCTCTCCAAACTTTCGCTACATCATTGTTAGAAAGTTTCAATAACTGTTTATCAAATAAAAAGAGTGTCAAAAAATCTAACATAACACAAAATAAATAATAAAATAAATATAACAGAATTCCAAGTTAAAAGTGTCAATATATGCATAAGTATAACAGATGATCATTTGTTCGAAAGTGTACTAACATATGTGAGGAACTTACTACGTTACATAGCATGTGATTAATATTTATGAGTGATGTGCAATGCTAATTAAGAAAAGCTAGTGCTTAACTTGCGCGTGCACGGGACGAATTAAAATGGGTAAATTCATTCGATGTAAGTGTAATACTAATGATTTATTAATAATATATATAACAATCTAAAATATCAAAGTCACGGTTGTTGGTCAATCGGAGCAAGTTTAAAATAAATCAAAGGTAAACCATATTTATATATTATGGGACAATTTTTTGTAAACTATATTATACGTCGAATTATAGTTTAACTTGTTATCATCACATATCAATATTCTAAGTTCTTCCGGTTAGTTAGTCGCGAAACAGTCACATAAGTCACTTTTATTACATTTGCAAAATTTTAATATAAAGGATTCATATACGACGCGAATCTTTTTGTTTAGTCTTTGTATTCAAATATCAAAGTGAAAATCTTATAACAAATTTTATCGTATATTAACATGTAATATAACGTGAGTAAAATGTTCATATGTTTGTCCTCCTAAGAAAAATGCACACAACCAAAATTAATTGTAAGATTTTTTTATGTAATTTAAAAAAGTAAAAAACAAAACAACCTAATTATATATTTTGATTCAAATGTACACACCTATTAAAAAAAAACACGTTGGATTGTTTAAAACTTTTAAAATTACAATGTTCATTCAATAATCATTGAAAAACAAATTAAGTTGTTTTAATCATAAAAATATAGTTCCAAATAATTTACCACATAAGTTGAATTACTTTTATATTATTAAAACAGTAAAGTATAAATGCTGGACATTGTTTACTTTGGTCACCAAAGTCATGTTAATATTAAAAGAAATGAATTCAGTTAAATAAGTTGTGTTATTTGGTTATATTTGAATTCAAACAAACAAACAAAAAAACTCACACTTTCTATAGACTAGTGTTTTCGATCTTAAACTAGACCAACAGATTGATCTCGAACCAAACCAACCCAAGTCACCCAAATAAACCTCTTCGCAAGGCAAGGGAGCATGTTTGAACTATGCAGATTATAAAATATTAACTAACCAAACCAAATTTATTTAGGAAAATTTCATGAAAGTGAAACATATGAATCGAAATAAAATATCATATTTTTTCTTAAATAGTGGCATGTGTAATTTCACCAATTGAATATAGACAATCACTTGCAAATGTTAATCATATAAGATTTTTTTTTTATTATTATTAAATTTGATGGACGTGAACTAAACAAATAGTGACTAAGCCAACAAAGAAAAAGTAAATTAAAGTAAATTATAAAGTTTCTTTTCTAGAATAAATAAGTAAAAATCAATTTTGGTGTAAATAAATAATGTAAAATGATTTTTCCCACACCTGGGATTTAAAATTTTAAATGTACCACATAAATTGTGATAATGATTGTAGCTAGATTTGTAAATGTAAGCTACACAATTTGTGGCATCATAAAATAGACAATGACTATAATTAGAAAAAAAAAACACTCAGGATTAATAGGGTATAATATTATTATTATTATTATAACGGTTAATTACTTTTTACCCATCAAATAATTGTTATTTGATAAACACGAGCAGTACAAGAAGCATCGAATGCCATGATTCTTGTTACAGACTAGGCTTTTTATAATTTACCATAAAAATTATTATTTCTGACAACACGTCATATGAACTATGTGTGATTTACAATTGCCCCACAATACAAGAATTTTAGTGAATTTATGACACCTCATCCAGTTTTGGAGAACAAAATAAAATTAAATAATTATAAATACTTATTTAATAAATCTAATAATAAAAAATTAAAAAAAATATATAAACAATATAGAATAAATCTGAAACAAATTATAAAATTAGTGAAAAGAATCATTAAAAAGGTCTGAATTATTATTTCCAATATGAAAGACCAAAAAAAACATAAAAATAAATATAATTATTATAAAATTATATAAAATAATACTGAAAATAATTTATAAAATCTCATAAAAATATAAGAATTTATAATTATTCTATTTCTTAAATCTAGAAATTAATAAAAGAAATATAAATATTATAAAAAAAATAAGAACACTAAAATAATAAATTAATAAATCATGAAAAAATATAAAATAAACCTTGGTACGGGGGGAAATATTTTTTCCTTAAGCATAAATATTAACACTTATTTATAAGTTTTTACACTTATTTCATGTTTTCTTATTTTTTTTTATATTTTCGTAATATTCATTTTCAAAATTATAATAATATTTTTGTTTTATTTATTTTTATTTTGAACAGAATTATTAAAATTTATTTGTAGACATTAAATTTGTTTTATATTTTTATTTGTTGATTTTCTTATAAAAATTTATTATCACTTCAGCTTATTTTATAAACTCTTACATTTGTTTCATAAAATCTATTGATTATTTTGCATATTTTTACTTTCAAGTGTCATAATCCCCAGGAAAAATATTTACATAAAAATTTATATAAATAATAAATATGTATTATACTACAAAAGAATCGGAGTATGCCCGTCAGTAATCAATTTGCTGACGGGTATTGACCGTCAGTATTTTTTGCGTCAGAAATTGTCAGCAAATTGATTGCTGATGGATTATCGTACCGGTCAGTATTTATTGACAGGTACACCCTGTCAGCAAATTCTCTGGATATCAATCAATACCATTTGCTGACTGGTATGGCCCGTCATCATTTACGAAATATAATATAAATAATAATATTTTATTTGGACAGGTCTTAGTCCAACTCGCCTCTCGATACCCTTTGCTGACTGGTATGGCCTGTCTTCATTAATAAATATTATAAAAATAATAATATTTTATTTGTTCAGGCCCAATCCAGCCCGCCTCCATCCCAACCCTCGTCAATTTAAATCGTCAACAATTGCAATGATTTTTTGTTTGAGTTGATGAATAGTAATTTGATAAGGAATTTTCTTTTTGCCTCTCATATCGTTTTTTTTTTCTTTATCTACTAAAATACAAAACTTTTTAAAATATCTCCTGTTATATAGAATCTTGACAAATTGTCTCCTACGATTAGTTTTCTAGCAATAAAGTGGTCGGAAAAGCTATTTATGCAGTAGAAAAGTTTGTTTTGGGGTTTTGAAAGGGTTAATGACATCGGTTTGAACTGAAATATTGTTCAGTGACTCAAAAAAATGAGAGAAATCTAAAGGAACCAACAAAAGTCAGAACAGAGTACCAAAAGTTGGTGAATTAATGTACGATTTTGTAACTAGTTTTAGAGTTTCGGATGAGTTATCGGCGTCGGATGGAGTTGAGATTTTGCGAGGTGGAAATATGTAGGAAATTCAACAATACCTATAGAGTCTAGATTGGAGCATCGAAAGTATGTTTGCCGAAGCAATCTTTCAGTTTTTTTGAAACAAAATCACAAATTTAAAAGATTGCTCTGTTGAACCTACTTCTGATGCTCCATTCCGGCTTGTTGGTTTTGTTAGGTTCCTCTCATTTTTAGAGCCTCCACGGAAAATTTCAGCTCCATCCAATGTCGATAACCACTCCAAAACCTTAAACCTAGTTACAAAATCGTACATTTATTCACCAGCTTTCGATGCTCCGTTCTGAGTTTTGTTGGTTCCTTTGGTACTTCTCATTTCTCGAGTCATCACGCAAAATCTTAACTCAAACCGACGTTGATAACCTTTACAGAATTCCAAAATAAACTTTTCCAGTCACTTTGTTATCAAAAACAGATAGGAATGAGGCAATTTGTCAAAATTCTATATAACGGGATATATTTTAAATTTTTGTACATTTTGGGAGTTAAAAGGGAAAAAAAGGCGATAGATTGGGATGCAATTTTTTTCCCATTTGATAATTATTGAAAACATAATATTCAGGTCAAATTCCCAGGGAAATAAACCCTTCAATTGGTACTATGCAAAATAAAAGTTTTTGAAAACACTAGCATATGTGACATCGGGAAAATCACGAAAAAATAGAACGATAAGAATTAACGACGATGACAACAAATGAAACTCAACCACAAGCAAAAGCGTTGAAATCTCGCAAGGTGACATCACTGTACCTGCGTTGATAGCAAGGGCCCCCCAACATAGAGAGCCATCATGAAAATTGAAAGTGGAGGCAAATATAGCCTAATTGTATTATAGATTTTCTTGAAAAATCTGCAAAGCGCGTATTCATTCGGAATTTATTGAGACATTTTAAGATTTGTTTCACTATAAGATTTGTATGGATTTTCTTTTATTTTTATTGATTTTATATATTTGTTGGGAGTTTATAAAAATTTTGTGAAATCTCATGTTTAAAGATGGGATTTGGTAGTGGGATTTGGTGTATATAATTAATTTAGAAGTTTAGGAAAATTCAGTCAAATTACAAATCCAAAGAGTATTTGACTTTTTAAATACCTCATGACAATTTAAGATTTCAAAATATCTCAAATGAATACCTTCAGACTTTTATGGACATTTAATAATTTATTAAAAATCTCAACTAAATATCTCGAGACTTTTATAAGTTTTAAAATGTCTTAATTAAATACATCAGGATTTTAAAAATTTTAAAATGTCTTTAAAAGTCCTAAATGAATACACCCCCTTAATTTATATTTATTAGTTTGTATTTATCAATGATGATTATTATTCAGCCAAGATCGTGACAAAACTTTCTTATATTCAATATAATTACAAATAGAACAAATAATATAATTTACAAATAAATTCTCCATAATTTGAGGTTAACTTTTTGTGTTATTCATTCGTATATACGCGTGTGTGTGTGGTGACTGTTATTTAACTCACACGTACTTAGAATAGTTTAATAATAATAAATTATGATCATCAATTCAAGTTATTGCAATTTCAATATGGACAAATTAAAAATGAAAAAGAAAAACGCAGTTGTTGGGAATTTGAAGTTCCTATATTACTCTACACGCAGTGTTCTAAAAGGAGGCACCTAGGCGCGAAAAATACGCCTCGTTAGGCGTGTAAAAAGCCGGTCTATTTATTTTGTTGATCGCTTAGGCTCACCTAAGCATGAAAAGACTTTTATGACTTTTAATTTAGTAACCTAATTTTTTTTCTTTTTAATTTAGCCAAATATTACAAAATTTATAATGACACCAAAAAAAATGGATCAAATAATTAATATTTCACTAAAACTATTATAACAGCGTCTTATGAAGACGATCATACGTTTACAGTGAAACATCATATTATTATTGTGAAAGTCATATTTTTCAAAAAAAATTGAATAGTTGTTTCTAAAAGTATGATTTTGTACATTAAAAGTATAACTTATAATTTGAAAAGTATGATCATCTTATATGAGATCATAAATAGTACATTAATTTTATATAGATGATTATTATATTACTAACTATTTTTCAAAACATGTAAACAAACTAGTTAAACATATATATATTTTTTTACTTATTATAATAATATAATAAGTAAAATAATAAAAATATTTGAAATTGTGACGCCCAGGCTTTCAAGGGTTTTGAATTGAACCTTGCACATGATATTCATGGGTGAAACCTCAAGAAACAAGAAGTGGGTGTTCAATTTACAACAGTAATTTGTGTGAGTTTTACATTAAACAAAGATGACGATTTTTGGCTCGGCTCGATATTTGAATTGGATTAGGCTAGGGTTTCTAATGTTCGAGATGGATTTTGCTTTTTTGTCTACTCGGTCGAGTGAGCGTAACACATTTTACAAAAAAAAAAATTCTCTTTTTTTTTCTCCGTAGTAAAGGGTTGCAATGAGTTTCGAAACTGTTGGAGTAAAATATTTTTGACCAGACTCGATTTTTCATTTAGTCCTGTTGAACAAGGGTCAAGTTTTGACATCTCAATTACAACAAATTACAACCAACCTGGGTAATGTATGAACACGCTCCATTAAAATTCCATTTTGTTGCTTTATTAATTAGCTCCATGATCACTATCGCAATTGAATAAACTCAAAAGGGCAAGACTCAATCTAAACACCAAGTCATATAACTCAATCTATCACAAACAAATTTATCCATCAAGCACCAATATGAAGAATAGAATCATGAAGCACCGCCCATTCTACCCAATTAAAACTTCAAAAAATGGCAATAAAACTCCCCTAATAAAAAAAAAAAAGGTTACCAAAACGGCAGGATTCAAGCAAAATTAAGATATACTACTAGTACGGGTAAAAATCAAATGACACCAAATGAAACTCTAAAATTTATTAATCCCCCTCATGCTTCTCAATTAAACCAAACGCCCCGGTAAGCAGGGTACATCTGATTTGTTAGAGCCACTAATTATTTAATTTCACAATGAAATGCAATTATTGATATTTCGGAGGCGCGTACAAATACGTACGTACATGCACATTTCATAAACCCTATCAAAAAGGGTATCAAACATAACCCATCCTCAAATTTGTAAACATAGGTCCAAAAATGTACAAACAGGTACACGATACATGAATATATTACATACACGTATATATGCGATTGTACGCATAAAAATCGAATAAAATAAGAGAGATAAAAAAAGAAAGAAAAAGAAAAGAATTACATCGGCGTTCATCGTGGTCGCGTTTCAAGTCGCCACCGCGACGACCCTTCCGCCATTCACTCCCCTATGCGACTGTGTGAGAGAGAAAGCGCAGAGCAGCTAATTCAACTATTGTGGGTCCCACCCACCCAAAAGTCAAAAGTATCTTTGGCCAATATTGAACAAAAGAAAGTCCTTCAAACCGGGTGGGCAGCCGAGTCAGCAGCCGAGACTAGACCGGTTTCATCTCCGGCGGCCTTAGGCTCCAAACACTTGAAAGACGGCATCTTCACCGGTGTCCGGCTGCTGCCCTCTCCCACGCCACCCTCCGCCGCCGCCTTTGGCGACTTCATTGACAACCCTCTCGAGAAAAAAACCCACCGGTCTGATTTACCCTCCCTCTCGATCCTCCTGTAGAACCTCGCCCTGCTCGAACTCCCCTGTCTCGGCAACGAGACCGCCGCCAAGCTCCCCGTCCGGTTCAACGAGGCCCGGTCCATCACCTCCTTCCTCACTCGCTCGGGTAACCTCAGAGTGAACCGCTCCAGATTCTCCCCCGGTTGGACCAGCGAGTGCCCGGTCGAGTGCGATCTAAACTTCCCCAGACCGCTCATCACCCCTACTTTCGGCCTCCTAATTGACCACGACCGGTTCTTGTGATCCTGGTTCGAGTGCCCGACCCGCTGATCGTCGTCTTCGATCACCTGCACAACAACTTCATCGTTGTTGGATCTAGAATTACTTCTGGCAGCTTCTAGATTATTATGGTCGACATCAACCACCGCCGTTGACGAAGAAGACTCCGGGAGCGGATCGTCGGCGGCGTCGGCAGCCTCCGCCAGGTTGGCTCGGCAGACGGGGCAGGTGACGTGGGACTCGAGCCAGGCGTCGATGCACTCGGGGTGGAACACGTGGTCGCACTTGGGGAGCAGCCGGAGCGTCTCGTGCTCCTCGAACTCGTTCAGGCACACGGCGCACTCCAGGGTGCCCTTCCCGATCTTGTGGTCCTTCACCTCCGAGTACGAGAACGTCGGGAAGGACGCGATCGCCTCCGCGTCCAGGCCACGCGCCGCCGCGGCGCGGCGCGAGCGGAGGGAGAGGGCGCGGCGGACGCTGCCGGCAGCGCCGGAGGAGTCGGAGCAGTGGCGGATGTAGATGGAGAAGAAGCCCATGAAGAAGAGTGCGGCGATGAGGACGACGATGATGATGGCCATGGACGGGCTGAACCGGGCGTAGGGGTACTCATTGTTGGGCGTCGACGGCGGGCCGGGCTGGCCTCCGACTAACACGAAGAGGAAAGGAAGAAGGAAAAGAAGAAGAAAAACGGAGGTTTTCATTCCGTGTAGTTGGATAATCGTAGAAAGAAAAAAACAAATATATATATGATATAGCTAAAATTTATACTAATATGTACTTTTACAGCACACTATATAGCTTTCTGCTAATGTGCGCCGGCGGCGGCGTATTGAATTGGGTGTAGGTACTGGAAGGAGAGAGAGGAAAATAGGTAGGAGGCGGAGGAGAGGGGTAATAGACTAATAGGGTGCGAGCTAGGTGTCGTGGTTTTCAAGGGAAACGCAAATGGGGACTATTATCAAGTTTGACTTTTTTGGGTCGGATTCGAACTTTCCTCGCATAATTTCTTATTCATGTGTTGAAGAATTCGTTCTTTTGTTTTCATCTGCCTTGTCACCCATGAGGTAAGCTAAGGCCACCGTAAAATATTTTTAAGGGTTTTGTTTTGTGGATGCCCTAATGATCACTGTTAGAAATTGCCGGGTAATTAAGATTAGATTATGCCAAGGTGTTAGTGTTAGGCTCTTGTCTGTCTTTATTTATATTATTACAATTAGTTTCTTATGTATTTATTACTTTTGAGTTTAGATTCATGATTTATCATAGTCCTAATTTACATCATGTCCAACCCTTATTGGTAATAATGTATGGAAAATGGGAAAGCGGTCGCGAGTGGTAGCTGCCCAGATACGTGGCTTTTGTATCAAGTTAGAATAAAATGTAGGGTAAATTGAGTAAGTCGTTTGTTGGTTTGGTCAGTGGTCAGCTTAGATATATGAATTATGGAATGATAGTAAAATATTGTTTTTACGTCTTGATTCGCACTCCAATTGGCACATTTTAAATTTAGGCTGCGTTCATATCATTGACCATTACCAACAACTCAGGCAGGAAAATATTTTGGAATTCCAGTCTCCTCTCTAGAATACAAATAATTTTCAATGCTTGAGAAAAGAAAAAACTTGGAATTAAGATGTGATTTTTTATTTTTTTTTACGATCCAAAATATTTACCTAACAACGTGTTTCTAAAAATGTTTTCCCGCCTAAGTGAATTCAGTTTTAAAAAAAATCCCTACAGGCTATAATAGCAATTTTGGTACGCATTAATTATTTGGTTTTGGTATGTTTATTCGGTATATTAAATACTTTTGCTACTCATAGTGTTTGTTAATCGCGAGGCACTACTAAATGATTAATTTAATAAATTAGTCAAAAAAAGAAAAGAAAAATATGGTTTCACTCTGGGCACACGGTTAACATCTGGACATTAGTCCTCAAGCATCTGTGCATCTGTGTAGTAATCTGACTCAATTTTATGTGTTGGAACTTAAAAGGGGTCGATTAACATAACGCACGAACAAACAGCGCCTAAAATAATGAAAATCCGCAGCACAAAGAATGCAAACATTAAATTGAGATTTACATGAATTTTGCTGATTTTCCCCCCTTTTCCAAATAATAATACAAAACGGAGTAACAAAGGCAGAATTTTCTTAGCCTCGTGCAGCAGGCAGTGATTCTCTCCCGCCAAGTGTCTGTATTATAGCCTCGAGAAGTTTGATCTCTTTATCCCGTTTACTAATCTCGTCTTGCTTTGCACGCAGCTCTTCCATATGGAGTTCAAACACTTCTGTAACGATAAGAGATTTGTGTTAGCCAATCGAACAGTCAAAGCACACACTTATAAGCGTCATATTGTGGAAACCAAATGCCCCCTGTACTCGTTCCCATATAATTCATTCAGCAATGAAGTCTCTTTTGTTTCGTTTCAAAAATTATAAATGCTCTCTAGTTATTTTTATTTTTTTAAGGTGAGTGTTAACGGGGTTTGTTGTAGGATTGCGTATCTCAATTGTCCACAATTGTCAATATAGAACTACAAGGCTATCAATTGTTACTTATGAGCTTCAATAACAGTTTGATTACAAACTCAATTTCCTCGAGTCCTACCAGACAATTCCAGATGCATCGCTAACCTATAAACCTATTCAAATAAATTGATACCACACCAATCGTTATTACACATTTACCCACAGATAAATCAATACGCCATACATGAAAATATAATAAAATAATACAACAACCTACACTAATCAGACAAGACTTGACACTCTATTGTAAAAGTTGTCTCCGGGATACTCCAAACAAACAAGAATTCTACTATTCATTTGGACTTATAACATCCAATCCCAGGATTCTAAAATCCTCTAACAAATACGGCCGATCCAGTTATTCAGGATTTTCATGTAAAGAGCGTACTGTGATTGTTGACTATCTATTGCACTCAAATATGCCCTCGTATCGGGACCAAAATCAGAGAAACAAACACTAAGCATGCTGCCTGACTCAAAAAGCATCATAGACCAGTGTGTATGTGTATTAAGACGATAGAAAGGTATGACAAGAAGTTTGTAATTAGTGCTGCTTTGTTTTCACATATGAAGAGATGACAACTGAATGTTTCACCATTTCAGTCCAAAAAAGCACGTCTTAATTCTGAAGAAGATAGAATGAACAAGTTGCTGTGTTGTCAACATAAAGAATGAACTTGAAGTCAACCAAAAGAGAAAGATATTGAGTTGATTTTGTGATATTAATGGCTCTCATAAACACTAGCAGTTGAAAACCCACATATAATCTCAAAATGGCAATGGTAATGACAGTGACGGAGCCTTGACAGAAAAGTGGGCCAAACCACATGATTTTTTAAATAAAATAAGTCCATTATTTTATTATTATTATTATTATTTTTTTTTTTCCTAACACTGCTCGGGACTGAGCAGGATGAATTCTTCTTTAAAAATATATATATAAGCCCACTATTTTCTTTTAACATTGTTTGGAGTTTGGAAAGAGACGAAGTTGGGCCAAAGGATTTTTTTTTAATGTTAACTATTATTTATTTATTTATTATTCTTAACACTACATGGACAGAGACGGGGTCGGCCGGGGAGGTGACACCAAACTTAAACTCCACACTAAGCCTATAGCTGCCATTCCACGTACTGTTAAGTAGACAATAATTCAAGAAAAAAAACCCAGAAACTCCAGAAAGTGGAAACAGCCCAATTAGCAAGTACTTCTAGCTGAAGTTACTGTTAGATAACATGTCTCCACATGCTAGTACATATTTCTTCCTAGGTATTTTCTTGAATAAACCCGAAGAGCATAACTACCTAAGGAACTTTTTTTCCTGTTTAATGTCACACATAACTTTGATTATTGTCAAAGAACAGAAAAAACTACTACCAACAAATTGGGTAAGTAATCGATGACATTGGGAATACAGATGCATATTGATATAGAATGTCAAGCAATGAAGAGTTAACTCAAATAAATTATGAATTTCCTTTTTGTACTTGCAATAAATAAACGTACTCGTGGTGTTTTCTAGCTCCCTTGTAATTTCTAGGGCACGTAGCTCAGCAGCTTTTTGTGATGCCTCGGCCTGACGTTTCTCAGTACGTGCACGGGCAGCAGCCGATATGGCGGCATCAAGTTCTCTTTCTAATGTCTCCACCCTCTGATCAAGTACCTATGTTCATTAAACGGCTTTGATCATGTAATCACCTCAACAACTATATGTGCTCTTAAAGTAATTTAGTAGTCTACAACACAATTTTATGTGATAAAAGCTATGAGTGGAAAGATTTTTGCAGTAAAAAAGATGTTAATTCAACAAACTGGCAGGTTTTTTAATTTGAAACTTCACAAAGAAATTCACAATCAACAGCTTTCATATATACCATCATTCATTATGCCAAACTATTATCATTCTACACCTGCCATTACTTGAAATCCAACAACAAAAACTGTGATTACCTTTTATTTCACCATAAATTTAAACACCAATAATCATACAACTCAATCATGAATATTCATGATCTGGATAATAGAGTCATGAACCAATTTCCATCCTACCAAATTAAAACTTCAAAAATCGTAATAAATTCCACAACCAATTAAACCTAATACAAATAAATTAAAATTAAAGTATAATTGACTAAGAAAACCCCACGACAGCACAGTCTGACATTTTCCCCCAATTAAAATCGATTAAAAACACCACATAAATTAGCCACCACTCAAAAGAAATAAGCGCATTAAACTCAAAATTACACCAAATAAACGACTGGAAAAGCGACCTTGATCGTCCGAGCTTGTTCGGAGCAAAGGGAGGCTTTGGCGAAGGTTTCTCCGTCAACGTAAACGGCTTTTTTGATCAGCAGCTTCTGTAAAGAGTCGAGATTCGATGAAATCTCCGTGAGATTTGCGATCGCACCCGTCCATCTCTCGCCGTCTCTCTCCTTCTCTTTTAATCTCCCCGCCATCGCTTATTTTCTCCTTTTATGTTTTGGCTCTCAACGCAATCATCGATTATCATAGTGATAGTGATGATGTGTTAAACACTGATTTAGACGCGCTGCGGTGGGAGCTCGCTTATTTTCTTGTTTTTATTCTCTCAGGTTATTAGTTAATTTATTATTATTCCTTATTGCTTGACTAAGCTTATTTAAAATTCTCATAACAATTTTTTCAATTGTTTTTTATTTTTTATTTTGGGAAAAATATTAAAAGGAAAGGTGTTAGACTTATAGCTGACTCTGATGAGCATCCAGATTTGTCCATTTGAAAATTACTTTGGTAGTGTGAAGACTATTCAGAAATTCATCCATAAATTGTTTGCCCCTTTTAGAGGAAATCATCAGAGTTACTTCATTGATGATCATGACATCTACTCCCAATTATATTCATATTTTAAGTCCTTTAAATTTCATTACATTTTTTATTTATTTAACAAATCTCAATTTTGAGAACTATTTATTTGCTCTTAAAATTCATGTTTAGTGTATTATTCAAGTATTGAAAAACTATTCTACTGAAAATAATATATCTTTGTGGGAAAAACTATATCTCCTAATTAAATTATGTATTTACATCATTGAGATATTAAATAAGAAAATCGTGAATAAATGGCTTTATTAACGAAAGTGTCGAAGTTTGCTAGAAGAATTTTATCATTGTGCTTTACCAGTGTGAACATGCTTTTTCCTTTAGCTTAAAGCTATAATTCAATAGTTCATTAGTGGGTATTAATTTCCCGAAATAGAATTCTTTAGCTATAGACAGTTTAATCTTCAAATTCCGATTTCACCCAAAAGTAGTCCTAAGATGGCGCTGTCAATTTTTGGCTATATTAAGTTGGTGAAAATTGAGTGATAAGTATATATTTTGTAGATTTGTGATGTTAAAAAAATTAACTCGCTACTGATGTTTCTTAGGCTCCTTTTAAGAAAAAAATCAAGGAAATAGTAACGTGGCAGACATTCTTTTAGCTTTAATCTGATCAATTTAATTACCTTTTTACATTAATAGTTCATAAAAATAGTAGTATTGCAATTTTTACGACTTTATTTTTTCTAAGTATCGTATTTTTAGAGCTAGAATCTTACACATATAAAAACTTGACATATTTCCACAACGCCCAATAGTTTATGAAACATTCCGCTTTCCTAATTCTATATTTAAATAGTATTTTATCTTTATTAATATCGATCAACACAATATAGTTGTTACAAAATTGTATTGCAATATAAAAAGAAACAAGTTACTCTTGGGCATCTATTATAACTTGCATTTAAAATAGTATATTTTGGCGAGGGCTATTTCATTGGTTTAGGATCTTGCAACGATGGTCAATTGTAAATTCTTCTCATAAATAAAAATACGTTTGATGCTCATAAGAAAATAATCTAATAATATCTTTTAATAATTATTAATTAATACCATAACCACTAGAAATTAGAGGAAATGGAAAGCTAAAAGATTGCTGTAGCAGAAGGGGCATGCTATAAATATGATGGTGGCCAAATTAATTGGCATGAGAAAGCAACCTGGACCATGCTTTTGAACTTTATGTTACAAAATATCAATGATTTGATTCTTGGAGATAAAGGACCCCGTTTATGTTATTCTCAAACCCGCCTGTTTATATTATCAGTAATTTTTCATTAGTTTTTTTTGTATTACAGAATATATTTATGTTTTAAAGATCGGGCCTAGGTGATCGAGAAACGGGCTTAGGCGAGCTAAGCGGTCAAAAAACATATGGTAGTGTTTTTTAGGCACCGTAAACGATTTGTGTGTGTGTGTTATTATGTTCAACTCAAGAAGCCCATTTGAATAGTTCAAAATGCCGATGATAAGGGCCAAATACTTGCACAATCATTTTTACTCATGACTAAGACTAACGAATTACCATATTGAAAAGAAATGGAAAATGAAAAAAAAAAAAGAACTATATCCCAAATATTATTTTATTAATACATAATAATCCAACTATATACAAAATATATAAATTTGTCTTGAAATATTGTTGAATGATGGAATAGGATACCCCTTGGGCCTTGACATAGTGAGCAAACCTTTGGTTTCTTTGAAACCACTATTTTTTTTTTTCCAAAAATAGAAAGGAAATGAGTTAGTAATACAGACTGAAAAGCATAATAATAATATGAATGGTGTTTTTTTACTCGTACAAGCTCTTTAGCACCAAACCATTTCTGGGCACTGCATGACCTGGCAAAACCATAATGCCCTATTGATAATGACTTGGATTGTGACACATTATGGTCCACCAAGTCTATAAGTTCACCTTATTGGCTCATTTCACTGAAAAAAATAAATATTGAACAGAAACACACACACACATATGCTTCACAATCACGCAATTAATAAGCTTCTAATTTTCCCATTTCTTAGTATTTTTAAAGACTTGATTATTTGTAATTTAGATGATGAGTTTTTAAGTAATACTATTAACATTTCAAGTACACCTCATTAGTAAATGATTTATAATATTAATGATGAAATAAGATTGTTGTAATTTGAACAGCTGGATTTTGCAACCATATGTGATCCAATGGTTTAGATTAGTCCAAGCTAATTAGGGACATGAACTCGCAACAAAGTACACATAAAAATCTATAAATAGGACTCTTACCGTTTCATTTTATTTAATCCCAAAACATTGCAATCAACCACTTTATGTAGGGGTGTTATCGTACTTTACATCTATTTTCTCGACCAAAAATTAATCTTCTAATCACTAATGGATTAAGGCAGTTTATTAACAAGAAAATTATAAATAGGATCTTATAACTGAAAAAAAAAAAAAGTAAAGGTTAAAACGGTGAAAGTGTAATTTTTTTTAATGATTTGCAATATTAAATCACAATACTCAAAAAGGAATAGATCGTACTATGTATTAGAAAAAACGAAATAGTCAAAGAGAAATTTAAAGATTTTAATACCCATCTAAAATTTATGGGTATTTATGAGGTTCCAATAAAAGTGTGTATGTGTAGGAGGGTGTTTTCAGTCATTTTAAAATTGGGTTGAAATCCCATTCAGATTCCTCACCATGGAAAGTGGAGAAAAATCGCACAGTTTGTTAAGCTATGTTGAACGCTATTTTTTTTTATTTTTTTTTCCTTTTTACAAATGCCCTAATATTATGATTTACATACTCAGAAAAGCTTGAATTAAAAATTGCACAAATATGCAAAATTAGATTTTTAAAATAAAGTTAGGGTAAAATGATGGGGTGTGTGCAACCTGACAGCATTTTAACGTGACATATACGCCTTTCTTTAAAGATAATACTTGGATTTAATTATGTTTTCATCCCATCATTATATTTCATTATTATACAAACACATGCACCTAAATTCAATTTTAAAAAAGCATTTAAAAAAAAAAACATCAATTAATTTTGTTCCGTTTATCATGTACAACGTTTGATGATAACAGTGCCGCAGACTCGCAGTGTCTGCGAGGGCCGCCAGCTCAGTAATTTTTTTTCTTTCTTTTTTTCCAATAAAAATAAAATCTGTTTCTATATATTTAAATTAAACCTGTGTGTATAGAGCAAGAATTAGAGAGAGAGAGAGAGTGAAGAGAGAGAAAGAGAGCGAGGCTGTTCCTTTTCTCCAGCTTTAATGGCGTGAGACTGTACCAGAGTGTTTTGTACGTGTATTATATACACAGTACATGTATGTATGTATGTAAAAAACCCATTTATGAAATCCATTCATCTTTGCATGCTTCACCAACTCTTTTCCGAAAAATTAAAAAACCCAAAACCCAGATGAGCTAAAAAAAAAAATTTAACCCCAAAGGAAACCCATTTATATTTAATTTTGTTTTTTCGAAACGAGAACAAAATGAAAAATGTTTTTGGAATTTCACCATCCCACAAGACCCCACTTTCTCCATTTTTATCATTAGGACTTTTGGGTTTCTGAGACCTACCCAGATGCTAAAAATCGGTAATCTCTTTTGGGTTCTCGTTTTTTCGATCGTTCTCTCGATGTTAGTTTTTCGATTACACTAGTATTTTATTTCCATTGCCGTTGTTGTGAAATCTTGTGTGTGTGTGTGTTTTCCCCTGTTTTTATTTCCCCTGTTTTTTTTTGTTTTTTGTTTTTTGTTTTGAATGTTCGAGAGAGTAGACATGAAGAATGATGATGAGTTCGAAATGTTACTGGGTGAGATCCCTCATGCAACATCATCCCCATTACATCATCATCACCATCACCACCATCATCCCGATGCCCATCATCATCATCATCAACACAACATCAATCTTGTCGATCATGGCTATGGACATGCATCATGTATGCCTCGCAGAGTAAATAGCCTTACACATACCCATTCCATGTACGATGAAGAGCTTCTGAAGCATAAATACGCCTGCGCGTCATCCCCCGTCAGTGGGCTCTCCATACATTCCGACGGCTCCTCTTCAAGCCTGTTCTCCGGCGGCGGCGGCCTCTCATTCTCCGACCTCCGATCCCCTTCCCCGCCTCCCCAAATCGAAATCCGCAGCGGCCACTTGATTCCTGGTAATGGGTTCTGGTTAGATTTCAAGAAAGATAACAACGATGATCCCAATTTCTTAGACGATTTCAATTTATCCAGAAATTTCAGTAAAATGTACATTAGCGATGAGCTAGAGTGTGGTGGCCCACATTTCCGAAACGGCGTTCAATCTCGCAGTAATAGAGGACCCATGAATTTCGCCTCCCCATTTGTTGAAATGCAGCATGATCAGAGAGTTGCTAATCTATTGGGCCCACGCTATTCACCGTCCGATCGGCCCGAACGGCTCTTCCCCCGGTCCGATTTCGGTAACCCTCCTCAGTTTTACCGGGCTAATGTGAGCAACAGTTTTCCGATGGGGCTCGTAATGCCTAACGTTGTACAGCTGGCGCATTTGGCGCCACCTCGTCGCCACGAGGAGAACACGAGGGAGGGTAGTTTGGTCATTCACGGCGAGCATCGAGGAGGACAGGCTCGTTCAAGGGGACAACACAATAATAATAATACCAAGGATGTGAAGCCTCATCAAGAAAAGATGTTCTTTTCGTTCTCTGTCCCGTCGAAATGTAGCTCGCTTTTGGAGGTGCAAGGGTACATATACCCGATCGCCAAGGATCAGCACGGCTGTAGATTTTTGCAACGGATGTTCGATGAAGGGAATGTTCAAGACGTGCAGATAGTGTTTAACGAGATAATCGATCACGTGGTCGAGCTTATGATGAACCCGTTTGGGAATTATCTGATGCAGAAATTGTTGGAAGTGTGTAATGAGGAGCACAGGATGCATATACTGCTGAGGGTGACCGAGGAGCCAGGGGAGCTTGTTAGGATATCTTTAAACACACATGGGTATGTAGGATTTTGCTTTGTGGGGTTTTTGATTCGTGGAGATCGTGCTCTTTTTTTTTTATGTTGTTACCTTTTTTTTTTTTGGTTATTCAGGACTCGGGTTGTGCAGAAGTTGATCGAGACGCTTAAAACGAGGCAGCAAATATCACTTGTTATTTCGGCACTTGAACCGGGTTTTCTTGCGCTTATTAAGGACTTGAACGGTAATCATGTTGTTCAGAGGTGCTTGCAGTGCTTTACGACGGAGGATAGTAAGGTAATTATGCGTCTTCTGAAAATCTTGGTCATGTTATAAGCCTATTATAGTTTGTGTAGCATGACGTTTTGTAATTATTCTTTTAATAATAGTTTCGGACTTGGTTAAAAGATGTGATGATTCAAACCCGTGTACAATTGATCAAATTGCATCTAAAACTTGGTTTTAGCTGTCACTTTGTGTTATATTCTCAAATGCTATCCTCATTACTCATTGGAAGTAATAAGTTTTATCTGTTTTCAAATATGACTCTATATGCGATTTTGCCTCATAAGCCACTCTGTATTATATATTAAAAACGAGTTTCTGCAATGCAAATACAAGGAAATGTTTTTAAACTTTATAGATATCATTCAAATGGTTTATACTATTAGTCTGCTAGTGATCGAATTACTAGTTTTCTTGCTTTTGCTTGCAGAGCCACAAAGTCAATTATAACATTAAGTTCTAAGCTACTGATAAAAGTATTCTGTTGGTTTCGATCTTTGTTCATTGTCTTAATTTTCCCTGATATTTCTGGAAATATTGTATAGTTTCTTTTCTGAAATGTATGTTAGCCCCATAAACTATGTTAGGCAGACTCATTTTTCTTCTAGAATAATCCTTTGGAGATTTTTCACATCTTTAAACATTTTCATATATTTTGTTGTCAAATCTCTCTGCAACATGGAAACTGGAGAAGGGTTAGTTTTGCTTTACCTTCATTTTTTGCATGTATTTTTCATAATTGGATTTTTTTTTTCCGTTTCTTGAGGAAAAGTTGACTTATGTTTACAATAAGTAAGTGGAGGATAGAAATGCTCATGGTTCAATTATATAAAAGCATAATGATTTTCATTTTTGCTCATTGTTGCTAAAGATGTCGAATTTTGAAAAAATAGCAGAAAAATAATTGCGCAATTAAATTTTCATTTTAACGAACCAAGATTCAAGTCTATGAAATGGTAGCTCTTTGCAACAATGACTCAGCATAATGATTTACTTAAAAAAAAAAAATCTACATTCATATGTCAACCAATGGATAATAGTAGCACGTGCATTCTTCGTATCACAGGGAACAAAACTTTTCTCGTTTTTTCTTTACGCTGTACATTACTTAATTTACTATATGCATTGATGCATTTTGCAGTTCATTTTCATTGCTGCTGCAAAGTACTGTGTCGAAATTGCGACACATCAGCACGGGTGCTGTGTTCTGCAGCGCTGCATTACTTACGCCACCGGAGAGCTTCGCGAGAATCTGGTCGAAGAGATTTCAGCAAATGGGCTTTTGCTTGCTCAAGATGCTTATGGGTAACACCCTTTTTTGTTAAGAGAAATATCTTCTCTTCTACTTGAAACTTTAAGGGATAATTACAAAAAGACCCCAAATAACTTTCGAATTTGCAAAAATACCCCTGAAGTTGGATTCAATGTTAAACGTACGGAGCTAACTGTAATATAGTTATAAATGTGAAGTGGGGTTTTGAATTTTTTTCTATTTTGAAGGGGGTAAATGTAAGACAAAATAAAATTTCTGGGGTATTTTTTGTAATTTGAAAGTTAGCTTTTTTTTTCCAACTAGGTCAAACCTCAAGGGTAGTTTTTGTAATTAACCCAACTTTATGTGCTTTTTTTTTTTTTTTTTTGAAGGAGATAAATGTAAGACAATAAAATCCCAGGGGTATTTTTTGCAATTTTGGAAGTTAGTTATTTTTAATATTTTAATTTGATTTTTTTTTTTTTTTTTTTTGATTAGGTCAAACATCAAGGGTAGATTTTGTAATTAAATCAACCTTTTAATTTTTCAATTGTTTTACAGCATTACATATAATGCAACTAATAAAACCAGAAATTAGTATCTCAAATTTCCGCATTCTTCAAACTTTGAATCCATCAATTGTTTTACAGCATGACATATAGTGCAACTAATAAAATCAGAATTTAGTTTTCTGCATTCTTGAAACTTTTAATATCGATTTAGCTTACAACATGACATAGTAACGGCCTGTATCAGTTTCATTTTTCAGTTTTTGTTGATTTTCTACATAAATATAATATGATGTGTTGAAGGACCAAATCATTTTCTTTGCATGCAGAAATTACGTCGTTCAGTTCATTTTGGAGCTTAAGATCCCGTCTATAACGTCCAAGTTGACGTCTCAATTCGAGGGTCACTACGTCCATCTCTCCAGACAAAAGTTCAGCAGCCATGTTGTCGAGAAGTGTCTCGCATTAGGTAATGAGGAGACCCGGTCAAAAATCATCCACGAATTACTCTCCGCAGCTTACTTTGAGCAGCTTCTCCAGGACCCACACGCTAATTACGTCGTTCAAACAGCTCTTCGTGAAACTCAGGTTTGTTTTTTTTATTAAGATTATTTATTTTTTCTAAATAAGATCTTATTTCTAACATTTCCCTTTTTCTTTTTTCTTTTTAACTATTTTAGTTTTAAAATTGTCATTGTTAACAATTCAAAAGCTCCATCGTCTTATTTATCCCAAATATAAGACTAATTATTTTCATAATAAGATCTAATACAGTAAAACCTCGATTAATTAATAAACTCGCTTGAATAATATATTCGTGTTAATCGATTATTTAAGAATCTGGCTAAATTAATAAATTATAGCGGTCCGAGTGCTATTAATTTATAGAGATTTTATTGTAATTATTAATCAACTCGGCAATAAAATAGCTAAGAAATAAGTTCGACATCTTTGACCAAAGTTACTTAAAATATGATTTTCAAAAACCAGGGTCGTCTTCATAATTCGTTGGTCGAAGCAGTCGAATCCTACAAGGCATTCTCGCGTAACAGTCCATATTCGAAGAGGATTTTTTCGCACAAGCTATTGAAGAGGTGATTTGTACAATGTGTCGTTTTTCTAAAGAATTTGTTGTTGTTCACTCCATTTATCATCGGCTCTCTTTCTATATATGGAAACTAGTTGTCCATTATTAGTTCATGATTTGCCGCGTGACCAGCTTTTGTCGATTTTTCTGGTCACCAGATGTTTTGTTACATCGGCTTTTTGATGCCCTATGAAGAGTGTAAAGAAAGGCAAAACTCTGTGGTTTTAGTAAGGTTGAAACGATGAACCGTGAATTTGTAGTAGTATTTGGTTGTTTTTGTTGTTTAATGTACTTTTCAGGGTATAATGTTTTTTTATAGCCTTGCTCCTTTGGTTCTTGACCTCGTGGGTGGACATTGTATTGTATATAGGCCATTTGAATGTTACTTAGAATTTGTTGCTGCATAATTTTAGCAGTTCTTGCAAATTCATCATATTCATGGCGCAGGGATGGTTTAATTTAGGAAATAGTGTGTGCAAACATTAAAAAATGAAATAAAACACATTTTAATGTTTGCAAAAGCAAATGCTGGCTTTTGTTTCTGATCCTGTTTCATCAAAAACAATTTTAAAGAATCAATTATTTTTAGAGCTTTTTTTTTTTTTAATCAAGTATTTTCAATTCATTACAAATAAATTTATATTAATTCTATGAAAAAAAATGTGATATCCGTGCCCAAAAAAATGTGGTACGGAAATAAGCTTATATATTTTAGTATGTGTTTGGTAAGCACGGTAAGCTAACTTATAGATTATTGACAGAAATTATAAGTTCATGTATTTAAATATGCCTAGATTGGTCGGATGAATTTGTTTGAAAAATTTGAACTTATCTCATATACTAATATTAAAAGCTTTTCAAATAAGCTTATGCTGTTTTTTGGTTGCATTTCTCTTTTAACCCCCTACCTTTTTCATTTTTTTTGGACAAACTACACTATTATTTAGGTATTTTGAAATATTTTATTTTCTTTCACCAATTTATTAATTATAGACTTATTTTAGAATTTTGTAATACTATAATTATTATTATTATTATTTGACTCTGCTCTCCCAGGTCCCTCATCTGAGATCCCTGGGTAATTGGCCTACAATATAAAGAAAGAAAAAAATTTATCCACCATTGAAAAAGTGTACTGTGCAATTATCAATAACTTGACTATAAATATTTTAAACGATAATGGTAATAAAAACAACAATAATATAAATTAACAATGTTAAAATTATATTGAAAATAACAAGAACACTATTATTTTAAACATGTACTTTTGTGTAACTTTGTTTGTATGCTTGGAAAGTACAATAAGCTAACTTATAGCTTATTTAGAGAGCTTTTAAGCGCCCTATATTCAAATAAGTCTTGTTTGGTTTGATGAACTTATTTGAAAAATTTGAACTTATCTTAAATGCTGCTATTACATGCGTTTCAAATAACCTCATTGAGTTTTTTAATTTATTCCTATTTTACCCTTTTTTTAAACTCTATTATTTTATTAGGTATGTAATTTATTTTTTTCACCCCTCTATTAATTGTTGCTTGAATATCTAACATTAATTTAGTTTTGTACTATTATTGTTGTTGTTTTTGTTTTTGTTATTATTATTATTATTATTATTATAGCTTGTCTTTAGAAATTGGCCTGCATATAAAAAAAAAACTCTCAAGCCCTTAAAAAAAGTATTGTGCAATTATTAAATACTATTGCGTGCGCGCGCGCGCGCGCGCGCACACACACACACACACACACACACACACACACACACACATATATATATATATATATATATATATATATATATATACTAGTTCAATACCCGCATATTACGCGAGATTTTAAAAAGAGTACCGCTCATTAAAAACACAAAAAGAATAATATTAAGAATGGTATATAAATAATATTTACATACAAATCGGAGCATTATTTATTCTAATTACAGTATAATTGGTTTTCACAATAATTAATTTTTAAGTATTTTACCGGTAGTCACGTAATTAGTTGTAAGATTGACTCAAACTTTTGTGCACCCCGTTTTTAATAATTAATTTAAAAGCACGTCAGTTTGCTGGCAAGTGTACGAGGTAACTGTAGGGTGATGAGTTTGACTCGAGTCGTATCTATCGAGGAAACAACTGTTCGGTCTTTTCAATGTTTTTCTCAATTACGAATAACATACATATACATTTGGGGGTTTGAATAGATTGATTCGATCATTATAAACTAAGACGATAATTAAACTAATTAAACTAATTACTTTAAACTAGATTATCAACTATGAGCAATGATTAAACTACTTGAACTCAAGAACTAAGAATTAATAGCAACTAATCTAACAGCATGAATATAATAAATTATCACTAAACAATGTATCATATGAATCTAAGATTAACGAATAACTAAGCATAAATTAATCGCATAAATCAACTAAATTAATCAATATCCAATAACAAGCATAAACGATTAAGCTAATTAAACTAGTTCTAGCATTAACTAAGAATTAAACTAACAATTAAACTAGAAATTAACTACTAAATTAACTAAGAGTTTAGGAAACTTATTGGAACTATTAAAAGCAGTAAAAAGCTCCAGCTATTCCAGAGGTTGAACGTTGATCTTGGGCGAAGAATGAATCCCGAACTCGAATTCGATGTTTTGGACGCGTTGTTCTTCGATCCTTGATCTCCGTCTTCAAATCTCGTTATGAGATGTGGGATTATTGTTATTATAAGCTAAAGTACCCTAAGAGGTCGTGCCTTACCCTTAAAATCCGAAATAATGAGGGTTTATATAGATTTTGCATGACCTGGCGCATAAGAAACCCTAAAATCCGAATTCTGGGCCGTCGCGTCGACGGTGCGTCGACTGACGCGTGCCGGTGCTCGGCAGACTTGGTCGGCAGGTGTGCGCGTCGACTGGGCAGGTGCGTCGACGGTGTGCGTCGACATCGACGCTTCAGCAAGTAGCGTCGGCAGTGCGTCGACAGTGGTGCGTCGACATCGACGCTTCAGCAAGTAGCGTCGACGGAGCGTCGACTGACGCGGTCATGACTCGCTGGCATGGCTCGCGTCGACGGTTCGTCGACGGTCGCGTCAGTCGACGCGACTGCACGTCTGTCTCAAATTCTCGATCTTTTGCTAGTCGTTTCACCGGAAAGCTTGTTCTTCACTTCTTGAACATCGAACCTCGTCTATTACGCGTTAAACTCTTCCGGTTACTTAGCTGTAAGATGAAAAACAACGAAATATCACCTACTTGCATCAATTACGATCAAAATGCGGTAAAATAAGCTGAAATTATAAAAATACGAGATTAAGCTTAAATTGTCCAACTTATACCAAAAACAAATATAAAAACGAACTAAAAAGCTAATAAAAATAAGGACAAATCTACTCTAATCAAAGATATAGCAAAATACCTAAACTTGAAATGTAACACATAGAAAATTGAGTTTGTAAAAATGTAAATCATACATCACCCACTTATCTCATACGAATATGTAATATAAAAACTAAAATTTATAAGGCACTGATAATTCTATTGAAAAACATCATATATCTAACTTATATTATATATAATATTATTTTATTATTATTTTTTGTTTCCCTTTTTTTTCTATGCGTAAGACATTCATTTGTTCATGTAAATATATAATTTATTTATCATTACATTACATTGATATTAGATAAACATTTAGAATATATTTAATATTTATTTTCCAAGGTGTAATAATTTATTTATTTATTGTTGTTGTTGTTGTTTCTTTTTCTTTTTTTTTTTTTTGGCGTAACAATAGTTTTATATTATTTTTAATGTATTCTCAATGCATTATATTAGGATTAGATACCAATTTTAAGTTTGTATTTTTTATATTTATTTCCCTTTTGTAATCATCTTATAACTGTATTTTTCTTAAATAAAATATTTGAGATTCTAATAATAAATTTATTTCAACTTTTATTATAAATAAATTTTAATTCAACATATATATATTTTCTCTAATTAAATATTAATTTTTTTATTAGTAGGATAAGAGTAAGATATTGAATTAGTCAAAACATGATAAAGAAAATACTGAATAAAATATTAATTTTTTTATTAGTAGGATAAGAGTAAGATATTGAATTAGTCAAAACATGATAAAGAAAATACTGAATAGATAACATATAATAAAAGGAAAATATTAAATTATGAAAAATATAATAATAAAAAAATATTAAATTGAGTGAAGTATATAAAGCAAGATATTAAATTAGGTAGATATTAGGTTCAGTGACATTGAAGCACCATAATTTTTTCCGAAGGTAACAAAGCGTTAGAAGTAGACACATAAGATATGAGCATTTTGTATTAATATATAGGGTATATATATATATATATATATATATATATATGCAATAAAAATAATAACAATTAAATTTACAATGGTAAAAATATATAAAAATAAAAAATAACATAAATATTATTTATTTTAATCACGTGTTTTAGGTAGTTTTGTATTTTTGTATATATATATATATAGCCAATATAAACAATAACAATTAAATTTCAATGGTAAACATATATAAAAATAAAAAATAACATAAATACTATTTATTTTAATCACGTGTTTTAGGTAGTTTTGTATTTTTTAGCTAACTTATAAGCTAGATTTTTCAAACGCTTTTATTTACATTTGCTAGTTTCTCAGTTAAACATCCATCCAATGTATAGCGGTTTCCACTTAAGACGAAGATGCTTGCATGTCTATCGATTATTAGCTCACAATTAACTTATTGTTTATTACCTAATTTTTCATCTTTATCCGCCAAATATCACATGTATTTATGAGCTAGATTATCAGCTAAATTTACCGCTTTTATTTAGATCAGCTAGTTTTTCGTCCATCAGTCATTAACTATCAGTTATCGGCTAGTTTTTCAACTATCAAATTGCTTATCAACTTTATCCGCCAAAAATACCATTAAGATATTTAGAGCTTTTGAGATGTTTAATTATTTGGATAGAATAAAATAAAATAACTCACAAGATGTTAGTAATGATATTATTGTACTTAGATGTCAAAGTTAAATTAGTAAATTGAAAACAAGCTCTTTTTTGTTAAAATAAGTTGGGGTCCCTACTTTTTAAATACAACTTATAAGCTCATAACATCTTAGTGTATATTTGGTAAGTACAATAAACTAGCTGCTTATAGCTTATTTATAGAGCTTATAAACTCCATGTATTCAAATAAACCTTGATTGGTTAGACTGACTTATTTGGAAAATATGAATTTATCCCATATATTGCTACTACAAGCGTTTCAAATAAACTTACGAAGCTTTTTGGTTTATTTCATTTTGAAAACTACACTATTATGTTAACTAGTATTATACTCGTACGTTGCACGGTAATTTTTTTATTTTATTTTTATCTCAAATAAAAATAATTGGGTTTGATGTATTAAAAACTTAAATAAATTATTGTATATATGTATATTTCAACTATATATATATGTATTCTAATTATTATTCAAAAATTGAATAGTATTGAAAATAGTTATAACGTTGTTTATAAAAAGATTGTTATTAGACGAAGTGTACTTTACATATTATGAATAAACTTCCTTGTACACAATATTTTTAGTTTTGTTACTACGTTTATTCTAATTATCGACGATCAATATTTTTATACCTTTACAATTGATCACTCTTGATATGACAACGTACAATCATGACTGAAAACCGACTTCTGTAGTAAAAGTCCAAAGTTAGAGAGAGAGAGATTGTCCTTAACATTTGTCGTCATGGCGTATGACATGATCACAAGAAATTGTCGTTGTTGGAACTTGAAAGGCAACCTAGGTTTATGTGGTGTGGTAATCATTTTAGGGGTCAACGCTAATTAACCTGCATTGCTTCATTTAAGAATCTTAACCTTTACAACATGATTACAAAGTTTTATAAAAACCAATATGGTCCCATTACACAACACAAGTAAATGATCGATATTTTCCAACAATACGACTAAAGTTTTTATTTTCAGTTTTAGATCATGGTTCGGCAATCTAAAACATTTGATGGTGTTTAAAAATTTTGATTCAACATATATTCATTAATCAAAATGACACGTCCCTCTAAATAAGCGGAGTGTTCAGTAGTTTTCCATATTGTAGATATGTGATCGCCATAATTGACGCAACATTATTACCATCATCTTTCAATAATAGATCATATGAGATTTAAATTTAAATGATACCATCATTTGGTCCTCCAAAAGTTCCATATCTTATACTATTTATCTAGTCGGTGATTTTTAAAAATTTGACATATTCGGGATTTGAATTGAGATTTTGCAACCTCATATTATTGATAAACCTCAAAACCATGTAATGAATTCATAAATATAAAGATTCTATCGTCGCATGAATTATGTATGGTCAGTATCTTTTGAAATAACCGGTAAAATTTGAAGAAAATCTCCACCAAGAACTATTATTTTTTCCACCGAATGGATGATGCATGTTAATAAATTTCATGGTGCTGCTGCTAGGGCGAAACGGTCTGTCCGCGATTCAGACGCAGAAGAAGGCTGAGGATGCGGAGGACAACAGTCAGGTCTGCCACGACGACATCGCACGGCTGGTGAAGGCTCAGACGCTCGACGAATTGCACTCGCTGCAGAAGAAGAAGTCGGCGCCGACCACGGCGCTCCAGGCGGCGCAGGGGCCGTTTGCCAAGGAGGAGCGCCACAAACAGCAGCTTCAATCCATCAGGTAAATAAATCTTATCCCTTCGAATTGAAGCGGTCGGGCTGTTTAGAAGCTCTTGGGCAGATCTGGATGCAGGTATGATTAATTATTTTTGTTTTTTTGATTTTTGATTAAAAAAAGCGTTTATTTCCGACTAATTTTTTTTTTCAATTCGTGATAGATCTGGGAATATTGTTGATTTATGATTTTGTCGATCTATAATTTGTGTTGACGGGTGGCGAGTTCGATGGTGTTGACGGGTGGCGAGTTCATGAAAAAGGGGGAAATGATGGTGATACCGTGTGGGTTGTCGTTGGGGTCCCACATCACGGTTGTCGGGAGGACGAAGTGGGACCACGTGGATAATTCATCGAGGATAGCGTTGGCGAAGGACGTTATGGTTTCGCAGTTTATGATGGAGCTGCAGGGTTTGAGGGTTGTGGATGGGGAGGACCCGCGTAGGATACTGCATTATAATCCGAGGTTGAAGGGGGATTGGAATGGACGGCCCGTGATTGAGCAGAACACGTGTTATAGGATGCAGTGGGGGTCGGCTCAGAGGTGTGAGGGGTGGGAATCGAGGGCCGATGAGGAAATTGGTGAGTTTTTTTTTGTTTTGTTTTTTTTTGTATTTTATGGTTGATGTGAATTGTGTGGTATATTATTTTGAAGTAGATATTGTTTGGATATGTGATTTTAGTTGTTGATGGTCTGTGGAATGGTGTTATGGATTATGGTTGGTGGATGAAATATTGAGGTTACGATTTGATATGATATTACTTTGAAGAACTTTGATTTGCTAGAGAATAGTGATGGAAAATCTTGGGGGGAAAAGGATGAATATTGAGAATGAGATTAGGGAGATGAAAATGTAACAATACAAGTTGATTTGATTGGTATACGTGAGTGGCTGATTAGTAGAAATTGTGGGTAAATATGTAATAATAATTTATTCTTTTTCTAAAAACATGTCAATGTGATTGGTGAAAGAAAAAATGGGAGCAGTAGAATAGTTTTTTTTTAACCATTTGGCAGAGTTCATTCCACTAGTATCTTAGATAGAAGTCTTAGAAAAGTGATTTTGATTAAATTTTTTTTGCCAAACAGGGCATTAGCAGAGTATTTGTCCTGTGATCTCCCCTGCAAGCTTCTATCGGACGATGTTTATGTTACAGCATTTTGTACACAAGCTATTGAGATAGCGTTGTCGATTCTGGCTCAACTGGGTGTTAATATCTTGCTGCACAGGCCCAGATTCCCAATTTACGGGCTTTGTGCTGCATTTAGAAACCTCGAGGTGCGTTATTCCGACCTTATTCCTGAGCAGCAATGAGAGGTCGATCTCGGTGTCGTGGAGAAGCTAGCGGATAACAATACTGTTGCTATGGTTATCATAAACCCCAGCAATACATGCGGAGATGTTTATACGTATCATCATTTAAAAGAGGTTCGTTTGATTTTATGGTGTTTCAACTAAATATATTCCCTTTTAATAAAGTCAACTTTAACCTTCCGTTTTGCAAAACAATGTCGGGCTTTTAATTCTCAACTACTTAATCAGATTGCTAAAACTGAAAAGCGACTCGGTCTTGTAGTGATTGCTGACGAAGTTTACGGTCATTTGGTCTTTGGAGATTACTCTTTTGTGCCGATGGGGATTTCTGGATCTATAGCTCCGGTGATTACTCTCGGATCTATGTCGAAGAGGTGGTTAGTACCGGGCTATCGCCTTGGTTGGTTGGTTACGAATGATCCGAATGGTAGTTTAAAAGGCGATGTAGCTTCGGAGTAGTTATTGTCGATCTTCCAATAGGGATGAAGGTATCGAACTACGTTGCGGTTGTTCCAAATTCTGGAGGATAATGTCGTGAGGGAGGGAAAGAAGGAGTGAGTAATGAAAGTTTCTGAGCTAGCAAAAAGTTGTTTGAATGTTAAAGGTGACGATAGGACGTCTATCAAGGAAGTGGCGACGAAACTAGAGGGTCTACGAGTTGGAGCAAAATATTCTTGGGTTCAATTAGAGAATAATTCAGGGGAATCTTTGCTCGGGATGGATGGCATCACAAATAGCGGTGCTAATGGATTTAGTATTGGGTTTGATAGCCTCAGAGATCATACTTTACCTGAATATGATTATTGATTTTACTTATGCAAATGGGGCAGAGCAGATTCCCCTTATGATTACTGTGTAAGTCGTTTTCATAATTGTTCATCATAAAATATAAATGAGTCCCAAATCTTGAACTTCATGATTTTCACGATTAATTATTAATAATAATTATGACTAACCGTGAGTAGCCATGTCCTTCCCTTGTTCTGACAAGTCTGATTATTGAACGGTCTGATTATTGAATATATCTAATTTCTCTCTCCTTCCGTCCTTAATTCCAGTCTATGATATTCGTGAATTGATAGATAATAAAAGAAACTGAAAAATTTAAAAGGCAGAGAGAGGACCAAATATAATTTTTATCTGCTTGAGTAGTTATTGTAGAACAGTTAAACCACAGTCTATCAACGTGTGCGTAGTTGGTAAAAAACCAACTCTCCAACTAACCAATAACATATTTATAAAACTTATCTAATTAAATTTATTAATTACATAAACCATCAATTATATATCAAGACTGATTAATTAATATCTAATTTATATATATGGCACATTGGCCACATATATCTAACATTCTCTCACTTGGCCGAGTGACAGAATATACGTTCATGGTTTAAAAAATTAATCATAATGTGCACATCATAATGATAAGTTTTAATTTCATTGGTCGATTCATAATTCATTATTAAGTATWTACTAATATGAGTCAYGRMGGYTCTMTATCAATCACYMGACATAGTTCCTTCCATGTACCACAATATTAGTTTTCTACTTAAATTATTATAAACGTAAAATCAATAATGGTCCACATTAATGTCTAATAATAGACAAGATCATGTTAAAGTTGTGTCAACATTTATGTATACATTAATGACAAACAGGATACCAATTAGTTTTCAGAAACAATACATAAAAGAGCTCAAAGTGTCAAATACATAAAGCATGGAATCATTAGGTTACATTAACAATCCCTATTGTCCCGACATGTTCAATAAATGCTTTTGGAGATAATCCTTTAGTTAAAGGATCTGCAATCATGAGATTAGTGCTAATATTCTCAATTGACATCTTTTGTTACTGAACTTCTTCTTTTAACGACAATGTATTTTAGTTCCATATGTCTAGCACCTTTTGAATACTTGTCGTGTTTAGAGAAGAAAACTGCTGCGACATCATCACAATAATCTCTCAGCGGCTTGGTAATACTGTCGATATTCCAAGTCCTGAGATAAAATTTCGCAACCAATTTACTTGAAGTGAGGCTTCAAAGCATGCCACAAATTCAGCTTCCATAGTGGATGCAACAATGTCAGACTGCTTCACACTTTTCCATGATATTGGTCCCCCAGCTAATAGGAACACATAACCAGATGTGGATTTTCTCGTGTCAACACATCCGGCATGATCTGAATCTGAATAACCGATCACCTCTAAATGATCAGACCTACGATAAGTAAGCATGTGATCTTTTGTCCCTTGCAAGTACCTCAATACTTTCTTTGCATCTATCCATTGATTTTTTCCTAGATTGCTTTGATAACGACCAAGCATTCCAACAACAAAACTGATATCTGGCCTTGTACAAGTCTGTGCATACATTAAGCTCCCAACAATTGATGCATAAGGAATATCTTTCATTTGCTTACGTTCCAATTCATTCTTTGGACATTGCATAACATTAAACTTGTCTCCCTTCTGAATTGGAACGATACTTGATGAGCACTTTCCCATTCTAAATCTCTCTAAAACTTTGTTAATATATGCTTTCTGAGACAACTCTAACAACCCTTGTGATCTATCCCGAAATATTTCTATTCCGATCACATAAGTTGCCTCACCCATATCTTTCATTTCAAAGTTCTTCGAGAGAAATCTCTTGGTGTAATACATCAAATCAGGATCATTCGTTGCAAGCGAAATGTCATCAACATACAAAATTAGAATAATAAACTTGCTCCCATTGACTTTCAGATAAATACATTGATCAACAATGTTTTCTTCAAATCCAAAAGAAGTGATGATATCATTGAACTTAGGATACCGTATACGAGAAGCTTGTTTAAGTCCGTATATTGATTTCTTAAGTTTACACACCATACGTTCTTTTCCTTCTATGGAGAAGCCCTCAGGTTGATCCATATAAACTTCTTCATCCAAATTACCATTGTAGGTGGGTAAATTGACCCGTGTCGATCTTAGAGGAAAATAAGATTCGTAAGTTCCATTTGTGTTTGTTTTTCACGAATAAAAAAATAATAAAAATAAATAATTTAAATACTCAATCAAGAACAATGAACATAGGATTTATTAACTTTTAAGAAAAATTTAAGAAAACAAGGGTTCTAGAGCTTCGATTCGTCTCCACGATCTCTTGGAAAAATCCAATTGATGGTTCACAACGAATCTAGGCTCTAGACCCATAAGATCTAACCAACAATTATCATCAATCTCAATCTCATAAACCCATACCAATCATCAAAACAATCAAGATCCATACAATTCATCATACTTGGAGGGTTGTTTGTTTGAAGATCAATTATACTAAATTAAAATATCAAAGCAAGAATTTAAAATGTAATAACATTAAATTAAAACAATTACCTGAATCGAATTTACCAACATGAATTTAAAACGCAACGATTAACTAATACGAATTTAAAAACTTAATATCTAGATTCATGAACTAAAGGTTTTCGAAAACTAAGAGTAATAAGAAATCACCCAACTCATATGAAATCAAATAGCATGAACTAACTCAACTACGTAAACGAAATCAAATAGCATAAACAAAATCAATAACGTAAACGGAATCTAAGTAGCATGAACGGAACTTAAATAGCATGAAAATATGAACGAGATCTAATCTCAAATAACCAAGAATGAATCAAGCAACTAAATTAAGTAAAAGAAAATTGAAAGCTTACTAATTAACGGAGAAAGTAACGTCGTCCAATCGAAAAAATCCGCGAATTAAAACTAAAGAACTATTAATCTAAAAACTATAAATTTAAAACTAAGAAATATGGAGGAAAGAAAATAAAGAACACTCTTGGATTGTCATCCCCATGAGGTTCGAGAGTTGGAAGAGAGTTCTCGTGTGTGATAGGCGTCGCTCCTTTTATAGGATTTGGTGGTCTCCTTTTCTATCACCAAATCATTTTTCAAATAGGTATCTTGATTTTATTTCCTTTTTTATTCCAAACACTCCAATAATAATTATTCTCTTTTAATCCTTCAAAGGAAAGGTCTTCTCTCCTTGACCAAGTCTTCACAGTTGCTAATAATATAGTAGGACCCTTTTTAAAAATGCGTTGGAGCCGGGCTTGTTCGTTTTCTGGGTCAAAAGCTATTATTTTTCGAATTTGCGATCGCACTGGGTAACCCAGTGTCGGTGGATGTACCCAGTGTTGGCCAACCAGTGCAGCAAGTGTCGGCCAGCGTGGGCAGTAGTGTCCACCATGGACTCGGACACTGGGTATCCCAGAGGCAGCCTGGTACCCAGTGTCAGCTGTAATACTTCAAATCGAGACTCGTTTTCGCTAAAACTTCACTCGTAGGCCCAACCTCGACTATCTTCAGGCCAAAACACTCCAAAATACCTGAAATAAACATAAAATTAATTAATTATAATTAAAATACGATAATTGGAGATAAGAAAATATGCTCAATCTATTCAACTTTCACCGAAATCAACAATAAAAATGAACTAAAATACTAACTAAAATCAAGACAAATTCATGTTAATCAACATCCTAATAAATACATGAAAGCCCAATGCCTTAAATCTTATTGGAAAATTTGCAAAATTTGTCCTGTAAGTTTTACCTCTTTTAATTTGTATCCTGTAAATACAGGCGGTTCGAAAATTGTACTGTATCTTTAAAAATTTTGCGTTTTATGTCCTCTAAATATAGACGGTTTGAAAATTGTCCTTTATCTTCAAAAATTTTCGCGTTTTTTGTCCACTAAATTTTCGCGTTTTATGGTCTTAGAGGACATAAAATGTAGAGATTTTTTAAGATACAGGATAATTTTCGAACCGCCTATATTTAGAGGACATAAAACGCGAAAATTTTAAAGATATAGGACAATTTTCGAACCGCCTATATTTTGAGGACAAAAATTAAAAGGGGTCAAACTTACGGGACAAAAATTGCGATTTTTCAAACTTTATTTGATGACTTTAACTAGGCTTTCCTTATTTGACAGTTCACAATATATAATTATTTCACATATAAGCCTAATATTGGATTAAGGATCCAACAATCTCCCACTTGGGCTATATGTGTAACTTTATAATTATACATTGCAAGAATATAAGCGTACGAACTCAACTTTGTTGTCATAACAAATAATTTATTTATATCCAATCCGGTCCATCAGCCATATCAACATAGGATCAAAGCGGTCTTCATTACATTTATCGTAACTCGATCCATCAATGGTCATGTATGTTAACACAATTGAATGACATGGATCATGATGTGGATATGTAGCATGGAGATTTCATGTATTGTGATCGCAACATGCTTATTTCCAACTGCTTCACCTTAAAACCTTAGTGAGATCAACCATATACTAAATCAAAGAGTGAATCAACCAAATAACTTTAGTTTGTGCAGAAAATAAACTCAAAATATCCTTAAACTGAAGTAACTGGAAAATATATCTGCAAAAGAGAACATTATAATCATAGAACTCCCACTAAAATTAAATATCCTCAAAAAGTCTGACACCCATACTAGAAGTATGCTCATGAAACATTTTGGGTGGCAATCCCTTTGTAAGTGGATCGGCAATCATTGAGTTTGTACCGATATGTTCAATAGACAACTCTTCACTTTGAATTCTCTCTTTAACAACTAGAAACTTGATGTCTATATGCCTAGAGTTCGTCGAGCTCCTATTGTTATTGGAATACAAGACTTCCGATTTATTGTTATAAAAACTTGAGTGGATTTTCAATATCATCCACTATGCGCAGCCCCGTGACAAAGACACCACTGACTCGCGGTTAGAAAACTCAATCGAGTACAACTTACTGTCCGGAAGAGAGTGGCAATAAAATGCAGCAAATGACAGAGAAATTATATGGCATGCTACGGTAATCTGTTCTGGGTGTTTTCTAATTTTTTTTTATCATAGAATGTGAAGTTCGGTTCGTCACGGAAGAAGCATACGTTGTCACCTTCGTTTTAACGGTTGTGGCCAACGCAAGCTGAATCATCTCTTCCATTGATTTCACACATTTTTTCAGTTCACCCGTCAATGGTGAACTGTAACACATGGGCATTACATTTTGAAGATTGACCTTCAAAGCTCAAAAATCGCCTCGTACGTCAAGGAAATTTGGGATACAACCGTGCTGGTATGAATGATCGAGGGGGAAGGTCGTCATGCAGGTTTGCAACCCACATGACGTTTCCATATTGCAATTGCTTCTCTCTGAAGAAAGTCTGACTCACATCCACATGGCCCGCCGGTCAAGAACTATGATTAATAGATTTTACGTAGATGTAGCCTAAGCCTGTCGGCCAGATTACATCTTCATTTCTACTGGTGCAGTCTAAATTAGCTCGATGACACAGATCATCGTGCTTAACATCATGAAAGGTTGTTTCTTCCACGTGTTGTTAGTTTTTGGATGATGGTAGAAGGCATTTCTCCATACACATTCATGCATTTAGATTAAGCTGCTGGGGGTTAGGGGGATCAAAGCAAGGAAAGGAGATCTTCTTTGGTATGAACTAACCGGAGCGAGCAAGCAAGGCAAGAGCTCGTGGCAAGTGAGATCAGAGAATGTGAAAAATCTTTTTTTCTCCGCATTTGTCATGAAGTAGAAAGAGACAAGAGCGTATTCTTCAAATCCAAAACTCACTCTTTTCCAACTCTTTCTCGGGAGGGAGTCGACTGAACATCTCAGCCATTGGCGGGAATTTTGCCCGCATCCGATCCCCAATTCTTTTTCAACCCGGATGATCGTGTTGGGTGAATTGTGACCTCGTACGATCGTGTCGGGTGACCAAGAGCCGCTTCGTCAAAGTACTTACTTATGGGCTACTTCTAAAATTTATTTTGTATACAAAATAAATTTTGGAAAAAGAATGTGTATGGTGAAATGCCTTCCACCATTATCCAAAAACTAACGACACTCACCGTGGAAGAAACAAACTTCCATAATGTTAAGCACGATGATCTGTGTCATCGAGCTAACTTAGACTGCACCAGTAGAAATGAAGATGTAATCTGTCCGACAGGCCTAGGCTACATCTACGTAAAACCTATTAATCCTAGTCCTTGACCGACGAGGCCATGTGGATGTGGGTAAGACTTTCTTCAGAGAAAAGCAATTGCAAGAGGGAAACGTCACGTGATTGCAAATCTGCATGACGACCTCCCCTCGATCATTCCTAACATCACGGTTGCATCCCAATTGTCGGGTGAACTGAAAAAATGTGTGAAATCAATTGAAAAGATGATTCAGTTTGCGTTGGCCACAACCCGGTAAAACGGTGACGGTAAAACGGTGACAGCGTATGCTTCTTCTGTGACGAACCGAACTTCACATTCTATGATAAAGAAAATTAAAAACCACCCAGAACAGCATGCCATATAATTTCTCTGCCATTTGCTGCATTTTATTGTCACTCTCTTCCGGACAGTAAATTGTACTCGATTGAGTTTTCTAACCGCGAGTCAGCAGTGTCTATTTGCCATTTTGTCACCTCAGCTTGGCCACCAAATCATGCTGCATTTTCTGTTGTGGGAGGACGCCCGGGGCAAGGGGAAATTTGCCATTACTTTGGCAACAATGATGTAGTTTGACTTTAATTACGCTGCATCATGAGATATATGTATGAGCTCTCTCTCAAGTAATCATAATTATGAAATAAATATATGTACGAGGCCTCTCTCCTCTCTCTCAAGTAATCATATATGAAATAAATATCGTCGTTTTAGTCTTTTAGATGGTACTCTTACGTATTTTCTTAACAATAATAATAATAATCTCCGCTCAGATTGTTCATTTTTCTTATATTTTTTAATCAAAAGAGTGTCACCACCTCATGTGACATGGTTTCACACTAATTTTTATCTATTGCAAATGTGTTTCATCCTCATCCTCAGACACTATTAATGTGATAACGTGACTGTGTTTTTGAAGGTAATATAATTTTTAATATTAGCCAAATGATTAGATAGAAAAGAAAATGTTGAAAACCAATTTTCAAATGAAGAGGTTTAAAATAAATTTTTTATTTAAGAAAGAAAGAAGTTGATGACTTATTTTTAAAGTTTTCACCGACTTTTTTGATCGTGATTATTGTGATTTATCATGCACATATTACATGATTTCCTTTTATTCAAAAACATTAAAATTTATATGAATTCCAAACACAACTTATAAAATATGAAGTATAAATATTTACAATTTTTCAAAAAAAATCTTGTTTAAATGCTATGTATTTATTTTATTTTATTTGTTTTCTCAAGTTTGATATAATAATTAGCTAATCTAACAAGTCATTTAAATGATTACGAATTGTACTTCTTCACTCTTTATATGTGAGAGATTAATTAAGTAAATAACAGCAGTGAAGTGATATGCAATAAACTTTACCAAATTAGCAATGGTTTGATTTAAACTTAAGAATTTGGCCTCTAATAAGTATATCGCACTACGTACGCCAATATGTGATAATGCTATATGTTGGGCCACTATGTGAAGTACAATCACTTCATCACGTAAATTATTAATATTAACCTACCAAGTAATAAAATAAAATAGAAAAAGTTTTTTTTCGCATAAAGTTACTCGGTCAATAAATAATTTGAGTCCAATATAATATAAAACTAACAACAGACATCCAATTTTTCTCATAAATCTACTATCCTATTTCATAATGAAAAATGGGTAGCTGTCAAAATTATTGAACATTTTTTTCCTCCAAAATAAGGTTGGTAATTAATTTGTCATCGTTGTATATTCCAGCCATTATTATTTTTTGTCTTTCTATAAGCCCTTTTCTTCAATGAGTATCATATGATGCTAAGCTTTTCAAGAAAATAATTGACATTTATATTACAAGTTTCTCAGATAAATGCAATCTAGTTTTTAAGACAATCAAATTCATAAATGGTTCCAGAAATAGTCATTACCTCTTTCCTGAAAATCTTTATCGGTTTTTACAAAGCCAGCAACCAAGGCCGGAGGCAATGCCGAGACCCATTCATCACTGTTAAGATCATCAGGAGGAATAGCACTCAGCACATTGTTCAACAGATTCTCCTTGGAATATACAGCAGCTGCAGATCCATTGTGGCCATCAAATAACTGTAAAGAACAATACAATAACAACTGTAAGAAGAAAGCGAAGGATGCAATATTACTAAATAAAAGGGACAATTAACCTTTTATGTGATGGATAATTGGAACATTGAAGAGCCCTCGTTAAAGATGAAAATATACGTCAACCCCAACTATAATTAAAACACGCTTAGACCAATATAATAGGATCGATGATTACGATAAGCACTCTCAATTTACCATTTCTTCAACTTTCAAGAATGAATTCGAAAAGTTAAGGAACAAATTACTTTCTCCGACAAATAACATGGTTAAGTACAAACAGAAAAAAGGTGATCCAAAACGTACAAGAATGACATCGTCGTGTACACGTGGCAATCACACGGTTCATAAAAGTAAAAGAATAGTACATGAAAGCTCATGGGATCCAACAGCAATAAATCCCTCATCATTACAGTCTCGTGTTTAATTTTTCTCCTTCTCTATTTCTTTCTCATTGCGGACAATATTATTCCCTCTTCTGAATTTATTTTTCGTTCCAAGAACGAACAAAGATTATAGCAGGAAAATGTGAAGAATCATTATCCGGTCAAAAACATGACAAGCAGGACAGGGCATCTATGCAATAATAGGAAAAAAATATATAAATAACAATAACTTGAACGTACTGCATAGACAGAAAATGTGGTGACGCCATCACCCAATACACGTTGACATTCGGTTTAACGAAGGTCAAATCCTCGCCTTTCTTGCTCTGACTGGCCTGGCCGTGCAAAAGCTCGGGCTTCTCAATCTTCTCATTGGCCAACTCGCGCTTTAATAACACCGATAATGGGACCGTGGTATGATGGTCACCACTCTTGGACAACATTTCTTGCCCACCACCTCTAATCCCCCAATATCACAAAAATATCACAGCCTCTCTGTTTTAATTTCTTTTTCCTTTTTTTTTTCTAAGAACCCTTCTGCCAAATCAATCTTCCCCTTTATAAATCCAAAGAAATTCTACACAAACAAGAAAAAAAGGGAAATTTACTCCACAATTCAAGATAACCCTAAATATGTGAAATGATACAACCAAAAAGATCCTCTTAAATTAAAACATACAGCGAACCAGAAACATTAGAAAACACAAAAACCATGAAATATCAAGATTAACGAGAGATATTGACGGAAAGGCGCAATGTGGAATGCCAGGGTTTTAAAACCGCCAAAAACAGATAAAAGGGTCAATTAATAATTCATGAAAATCAGCAACGAATAGAAAAGGAAAAGAAAAGCAAACGCACAAATTAGTCAATAATGGCGAAATATGTTTTGTCCGGTTGGGTTCACCAATAAACGCAGATCCCGGCGTCTCTGGGTTTCAACGCTGCCAAGAAAATCGGGTTTTGTGCGTTTTTCTGTACCTTACTGAGAGCATCTTTCATCGGGGGTTTTGTTGGGAGGGGGTGGGGAGGGATGGTTACGGGTGGGGATGGGAAGAAAAGGAGGGAAAAAGGAAAAAAGGAGGAAGAGAGGAGACTGGGCCCGGACCAATAGGGTTGCGCGTGTTCTGCACGCGCCTGGCAGAGAGTGGGGCGCTGGGCCCCACATCTGCAGCCCACGTTCCAACTTTTTTTTTTTTTTTTTCCTTCCTTTTTTTTCCTTTTTTCTTCCGTCTTTTTTTCCGGGTTTATTAAATAAATAATACTTTTTTAATTCAAAATTATTAAAATAATATACTTTTAAAAAAACATTGCGTTTTTTTGGTCGGGACGCCTTTTCTAAGGGCGTCCCGCCCACTTTCTACACGGTACTTTAAAGTAACCGTTTTAGAAAATCACCCGGGACGTCATTCTCAAGAGCGTCCCGAACCTAAACTGACGTAAATAAAATTTTGAGGCTAAAATGTAAAAAACAAAAAATTGTGGGGGGGCGGACGCCTTTCCCAGTGACGTCCCGGGTTATTTAGCAAAAAAAAAAAAAAATTGGTCATGATTTAATACTAAGTAAATACTTATACATTAATATAATCCAAGTTTAATACTATTATTAAGTCTATTAATTATTCCTACCTCACAATACGATTTTTATTACCTGAATTAAATACTTTTGCACAAATGGACGGTTTGGACCAAATATGGTTAATATTCTCCATTTATTGTAAAATTGATATTTAATTTTTTTATATTGAATTTATATGTTTGTGAATTTTTTTTATTCAAGTTAAATGTCAATTTATGTGTTTGTGAATTTTAGTTGTTAATTGCTTGTGAAATTTAATTTTATTGATTTGTGATGAAATTATTCATTATGTGAATAATTAAATTTGTTAATATGTCAATTTTAATGTCAATATTTATAGAATATGTTGTGAATTTTTCTTATTCAAATTAAATGTCAATTTATATGTTTGTGAATTCTAGTTGTTAATTGCTTGTGAAATTTAATTTTATTGATTTGTGATGAAATTATTTATTATGTGAATAATTAAATTTGTTAATATGTCAAGTTTAGTGTTAATATTTAATTGCTTGTATTTTAATTTTGAAGTAAAATTTCTTATAATTTTTAGATATTATTATGATATGTTTATTTATTTTACCTAAAATATTATATATAAATTATAAAACCATGCCCAGTTCTTACAAAAGTCTTTGTTACAAATTATTTTTGCATAAAACACCCGAGACGTCTTTGCCCAGTTCTTACAAAAGTCTTTGAGAAAGTTCTTACATAATTAAAAAATAAAACTAATTTTACTTGATTTTTTTTTCTTTCTTTTACTCATATTTTTTTCTACCAACATACCTTATGTTTTTTTATTTATCTTATCCTTATTGACATGTGTTTCCACTAGGGATCTTACTACATATTTTACTTGTGTTTATAGATAGATATTAAAGAGATTTTTTTTTCTTTTTTCACGTTAGTAATTATTACTTGAATATTTTGATTTATCTTAATATCTTTCAATTTTTATTATTTATTTATTAATAATTATTATTACTGGTAGTAGTCGTTATAAACTGATATGCAATACAATAGAAATAAAAAATATATATCCACCCCATAAAATAAAAATATTGTTTAATTGTACTATTTAATTATCTTCCCTATATATTAATGCAAAATCTTCTTATACTATGTGTTTGCTTCCCATGCTTTGTTAGCTTTGGAAAAAAATTTGGTTTTCGGTGTCATCCGAGCCTAATATTAATCTAATTTAGTATTTTTCCTTTATATATATTTACCTACTTTAATACTTTCCTAATATTATATTTTGCCTAATTCAATAATTTTCTTTTATTACATCTTACCTACTATAATACTTTCTTTAACATATTTTGTCCAATTCAATATCTTACTTTTATTCTTCTAATATAAAAATATAAAAAAATTTATATCTAATTAAAAAAAACATATATAAGTTGAATTAATTTTTATTTACAATAAAAGTTGAAATAATTTTATTATAATTCTAAATATTTATATAAGAAAAATATGAGTTATATAAAGTTACTACAAAAGGGAAATAAATATAAAAATATAAACTTAAAGTTTATTTATCTAATCCAAATATAATAAATTGAAAATAATATTAAAAATATATATGAAAAATTATTGTTACACCAAACAAAAAATAAAAATAAAGTGAAACAAAAATGATAACATAATACTAATACTAATACTATTAATAAATTATTATGCATAGAAAAATAAATATTAAATATATTATAAATCTTTTTATTTAATTCAAATATAATACATTGATACATATGTATTATATATTTGCACGAATAAATTAGTATATTACGCAAAAAAAAAAAATAATTACATATACTACAAGTTAGATGCACGACATTTTTTCAATAGAATTATCAGTGTCTTATAAATTTAATATTTTATATCACATATAACACGCGGGTGTTGTATATTTTATATTTATATTCTAAATCTTTTTATCTAATTCAAATATAATGCATTGATACATATATATTATATATTTGCACGACCAGATTAGTATTTTACGCAAAAAAAAAAAAAATTAAAATAATATTACATATAATACAAGTTAGATACACGACATTTTTTCAGTAGAATTATCAGTGTCTTATAAAYTTAATATTTTATATCACATATTCATATGTAACACGCGGGTGTTGTATATTTTACATTTTTTCAAACTCAATTTATACGGGTTTCTCCGTTATTATTAAATATTGATTAAACATCGATATAATGCGACACGAGTTGAGAGTATGACATCCATTTATGTTTTCAAAGTATGTAAGTAATATTATTAACGAATTTAATTTAAATATTAAAATACAAAATAACGTAATAATAAGGGAAAATTACCATTTAGTGACTAAACCAAACTTGTATCTACCATTTAATCCTTTTAATTAGTTTTGTCCCATATAGGCGAAATTAATATTATTAATTAATAAATGGTAGATAGGAATGGACTGTATCGCCCCTGAATAGATTCACGATACCTTTTAACTACCAAATTTTCCGTTATGCGTTGAAAATGAAGAGTGATTACTCCGATAATTTTATTTCATGTTTATTTTCCCATCCCGATTTCATATTTATTTTTCTATCCCGACTCCTGTGAATCGCTTTCCACCTTTTCACATCATCTCACAAATTTCGAATTCAAAATAAAGATTCATGAAAGTCTAAGATTCATGAAAGTCTTTTAAAATTTCATACTAATTTAATTTAACAAATTTGATTGTTGCATCTGTTACGTGAATTTCGTACGAGTTTGAGAATTTAATACTAATTTGGTAATTTTAAAAGGATTTTGAATGGTCCTACGTGAATGGATACGATTGAGTTTATTTCATAAAATTTAATTTCATACTCTCTTCTTATATATTTTCACACTTTTTCTTTCTTAAATATTTTTTTAAAAATTTCATATTTATTTTTATGAATTTCTAGAACTTCATAATTTCATAAATTGTGTGGGGATGGGATTTTATGAAATTCTAAAAATTTATAGAAAGAAGTATGAAGTTCTTAAAAAACAAGTATGAAATTCAATCATCCCCAAAAGTGAATATGAAAATTTATAATTAAATTTTATGAAAAAAACTCAATCATACTTCACATCCTAAAATATCAATCAAATCCCATTTAGTATGAAATTCTAAAACGTCTTTCCAAATTAGTATGAAATTCTCAAATTAGGATAAAATCTTTCCAAATTAGTATGAAATTCTCAAATTAGGATAAAACCAATCAAAATCAAATCCCGTTAAATTAGTATGAAATTCTAAAACGTCTCTCTAAATTAGTATGAAATTCTCAAATTAGATAAAACCAATCAAATCTCGTTAAATTAGTATAAAATTCTAACATGAAGTTCTAAAATCTTCGTTAAATTAGTACGAAATTTTATTAGTGTGAAATTATAGAGGAAAGTATGAAATTCAAACTGCTCCAAGCGAGATTTGGGGATTGAATTTTTTTTCTTGAAATTAGGACCGTAGAAGTAGAAGTAGATTTGTGCTGAGTTTAGTTAATGAGGGTAAATTAGGTAAATAAATATATAAAATCTGTGAAATATTGTTTGGACTTAATGGAATACGCATTTTTTCTTTGGCCTAAAAATCGTTAGGCGACTGCTAGGCGTCAGGGCAGCGCCTAGCGCCTAGGTGGGGCCTAGAATTTGAGAACAAATACCCTAATTTACAACTTTACATCCAACCATTTAATAGTTCTAACATACAACCTGTTACACAATAAATTAAATATATGACAATTCAAAACTAAAAGTAATAATCACAAATTTCAAAACAATATAAATTCATAAGTTCATTAGTTAAATAAAAATACCATAATATATATTATAAAATCAAAATAATCAAAAAATAGGCCAAAAAATGACGTCGTTTCAGGACATAATTTTTTATAAAAAAAAACTAGCCTGGCGCTTGGGGCGCTCGACGATTTTTTTGGCCGACTTTTGAAAATCGTCGGCGAATTGGTGGCGCCTAGGCCGATTTTTAGAATAGAGCCGCACGGGTTTAAAATGTGACCTCTTTTGAATTTTTATAAGTATGTAAATAAATTATTAACGAATTGAATCTAAGCATGAAAATAAAGATTTAATAATTATAATAATTAATAAATAAATTAGACATGTACAAGGCAAGAGTTGAGAATAAATGATTTGAATTTTTCATTTTACATAAAAATTTATAATTATCGAAAATATTTTTTATATTTATTTTTTGATAAACCCCGTGTAATACACGGGTATTAAACTAGTTAAAAATTATAGTATAATTTTTTCAATCATGTTAATAATAGAAATAATAATAATTAGTTTACGATGCTAATATTCTTTTTAAAAAAGTATACACACATTATTTCAGTGATATCTTGTATAATTTTATATTTTATTCAGTTAACTTATCAATTAAATTTAGCAAATAATTTTATTTACACAAATTAACTTTTTAGCTATTACCTGAAAATACAGGATAATTATAATGTTGTAATTTTTTTATTTACTCCCATAAATTTAACCGTCAAAACACAGGATAATCATGATGTGCAGAAAAAGGATAATCATTGAGAACTAAAAAACAAATGAACTCGCGTTCCGTGTGGTATAGATTAAATGAGTGTCATAATCACTTTTCTTTTACATATGGTGACGATATGAAGTCCAAACATTTGTATAAAAAAAAAAACTCTACCCTCCCAACTCCCAAATATACAAAAAATTGCAACAAAGGGTCATCATCAGGAAATTTAAAATAAACACAACAATAAACAATCCCAATCATTATCCCTTCGCCCTTATCAACGTGTAACGAAAGGGAGAAAAAAAAAAAAAAAGCCCATTAAAAAGCAAATAAATATACAATAGGCGCACAACATGTTACCATGTTACGATTGGTAGATCATTTCAAAATTTAATGACTATTTTCCTAAATCCCGTTTTATATATCCTCCTCTACTTAGATTTTGACCCGCACTTTCGTGCAAATTTATTTTTATTGATTTTTAGATTAATATAAATTAATTTATAAGATTTTAAAATTAATTAAAAATATAAAAAAGTTGTATATTATTATCGATAATTATTCTTAATTTTTATGTTAATCATGCTAAATCATTTATTCATTCTCATAATCAAAATTTTAGATATTGAATTTTAATCATTTATAGCGAGGGAATAAAAAATAAGTTATATAAAAATAAAATATTGTAACATTGAATCAACCGACACATGGATAATATAAAATATAAAAATTCATGTTAGACAATTTGTTTAGACAACTCCCAAAAAGTTTAAGTATTTTTTTTTTATTATTTTAGGGTTCTTTTTTAGTTTTTAATTTAGTTTAGTTTATCTACTTTGGAGTTTTTTTTGTTTTGTTTTGTTTTATTTTAAGCAGTTTTTTGAAGGTTTCCGGAAAAAAAACTCGGTAACTTTTTTAATTTTAAATTTTATTTTTACGGAGTTTGACTAACGGTTAGGGTGCCAATTTAAAATTCATACACTTCCAATATGAGGTCTAGTCCAAATATATTTGTCTATTACGTAAATGTACTCGGTTGTGCAACTTGATATTATGTAATCTGCTTATATATTTATGTATATTTATTTATATATAATATATTTGGAATTTAATTTAATGTATTCATGTGTTCAGATTCGATGAATCTTGGTGCGTGATATAACAATTGTACGTTCTATCTATTGAAAATAAAAGAAAAGAAATACTATCCTCTTTAACTCTGAAAACTTTCCTATATTGTATAGGTGGAATAAATATATTAAATATGTATATTTAAATTATCATCCTTTATAAAATATAATTTTCCTTTACGTAATGGACATTTATTAATAATAGTCATTCATATTATAAATATTTCAAAATTACTAGATTAGTTATTTTGAAATAATTATTCTTTATACAATATAATATTCCTTTACCTATAAAACTATTTATTAATAAAATTTCATCATAAGATTTGAGCCTTGCTCATTTACTTGAAAATATATTATAAATAAAAAATAAAAAATTATATTAGAAAAAAAAATCAAATTATAGGAAAAAGAGATCAAACATAAGAACACAAAAGAATTAATTTTTTTTTAAAAAATAAATGATAAATTTAATAGCTGCCAACTAAGCATGGTTCTGAAAACCGGAACGGACCGACCGGTTCAACCGGAAACCGGTCATCACACCGGTCCGGCTTTCATGTTAAAACCGAGAGGCTTTAGAACCGGTACAAAACCAGTCAAGAACCGATTGGACCGGTGAACCTGGACCGGTTCAACTCCATTTTTTTTTTTTTGTTTTAATGTTTTTTTATTTTTATATTAAATAAAAACTGACTTTTTATATTACATAAAAACTAACGGGTCTTGTTTTTTTATTTGGAGCTTTCATTCTGAAGTTGTTAGACTTAGAGCGATGATATTAACTTGATCTATTTTATTTTATTTCTCTTTATTGTAGTTAATTCAACTATATTTTTCTATGTTGTACTGTGGTTGATGAACTCATATTTATTCATATACTCTTTGAATTGAAAGAGATTTTATAATCATGTTTTTTACGAACTTAAATGAATTTATTTATTTATAACATACTTAATAGTGATATATATACATATATATATATTAAAATCGGTCCGACCACGGTCCAACCACGGTTGGACCTGTGAACCACTGAACCTGTAACTTTACCGGTTCGGTTTTCAGAACAATGCAGTTAAGGATGAAATCTCAAATAAGAATTTAAAATATGAAAGGGGAAAAAAAGATAAATGAGTTTTATTCTTAGAACAAAAAAAATCTTGATGACTTTAATTATTTGTGGATAGAAAAAAAAACTACAAAGAAAGAATTAAAAAAATACATTTTTTAAATAAATATAATAATTATTTCTTAATATGTTGAGAATAAGAATATCATAATTTAAAATATAGTTTAATGGGGAAATAAAATTACACTGATGGATTAGACTTTCTAAAGTTTTAATTATTTGTAGTGAGAGGAAAAAAATAAATTATATAAAAATAAGATCACATTGAATCAACTGACACATGGATAATATAAAATACAAAAATTTGTGTTATACAACTTAAAGGGGTACATTTAGTTAGGCAACTCCCAAAAGTGTTTCTTGTTAATTTTAGGGTTCTTTTATAGTTTTTAATTTAGTTTAGTTTCTCTACTTTAGGATTATCTTACTTTATTTTATTATTTTTTGTTTGTTTGTTTTAAGCAATTTTTTGAAGGTTTCCTAATTTTTTTTGGGTATTTTTTTGATTTTAAAATTAGTTTTAAGGAATCCGATTAATGATGAGGGTGCCAATTTACCTCAATATGAGACTATTAGATTAGGTGTTCTAAAATAATTATTATTTATAAAATATAATATTCATTTACTTATATAATTATTTATTAATAATATTTTATCTTATGATTTGAGTCTTATTCATTTACTTGAAATTATATTATAAATAAAAAAAATACATTAGAGAAAAACTAAAATCCAAATTATAGAAAATAAATCAAACATTAAACACCAAATAAATAAATTTGAAATTAAAAAAATGATAAATTTTATGACTGTCAACTAAAGACAAAAATCTAAAAATAAGAACTTAAAATATGAAAGGGGAAAACAAAAAATAAAGATAAATGAGATTCATTCTTAGAACAAAAAATCTTGAAGACGGATTTTAATTTTTCGTGGAGAGAAAAGAAAAGTAAATTACAAAGAAAGAATTAAAAAAAACACATTCTTTAAACAAATATTATTATTATTTTTTAATATGTTGAGAATAAAAATATCGTAAATTAAAATATATTTCAATGAAGAAATAAAACTATACTAATGGATTATATTTTCTAAAATTCAATATTATTATTTTTGTTAAACAATAATTATTCATAACTTTAATTATAAATTAGTTCAACATATGAAGATAGTATAGTTTTGATTGTGAAATTATATTGATTGATCTGATCTTTAAAATATCTTTTTATATAAGATTTATTAAAAAAAAAAAAGAAAGAAAGAAACAACTCAAAAGAAAAGAAACAAAGAAGAAGAAGAAAAAAGAAAGTCCATTAATTATTTAAATAAATATAATTATTATTTTTAATGTGTTGAGAATACAAATATCATAATTTAAAATGTGTTTAATGGGAAAATAAAATATAGTAATGAATTAGATTTTCTAAAATTTATTATTATTTTTTTGTTAAAAAATAATCAGTCATCAGTTTTAATATAAAATAGTACAACATATAAAGATAGTGTAATTTGGAAAATAAAATTATATTGATTGATTTGATCATATAAATTTTATTAAAAAAACAAAAAAAAAAAGAAGAAAGAAAAAGAAATAACTCAAAGAAAGGAAAGAAAGAACAAGAAATAAGAAAGGGAGAAAAAAATGACCTCCAATATGGTGACATTTGTCACCCCAAACTTGTGCAGGCTAACTTTAGTAATAAGGTATAGATTTACCGTTATTTAAAAATTTTTACATCCCATTTTATCTGTTATATTTATATATTTATAAAAAAAATATTGTTTAGGTTTTATTAATAACTAGTGCTTAACCCGTGCGATGCACGGATCAAATTGAAATTGATGGAGTAAATTTATTCGATATAAGTGTAATATTATTAATTTATTAATGTAATATAATAACTTAAAATATTCAAGTCACGATTTGGTCAATACGAGCAAATTTAAAAACAAAGGGCGTGGATATACGCACTTCGTTTTATTTATTAGTCCACCATACAATGTTATCACAAAAATGTCAATATTATACTTAAACTCTACACTCCCAAATAATTCATCTCCTTCAACTCTCCACCACCACTCCAGCCGTCGCCCATTATCGCCGCCATTGCCATGGTCGCCGTCTATTTAAGAATATAAACAAAACATGCACATAGAAATACGCTGCCTCCGCCGTGCCATTGAAGAAAAAAAAGAAAAAAAAACACCTTGAAAAAAGTCGTTCGAACCAAATTTTCGAACACAAAATATATATTTAAAAAATCGATTCGAACACAAAATACAATTGTGAAAAATTGATTAGTACACAAAACACATGCTCAAAAAATTTATCTGAACGCCCCCTTTAAGGCTTGTTCGATTTTTTTTTCCGAATAACGTTGTATTGTTCGATCAAAAAGTTCAAACACATGACATATGCTCGAGAAACCAGAGACGAACTTGCATTTGTTTCTTATCCTTTGTCGCTCATATCCATCACTTACTTTTCACCACCCATCACGTTTTTTCTTCTTTCTGTTCGACGGTGGCGGCGACGGTGTGATGGGCGATGATAATGGCAGAGTTAGAGTGTTGGTGGAGGGCTAGAGAAGATGATGTGTTTGGGGATTAGTATTTTGTGGGTTTGTTGATTTTTTCTTATTGGGTTGAACTCATGAATAGATGGAGTGCATATATACACACTCTCTAAACCAATTAAAGTTAAATAACTCCACATTTATTTATATTATGAAACAACTTTTTGTATACTACATTATACGTGAAATTATACTTTAACTCACATGACAATAGTTTCAAGCTCTCTCATTTAGTTAGTCGTGAAACAATCATATCAGTCACTTTTATCACAAATCATTGAGTCCATCTCACTGTTTAGTATTTGTATTAAAGACAAAGTGAAGATCTTATAATAAATTTAGGCTTTTCTAATTATCGGTATCCGTTGTACTTGTTTGTCAACATGTACACAAAAGTTTATCATTAGATTATGTCATAGATCAATCACATCAATCTGTTTGAGTACAACAGAATAATTTAGTTGTACTTTATTCGTATTTTGTTGTATATTTTATTTTAGATATAAAGTATACATGATTATAAAATTATTAAATAAACCTTTGACCTATAAAAATATAATACTTGTAATATAAAATTGAAAAAAAATCAACTAAATAAATACAAAAAATTGTATTTAGATTATAAATATATATTAATTAAACTAAAATTAAAAAAGACACAAAATCATATATATTATAAATAATATAAAATAAATCCTAAAATATTTTAAAATTAGATTAAAATATTATGAATTCTAAATAATTATTTAATAATAAAAAAAATCATAAACGAATATGAAATATGTTAAATATATATAAGAAATATATTTAATATACAAATACTTATCAAAAAATTAAAAAAAAATTATGAACATAATAGTAGTTTAAATAATATAAAATAAATATTATTTCACGATAATTATATAAAATAAATAAAAAATAATTTAAATCCTAAATAATCATTTACTAAATCCTATTAGTAACAAAACACACATAAAATGCTATAAAGAATAAAATAATCAGAAAATATGAATTTAGTTAAATAAATATAACATATATATTTTAATTAAATATGTTTCTTAATAATTTCTAAAATGAAATAAAAATATCAATATAAATATTATAATATAATATAATAATATAAATATGAAATTATTTTGAAACCAAATAAAAATTTAATAAAATTATCATTCATTTCTAAATATTTATTTTAAAGACATTGAAAGAATAAATTGGCTATACTGATAAAGTAAATTAAATAAATATATAAAATTTAATTTCAAATAACTTTTTTATCTATTGAAATTTGATAATAAAACAATAACAAAGATCAAGAAGTTGTAAAATATAATAACATAAATCTTAAAGTATTTTAAAATAGAAAGTAATATACTTAATAAGTATTATATTATAAAAAATCATCTACTAAATCTAGAAAATAAAAAAATATAAATATTGTAAAAATATAAAAAATAAAAAAAAATAAAAAAATACCAAATAAATGAGGCATCATATTAAATCTTAAATTGAGGGCCTTTATATTCTATTTTACTATAGTTATTTTCTTTTTAAATCAGCCCGGTAATTGACTCGAGATAGCCACTGAGTAATTAATCGCCAAGTCATTGAGTCAGTTGATGAACCCTATAATAAATTAAAAAATATATATAGATTTCAGTTTATATGAAAGTAATTATATAACCAAATCATTTATGTGTGTATTTCTAACGTTAAATACTTAAAGTCATAGTAATTATCCACAAATTATTATTATTCAAACGTTTATAAATAATTATTTAGTTAAAAATTTAAAATAATGTATTGAACTCTTTATATTATGTGATTATATAATTATTTTTTTGTTCAGCCCACATTTAATTTTGATTTCTAATTTCAATCAAATAATTGTATAAAGTTATTTACCTTTCACTTATGTTCATAATATAATTTTTTAATTTAAAAAAAAAAAAAGTGTCATTGTCAAGTTTGTGACACGTTTAGGGTCAAAGTTTGGGTCATTCGAGTTTTACTCAAGTCACATATAGAAAATTGAAAGTTATGAAGCTATTAGGTTTGTCCTCGTATCACCTGTTCTGATCAATAAATAAAATTATGGAAGAAAAGACAAGTTCTTGTTTACGATTATAATTTTTTTTATCTTCGTTGCATCAATTTTCTAGTTGTACTCATACTATCTTTTTTTTTTTTATTTAACAAAATTATTAAATAATTTTTAAAATCAAATTATAAATTTTATATTTTTGTTATTCATTTTATTTTTTTTCATTATATTATATTTCTTGTAATTTTTTATTGTTTTTTATTTTTATATTTAGTTAATAATTTTCTATAATTTAATGATACTTTTTTATAGCTATGAACTCATTTTTAATTTTATAATATTAGCAACTTTTCCGAGTTTTATGAATTTATAAACTAAGTATTTAGATTTATTTATATATTATATATTTATATTTTATTTTTCCATATTTCTTATACACACAAAAAAAATTGTAGTTGCTATTATTGTTTTTTATTTTATTTTATATTTTTATTGATTCTTTCATATTTATATTTATTTAGTAATTTTATAGAATCTAATTATAAATTTTATTAGTTAATTTAACTTATTTCTTGAATTTTCTCTTTAATTTTATTCGATCGTTGAATTTTTGGTTTTGTTTCATATTTATGAAATAACTATTTAAAGTTTAATTATAAATTCTTATATTTTTATCTATATAATTTTATTTAAAGCATTTGAAAAAATATTTATGTTTTAGTTTTGCTTTTTTGGGTTCTTCAAATTTATTAACTAATTATTTACATATATTCATACATTTATTTAAAAAATATATATATTTTATATTTTATTCAAAAAAATTATATTATTTTTATTTTTCTCATATTTTATTTATTATTATACATAATTCTTCTATATATTTAATATATTCTTTACATAAATCATAGTCTCCAAAAGAATATTTACATAAAGAATTATATAAATAATAAATACGTATACTACAAATAGTAAGTAAAATGGGCGGGAAGATTTTGAGAAATATTTTTAAAAACACTATCCTTTTTATATATATATAGATTAAATATTACTTTATTAATTGTACCCTTATTTTTATTATTTCACACTTTTAATTATTTTAAACAAAAAATATTATAATTCTTTGATACCTAGAATTATAACAACAATAATTTTTCTTAATTTTTGTAAAATGATCACTTGCGACAAATAGAATATGATGGAGAATAATAAATAAATAATAGTATCGATGTTCGTCGAATGTTTAAACACGTTTACTTAAGAGTTTGTCTTTCGGGCACACCAATAGATCAAATCTTGTCACATCCCATAATTTAGTCTCGTGACTAACGGTGATAGCAATCATAAACTTTTAAATTTAATTTTATTGTGAGTTCTATTGTGCCACATGTTTACACATTGTTCGTTACCTGAAAATGAGATTCAAACGAACGATTTCTGGTCTTAAAAAAATGGTACCCAACCTCTAAAATGAATAAAATCTGCGCCCACAAAAGAATGTCAGACGGGGACCGGAAGGGTCTTCCGGTGAACCCCCTCCGATGCTTAAGTTAGCATATGGAGGAAATTTGGCAGAGTAAGAACTTGATTAGAGAATGAGTTACCTTTCTGAACTTTTGTGATTATCTATTTATAGGTGTACTTTTCTAGGGTTCCAGCGAAATCAGGGCCGTTTATGCCACGTCATCCTTCTAGACTTTTCTCTTCCTTGCTCTGCCCTGAGCTGGAGCCCTGAACTCTTTCGGATGACCCCGACCTGGGCCATAAGACCTCGAGCTGTATGCAGTCCCGAGCAGAGAATTGACCTCGAGTTGGAGGTATAGGACCGATCTGATCTAACCTTTTTTATCCCGAAACAATTACTCCCCCTACTATGGTTGCGCATTCTTTAGTAAAGCAATCATAGTAGTGTTGTTGATTTTGACCTAAATCCCGAGCTATAGTTGATAACCTCGAGCTAGAGCCGGTAACCTTGCGTTCCTCTAGCTAAATTTTTAACCTCGAATTAGAGCTGATAACTGATAATCTCACATTTTTTTGCTAAGTTTTTTAGCCCCGAGCTAGAGCTGATAGCCTCGCGCTTTTCTGGCTAAGCTTTTAGCCCCGGGCTAGAGCTGATAGCCTCGAGCTGGCATTGATAACCTCGAGCTAGAGCTGATAGCCTCGCGCTTTTCTGGCTAAGTTTTTAGCCCCGAGCTAGAGCTGATAGCTAAGAGTCTCGCATTTTTCTGGCTAAGCTTTTAGCCCCGAGCTAGAGCTGATAGCCTCGAGTTGGCACTGATAGTCTCGCGCTTTTCTGGCTAAGTTTTTAGCCCCGAGCTAGAGCTGATAGCTGATAATCTCGCATTTTTCTGGCTAAGTTTTTAGCCCCGATCTAGAGCCGATAGCTGAGAATCTCGCATTTTTCTGGCTAAGTTTTTAGCCCCGAGCTGGTGCTAATGGACTCGCGCTTTTCTGGCTAAGCTTTTAGCCCCGATTTAGAGCTGATAGCCTCGAGCTGGCGCTGATGGCCTCACGCTTTTCTGGTTAAGCTTTTAGCCCCGAGCTAGAGCTGATAGCCTCGAGCTGGCACTGATAGCCTCGCGCTTTTCTGGCTAAGTTTTTATCCCCGAGTTAGAGCTAATAGCCTCGAGCTGGCGCTGATGGCCTCGCGCCTTTTCTGGCTAAGCTTTTAGCGCCGAGCTAGAGTTGATAGCCTCGAGCTGGCATTGATAGCCTCGTGCTTTTCTGGCTAAGTTTTTAGCCTCGAGCTGGCGCTGATGGCCTCGCGCTTTTCTTGCTAAGTTTTTAGCCCCGAGCTAGAGCTGATAGCCTCGAGCTGATCTCCCTGCTATAACTTAGCCAAAATTTTGACTCTGAGCTCGAGCTGTTCTTCATGCTCTATTTTAGCTAAAATTCTGACTCCGAGTATGATCTAACAGCTTGATCTATTAGCTCGGACTGGTCTCCTTGCAATTTTTCCTGGCCCAATTTAGGCCCTACCCGAGCTGCTGAGGCCCATTAAACAATTTTCATTGCGTCTTTATGGCCCAATTCAGACCCTACCCGGCCTAGTGAGGCCCATTAGATAATCTTCTTGTATTTTTCTGGCCCAATTTAGGCCCTACCAGAGCTATTAAGGCCCAATTCAGGCCTTACTCGATCTCCAAGAAGGCTCTGACTGGGGTTGGCTAGTCAACATCTCGTACACCCACCGACGACCTAAGGCTCATCCCTGCCTCTCCTTTATCCTCCCCTGATCTCGGCGAGAAATTGGGGTACGTGGAGCATGCCACTCCATCTATGTCCAGTTCCCCCAGTTTTGGATCCCCGGCATGATATCCAGTGGCATTCGCCACTCATGCTAATTTTTAGCATCCGCTCGATCCATCACCGAGTGTAGGATTTTTGATCGACATTTGCCAACTTACTAAACTCGAGCACCCGCTCGACCTACCGCCGCAAGTAAGCTTTTTAGGTTGACATTTGTCAACTTATTATCCTCGAGCATTCGCTCGACCTACCGCCACAGGTAAGCTTTTTAGGTTGACATTTGCCAACTTATTATCCTCGAGCATCCTCTCGACCTACTGTCGTAAGTAAGCTTTTTAGGTTAACATTTGCCAACTTATTATCCTCGAGCATCCGCTCGACCCACCGCTGCAGGTAAGCTTTTTAGGTTGACATTTGCCAACTTATTATCCTCGAGCATCCGCTCGACCTACTGTCGTAGGTAAGCTTTTTAGGGTTGACATTTGCCAACTTATTATCCTCGAGCATCCGCTCGACCTACCGCCGTAGGTGGGATTTTTAGGTTGACATTTGCCAACTTATTAACCTCGAGCACCTGCTCGATAATTTTCATGATTTCAAGGTTGTGCTAGAATCATGTAACTATTTATGCAATAAAAATCCCAAACCTGCAGCAAATCTCATTATAGAAAAAACCTTTTTACCTTACATGATCAAGTACATTTAGCTATTCTTGGTGCAATCAACAAAAGACCTGCAGAAATAGACCCACTGTATTGCTCTTTACTCCTTAAACAAAATAAGTCTTCATATTTGCTACATTCCAGGCTCGGGGTATTTCTCTTCCGTTCATGTCTGCGAGCTCATAGCCACTTCCTGCTAATGCTCTAGTTACCCTGAAGGGTCCTTCCCAGTTGGCCCCTGATTAGAGTAGATTTGTCCTTATTTTTATTAGCTTTTTAGTTCGTTTTTATATTTGTTCTTGGTATAAGCTGGATGATTTAGGCGTAATTCCGTAATTTTATAATTCCAGCTTATTTTACCGCATTTTGATCTTAATTGATGCAATTAGGTGATGTTTCATTGTTTTTCACCTTACACCTAAGTAACCGGAAGAGTTTAGAACGTAAAAGACGAAGATCGATGTTCAAGAATAGAAGAACAAGCTTTCCGGCGAGCCAAGTTAGCGAGTCATGACCGCGTCAGTCGACGCTCTGTCGACGCAACGTCGACGCTACGTTCTGAAGCATCGATGTCGACACACCATTATCGACGCAACGTCGACGCTACATTCTGAAGCGTCGATGTCGACGCACCCCGTCGACGCTCCTGCCAGCCGACGCGCGCACCTGCTGATCACACCTGCCGAGCRCTGCYGACCAAGTCTGYCGAGTTCYGACCRAGCACCTGCTCGTGTCAGTCGACGCTCCGTCGACGCGACGGCCCAGAATTYGGAAATTAGGGTTTCTTKTGCGGCAAGACTCGTAGTATTTATAAAAACCCTTCATATTTCGAGTTTTTGGAGTGTGCCACGAGAGATACATCTATCCTAGGGTATTTTAGCATTMRACAACAATAAATCCACRTCTTATAACAAGATTTGGAGACGCGGATCAAGGATCGAAGTTCTACGYGTCCGAGACACCGATTTCGCGCTCGAGAATCCATATTCGCCCAAGATCAGCGTTCAAACTYTGGAATAGCTGGAGCTTTTCATTGCTTTCCTTAGTTTCAATAAGTTTTCTAAACTCTTAGATAATTTTCTAGTTAATTGTTTAGATAAATTCTTAGTTAATCCTAGTTTTAATTAGTTTAATAGTTTCTTATGCTTGGATATTGGATATTGTTAATTTAGTTTATTTATGCGATTTAGTTTATGCTTAGTGAGTTCATTAGCGTTTCCTCTGAGGCTCACGGGACCTCCAACTTGGCCGTAGTAAACCTCTTTATGTAAGCTCTTAATCTTTCTCGCTCTTTCTGCTGGATGCTGAATAATTCTAACGCCATTTTTTGGTATTTCCTACAACTAGCGAACTGGTGTAAGAATGTCGTGCTGAACTCCTCAAAATTGTGTATCGACCCTGGTGGTAGCTGACTAAACCAGAGCTGTGCTGACTTGGTAAAGGTAGTAAGAAAGACCCTACACATTACTGCGTCAGAAAATCGGTATACCATTGCTGAATTCTCAAACTTGTACAGATGATCTAGCAGATCTGCAGTACCATCGTATTCGAATCCCATCGATTGGTAACCAACAGGTAAGTCATCTCTCAAGACGTCTTCCGCGAATGGGGTCGCCCGACGAACTCGTATGGAGGGGGCACTGCTCGCTAATTTCCTCTTTAGTTCCCTCACCTCCCTGTTCAGGCCTTCTACCACTTCTGGTAAGTCGGACGCATTCTTACTGAAAGTGTCGTCAGTTGACATTGTTGTGCTCTCATCATCTCGTGCTCCCGAGCCATGCACCGTCTTACCCGTAGTTTCTCCCGCTAGATTCTTTCCCCGAGCTGGTGCTGATGGTGGCGTGCCCATGCTAGCCAATCTTTTGTCCACCGCTTCATCTACAGCTTGTGCAATAGCACTGGATAATTGTTCAAAAAACAGCGATCCCAATAGGTTAACTCCTGGACCTGACGAGAATCCTGTTCCAGGCGTCGGATTAGGTGTTGGCTCAACGGGATCTGGGGGTGTGTCTCGCGGAGCCCCCTCTCCTTCCACGGTTTTCCCGGTCATTCGCGTTGTTGGTGTTTTATTCAAGTCCTCAGCGAGTCGTCGCAGCTCCTCCATAACTTCAACCAGATACTCACGTCTTAGATATTAGTATTTCCCACAGACGACGCCAATTGTTCGTTACCTGAAAATGAGATTCAAACGAACGATTTATGATCTTAAAAAAAATGGTACCCAACCTCTAAAATGAATAAAACCTGCGCCCACAAAAGAATGTCAGACGGGGACCGGAAGGGTTTTCCGGTGAACCCCCTCCGATGCTTAAGTTAGCGTATCGAGGAAATTTGGTAGAGTAAGGACTTGATTAGAGAATGAGTTACCTTTCTGTACTTTTGTGATTATCAATTATTAGTGTACTTTTCTAGGGTTTCCGCGAAACCAAGGTCGTTTATGCCACGTCATCCTTCTAGACTTTTCTCTTACTTGCTCTGCCCTGAGCTAGAGCCCCGAACACTTTCGGATGACCCCGACCTGGGTTATAAGACCTCGAGCTGTATGCACAGTCCCGAGCAGAGAATTGACTTCGAATTGGAGGTATAGGACCGATCTGATCTAACCTTTTTTATCCCGAAACACACATCAAGAACAAAAAATTTCTAACTTTTTAAGGTCTCAATACACAATCATGAAACTCCAAATATGTTTTTATGGGTCCATCGTCAATTCCCACACATCATTATCTATATTTTTTAATATTTACTACTATGTTTGTTCAATATTTTCACTTAAATATTTACTGTAATTATTTTTATTAATAATGCATACACACATTTATTATTGTTTATTAATTTAATTTAATTAGTTAATATTATACTATAACTCAATTTATTACTTTTATTGATTCCTATTATTTTTTCACTTAACATTTACCTTTACTATCAAAACCACAATTTAATAAAAATATTATTAAAATCAATACAAGAGTACGAGAATTTAACTTGAGAAGCATTACAACAATTCATAAATAAAATATTAAATAACTAAATCTTTCTTAAGTTTTAATAAAATGATTTGAATTTAAGAGTAGAAGGTTGGAATAAGTATTCATGTTCCAACAAATGAGGATAAATGCCCAGCATGGATATTCCCAAAAATAATAATAAACAAATAAAAAAAATGAAGTGATTTAATTAAAAAATCTAAAATATTCTTGCAACTTTCAAAAAGTTGGGTTGGTAAATACCAACTCAAAATTTACGGTTAAGAATTAGAGTTGGCTATGCAATGATTGGGAAAATATGAACCCAACTTTTTGGTCTAAACCCACTCTTCAAAAATTGCCGTTGCAAGCACCTCAGAAGTGGAGCCAATTGAAACCATAGTAAAACCATAATAAAAAAAAAAAAAACCAAAAAAACAATAAAAGGCAAAAAAACAGAAAAGAAAACAAAAACACAGTCCACGCGCAACACTCAATTTCGCGCAAAAACTGCCAAAGGCCCAATCAAACCCACATCTCCTAAGGCCCAACACTACGTGTACCACCCCTGGGTTGACCCCACGACGAGCCGCACCATTAATCCGTCCTATTCGGGTCGGGCATGAAACCCGAGCTGGACGTGGACCAATGAGATCGCAGAAAGAGATCGTATCACGACCCGGGCTCTCGCCCACGAGTTGTGATACACTGATACCCACCCGTCCCCTCGGCCTCCTCCGTATTGATCCACTCGCCACGTGGCGGTCCCTCCATGACTCAATTTTCTCAAGTATTATAAACGATTAAAATATAATTTACCACCCCAAAAAATAAAGAAATTTTTTTCTCATTTGCAAGAGGCTATTTCTCTCTCTCCAGAACCTCCTAGATTTAGGACTCCGAAGAATCTGAGATAGGGTTGTTGGCTAAACTGAAGTTTCTGGATTTCGTTTACGGCCAATTTTGTGGATTTTCTGGCTGAGTATTTATTTTCCGGTGAGTTTTCCGACGAGCCTCAGCTAGCCGAGTATTAGCCGTCTGTTTTAGTTGTTTCCTTTATGTTTATATGTTTGGTTCGTGTATTGATCGACCCAAGATTTGTTTGGTTGGTCTGAAATTGAAATCAAAAGTGTGACGATTGAGTTGAAGTAAATTTTACTGCTGCTGTTTTTGTAATTGTAATTGTTATTGTAATTATTATTTCCACAAAAAAGTATCGGAATTAATTTTAGTATATTTCTTATGAGCAGAGATTCATTATCATTTCCATGGTAACTAGACCCCTTTTTGGGTTAATTTATGTTTTTGGTCTGCGTTTGAAAATTTTCAAGATCTTGAATTGATTTATGTTTTCTATTACTTGAGCTAGTTTGGAGTTCATTTCACGATATCCTCTGAGAGAGTTGAGTCTTATTCTTCGTTCTTCTGATTTATTATTATTTATTTATTTATTTTTTTCAAAAAATGTTAGAAGAGGTAGCACGTAATTTGGTGTAACAGGAAAGATGACTTGCTTTTATGGTGCAAAAGAAGTCCACTTATCTTTCTCCTCGTGATTTATCTGTTGTGAAATTCTAATATTATTTTGGCTTGCTTGTTTTCTTTGGTGGTTTTGGTGATCGGAGGTGAAGGAAGGAGTTGTACATAATCATGAAGAAAAACTCATACAGTTTGAGTGCCGGGTGAGTACGTGAAGGAATGTCAGACCTGTGTTTGTATGAGGTAAGTTTTTTTTTTTTTGTTCTCTCTCCCAATTTTCATGCTAGTAACATCATGTCTAGAAAAATAGAAAAGAGGAGGAATTTGTAATTGCAATGTATACATAGGCAATGTTGGCAATTAGCGGATAGCGGAGAGCTGATAGCTGATTGTATTAGCTGTTTGTATAGGAGTGTTTGATAAATATTCGAAAGCTGATTGCTTTTTGATCGTGTAAAATGACCAAAAAGGACATTCATACAATTTATTGTTAGGTATTTCTTTTGTTAATAACATAAATTTATAATATATTGAATAATCAAAGTAACTTTTACAGAAAAATAGTCATTATTTAAAAATAATTATTTATAAAAGTTTCTTGAGTCGCAAAAATTTTAATATATTGAATTTAATTTGGACAATTATTAATATTATTTAATCAGAAAAGTCGCAAACAATTTTTGTATGTAAACTTNGAAGGAGTTAACCAGCAGCACAACATAGTCAATCACCCGCTCAACATGGAGAATTTGAGGCAAAACGAAGAGATGAACAACAATGTCATGCGTCAGCACAACGTCGAGTGTGGCATTTAGGAATGAGGATGTTTTGCAGCGAAACGCCTATGTTAACAATCAAAGGCACGTGAACGAGTGGTTGGAAAATCAAGATCATGGTTACGAGCAAAACAATTTCGGAAGGAGATACGAGCGCGAGCAACGTTACGCGCATAACGACCACTACGAAAGAGCATATGACCAAGTTCGAGAACCAAGGGGAGACCGAGCACTTAGACAGCGCGACTTGGCACGTCCAAAGGTTGTACCCTTTAGGTCCGCCATTGTTCTTGGACCTACCGCAAGGGCAGTCGAGATCAAACCGCATCAACTCAACCTACTCCCAACATTTCATGGGAATGCGCATGAAGACCCTTTAGCATTTTTAAATTATTTCGTTGATGAAGTTGGCCGATTCGTAGTTCATGGCCTTCATCAAGAAGAAGTCCAGATGATTTGTTTTCCATACAGCTTGAAGGACAAGGCAAAGTCATGGCTACTGTCCTTAGAGCCTGGTTCGTTAACCGACTGGGATATGATTAGCGAGAAGTTTCTAAGCCAATATTATTCAGCCCAAACGACGGGGCATCTTTGGAAGCAAATTGCTACTTTCGAGCAGTTAGAAGGAGAGCTATTTCACGAAACGTGGGAGCGCTACAAAACACTTTTGCAAGCTTGCCCCCACCACAACTACTTTCCAGAGATGACTAACCAGTTTTTTTTCGATGGTTTATTGGACCATGGGAAACGAGAGGTAGAGATAGCAGCGGGAGGAGATTTTGGAGATTTGACAGCACACGAGGCAAGACAAGTGTTGGAGAAGCAGAGCGAAAAGTCTAGACAAACCAATTCTHVGMYTYGTAARATGAGAGTTAACGAAGTTTCCATTCCTGATCCCGATTTAGATGATGGCAAGTTAGTTAAGGCGAAATGTGAGGAGATTTTCGACGAGAAATTAGCTGCTTGGAAAGCCGAGCGAGCTAGCAAGGCCGCTGCACAGAAAATGGCTGCGAATTGCAACCAGTGTGGATCCCTCCAGCATTTAGCAGACGCATGTCCTAACAACAGTGAGCADCAAGAGGAGGTAAACGCGATCCAGAATTATTCAAATCAAAAGAAGTACACACCACAACGTGACAGTCCTCTTTTCAAGTGGGGTCCGGGCAATCCAAATCATATGCCGCCCGATCCACAATTTCCCCCACCGCATTATGCTCAAGTACCAGTCCCACCGGTACAAAATAACTTTCATACACAAGGGCAGACGTCGAGTGCAACTCAACCGAATGATCAGCTGTTGGTTTGGCAGCAGAATCAAGTGGCTGAGACGATCAGTAATAGAGAAGAGCTTACAAAAGTAAATGCAAAGATAGACGAACTTTCAAAGAAGGTGAGCGGAATAGACCAACTGTCCGGTATTGTGCATGATCTAGCTAAAAACATGGATAGAATGGAGAGGACTATGGGACAAATARCAACYGATATTGCTAGGTCAAATAAGGAGAAAGACAAGCTACCAAGCCAGCCGGAGCAAGCGTCGGCAATTCACGTCCTTCGCAGTGGGAAGAAGATCGACAATGGCAGAGAGAACCAAGATGAGGAGCTTGTTCCTAAACCAGTGGGCAAGCTACATAAATCCGCCAATAGATATGTTCCTGGTTCTATTGAAGGGAAGATTCTGAGCAACACCTCTGGCATCGATGAACCGCTGCAACTGAAGCAAACAACGATGCAGTATAAGGATGCTGTTCCTTTTCCGAGCCGATTACGTCCAGCGAAAGAGAACAAGAAATTCATGGAGCTGTACAATCTCTTGAAGAATGTGAATATAAACCTGACACTTTTAGAAGTGATCAAGACGATGCCCGCCTACGTCAAGTTTTTTAAGGAGCTTGCCTCGAGAGAGAGACGTTTGGAGACAACTCAATACGTTCCGTTACCGAAGGAAATTAGCGCAATTTTCAAGAAACCATTACCGCCTAAGGAACGCGATCCTGACAGTTTTTGCATAACGATTTCACTAGCTAATGGGAAGAAGGCAGTAGGTATGTTGGATCTTGGAGCGGGCGTTAATCTAATGCCGTATTCGCTTTATCAAGATTTTGATCTTGGACCCCTCAAGCCGACAACCATGCGCCTACAGTTGGTTGATCGCTCGACCCGACGACCCTTGGGAGTAGTCGAAGATGTTTTAGTGCAAGTTGGAGAGCTCGTAATTCCGGTTGATTTTGTGGTTATGGACATTGGTGAAGTTTCGACTGAGGACAACGAGCACACAATTTTATTAGGGCGACCATTCATGGCAACTTCCCATACTCTTATTGATGTTCATAAAGGGAGAATGACGATGACCGTTTTGGGCGAAACAGTGACCTTTTCTCTGAAAGATATTCACAACACTCCCTCTCCTATTATGCAAGAAGAAGATTCGTTCGATGACCCCATTGCATCGTGCGTGAACGAATTATGAGAAATCGCGAATTTGAGTAAGTTAGGCGACGGATACGACACCGGAGTTTCTATCAAGGGAAGGGACGAGCGAGTCAATTCGTGTAAAGATCACGAGTCCAATGATCATATGCACTTAAGTGGAGAAGAATTGATCGAGTTGTTGGGTATAGACATGCGCGACATCGTGGCAGAATTTGGAGACAATTTTGATAAGGAGTGTTCGCACGAATCCGAGCAAAGGGTGGAGTCGAAACCACCGATAAATCGTTCAAGGCACGATTTCCTCGACCATAACAAAAATTTCACTTTCAAAAAGAACACGGGCAAGGAGTGTTTAGGCGATTGGGCGAAGGAGATGAAGAAATCAAGAAAGGTTCGCACGAGTGAAGTCAAGAACTCGCAATTTGAGGTTGGAGACTTAGTCTTGTATAATAACGAACGTAAGTACGACCCAGCCAATTTTGGAGCTTCATGGAGCGGACCATTCTCGATTAAAGAATTTGATGAGTACAGCGTAGCCATGTTGTACGATGAGATTGGCAAATCGTCCTTTCAAGCTCACAAGCATAGATTGAAGCCTTATCATGACGGCCGAGGTAAAAATGGCAATCGCAAGATGGTGGAGTTTGGAGATCCACCGTACGTGGGGAGATAAACGAGCAAGACAGCGTCGAGCAAGCGACGTTAAAATTTGCGCTTCTCGGGAGGCAACCCGAGCAATTGTATCCTTTTATACCTTATTTCTTTTTTATTTATTTTTTATTTTTATTTGTTTAAGAACAGATGGAGAACTCGGACGAGGAGAATTGAATGAACGAGCGAAGGAAAAGATGCCCAGGAATCCGCCCGCGTCGACGCCGAGCATCTGCTCACGTCAGTCGACGCAAAATGCTGAAGAATCGTCTTCTGTCGCATCGACTGACGCGGCGTCGACGCCAGATGCCTGGACATTGACGTTCTGTCGCGTCGACTGACGCGGCGTCGACGCGAATCCAGACCCGACCCAGAAACATTTAAAAATTGGATTTTGGCCCACGACCCGACCCATATGCGTGTGACCCGCGGGATTGGCCCAGGAATCTGTTTAAAAACAGCTTCTTCTCTCCCTTTTCTCCCTTTTCTTCTTTTTCAAATTTCATATTTTCCTTTCTCTCTTGCAAAAATTTGTCTTCCATCAATTTCCAGGAATTAAAGCACTACAACACCGCCAAACCCAGAGATCATCTCAATTCGTATACGTCAACACATCCGAAACGGGCTACAAGGTTTGGGGCAAATTCCGGGCTAAAAAGGTTGAAGCAAATTTGGGCACCAATCCGGAACACGGGCGAAATTCGGGCTACAACTCGTTGAGGTACTTCGCTTGAAACTATCTTGGGATCATATTATTGTTGTTGTCGGTTGTGTGGGAAGTTTTTGGTGCTAGAGTTACTCAAGTTCTTAGTTGGTTGAACACGCACGCCAAGTGTTCGACAAAATTCCCCAAAGAGCAAGAGTCTTATTTTTCAAGGTTTTTCAATCCCGTTCACTTCGTATTGATTAATTATGTCTCGAGCGGGAAAACGCAAGGATATTTCGGGGAAATACGGAGCACCGTTCYCGATTTTTGATAAAAAGGAAGGRGACRTGTTTAAGAACATTCGAAAATGGGGATTTGCTACGCACCGGACTTTGAACGTCCAARGGATTGCGGATGAGGCCTCGAATGGGTCGGACCACCACACCGATCTTTCGCGATATGTGGATGGCCTCGGTTGTGGGTACTTTGCCCAAATGTACTTTCCCGGTTTTCGAGAACTCATGCTCGAGTTTTTCTCGACTTTGGCGATTCGGAACGACGAGACATTCTCTTGTCGGCTAGGAGGGAATGATGTGGTTGTCGAGGAGGAGATTTTTGGCAACATTTTCGGTTTCCCGACCGTAGGGGACCACCCGGTTGGAGTTCAAGGATTCGATTTAGCCTCTTTTTGGGGGATGATTACCGGGGGAAACACGGGGGATTGTAAGAGWTTTCCTTRCTCRAGGATTCGAGACGACGCCCTCTATGTCGCCTACAAGATTCTCGCGCACATCATTCTATGCAAGAATGAGGCCACTTACGCGACTAAAGCCGAGCTTTATGTTCTACAATGCCTCGTTGATGGTCGTYAAGTCCGGTTGTACCCGCTTATTTTGCTAGGACTTTACAATGTCACCAAGGGTACTCCGGGAAGCAAGTCGCCACTTCTCTCATTTGCGCCATACATTACCGGCCTCGCCCGTCACTTCGGGTTCGATCCGGCCAGAAGCGGACTTAGCCCGCTTGGGACCTCTTCACTACCACTCGCACGTGCGCCGGCACCCCGAGTGAGGTCGTCGACTAGAGGAGGATCTTCGTCTCGACTACACGACGAAGACGATGATGGCGACGAGGATATGGAGCAAGCCCGCCGTTCTACTTCGGGGCCGAGTCCCGATTGGGGGCAATTTTTCGAGGAGAACCGAGCATTTCAAGTGAAGATGTTCGATAAGCTCCAAATTATCGACGAGAAGATTGATGCAAACCACGACCAAAACCGTCGGAGCTTGGAAAAGATGCGAGCTCGCATTTCGAAGCTCGAGGAGCGATTTGAGGCGGCATACCCCACACCGAGCATGGATGTCGACAAGAACCCCGAGGATGATGAGTCCCGCGAGTTCTAAACTTGTTCTATCTTTATTTTTATTATTTATGCTTTCTTTTTTTAAAAAAATAATTAAAAAAAATGAAAAATATAAAATCCAAAAATATTGTTATTTTCTTTGTTTTTGTGTGTTTTATTTTTCTTTTAGGGCAATTCATATCACGTACGTTGAAGAAGTGGCCAATTACACAATTCACGACTAGCGGCTCGACTACTTTTATTTCAGGGATGTTTTCTTTTTCCTTCCTCTTTTTGATTTTTGGATGTATTTGAGGCAATCCGGAGATTGCCCGGATTTTTAGAGGGGGGGTGGTCGAGTATGATTTGTATTGATTAATTGTGTAATTTTATATACTTGGCCTGTAATAATTATATGCTTAAACGTGATTAATTGCTATTTCTACGCTTAATTGTGTTTGAATGGCATGCCTGTCGAAGATGACTATGTATGATTATTTTTTCTAGTTCTTTGAGCGTGCATAAGTGCATAGTTTTTCAAAATTTATTATTATATACTGTAAAATGGTACTTGGACGCAATCGATTTCACGAAACCTTAAAAACAGCGTCAATTCAAAAATTTTCATGCAAAAAGCCAGCGAGTAGCCCGAGTGTTTATCATCATTGCATGTACGTGAATAAGTTTCAGTTTTGATATCTCTTTGAAACCGCTGTGTGTAGTCGACTTTGAAAATGAAGTTAAGGCGCATATAAAACCTTATCCTGGCCATATCCATATAATTTTTAGCCACTATAAATTCTGAATGAGCCAATCATAGCCAAATATCCATCCCTATAGCCATGAGTGTTTCTGAGACGACTCTACAACCCATTAAAAGCGTGGTGTAGGAGTTCATATTTTATTGGTTATTTGAGTCTTGGGAATTTTTATTAGGAATTTATTAATTTGTAAATAAGGACCGACCCAAGATTGTTTGGTTGGTCTGAAATTGAAATCAAAAGTGTGACGATTGAGTTGAAGTAAATTTTACTGCTGCTGTTTTTTGTAATTGTAATTGTTATTGTAATTATTATTTCCACAAAAAAGTATCGGAATTAATTTTATATATTTCTTATGAGCAGAGAATTCATTATCATTTCCATGGTAACTAGACCCTTTTTGGGTTAAATTTATGTTTTTGGTCTGCGTTTGAAAATTTTCAAGATCTTGAATTGATTATGTTTTCCTATTACTTGAGCTAGTTTGGAGTTCATTTCACGATATCCTCTGAGAGAGTTGAGTCTTATTCTTCGTTCTTCTGATTTATTATTATTTATTTATTTATTTTTTCAAAAAATGTTAGAAGAGGTAGCACGTAATTTTGGTGTAACAGGAAAGATGACTTGCTTTTATGGTGCAAAAGAAAGTCCACTTATCTTTCTCCCTCGTGATTTATCTGTTGTGAAATTCTAATATTATTTTGGCTTGCTTGTTTTTCTTTGGTGGTTTTGGTGATCGGAGGTGAAGGAAGGAGTTGTACATAATCATGAAGAAAAACTCATACAGTTTGAGTGCCGGGTGAGTACGTGAAGGAATGTCAGGACCTGTGTTTGTATGAGGTAAGTTTTTTTTTTTTTGTTCTCTCTCCCAATTTTCATGCTAGTAACATCATGTCTAGAAAAATAGAAAAGAGGAGGAATTTGTAATTGCAATGTATACATAGGCAATGTTGGCAATTAGCGGATAGCGGAGAGCTGATAGCTGATTGTATTAGCTGTTTGTATAGGAGTGTTTGATAAATATTCGAAAGCTGATTGCTTTTTGATCGTGTAAAATGACCAAAAAGGACATTCATACAATTTATTGTTAGGTATTTCTTTTGTTAATAACATAAATTTATAATATATTGAATAATCAAAGTAACTTTTACAGAAAAATAGTCATTATTTAAAAATAATTATTTATAAAAGTTTCTTGAGTCGCAAAAATTTTAATATATTGAATTTAATTTGGACAATTATTAATATTATTTAATCAGAAAAGTCGCAAACAATTTTTGTATGTAAACTTTTTTTTTTTTTTTTGCAATTTGAGTACAAAATTGTCATTTCAACTCACCTCAAACCTCCCTCCCCCAAAAGCTCCTATATGGAGCTTTTTTCATATTAGCTTTTTTGGACCAAAAAAGCTAATTGGTAAATCTCTATTTACCAGACATATCAATTAGAGGATTTGACTGGTCAATCCTCTCAATTGAGTCAAATCTCTCTAATTTTTCACCCAACCTCTCTTTACCAAGACGGGGCCTAGTGTTGTTTTGATTGGTTGTTTGCTTACCTATCGACCTCAGAAGTCTAAAAATGTATGGTAGTGTTTTAGAAAATTAGAATGTTTGGTCTTGGTTTAATGTCTTTTTAGCACGTTAACTGGTAGAAATTACTTGTTATGTTACTGACAATACCATATTTGAATCCTTTTTATTGATTGGATGTCAACATATTATTAACACCAACATATTTTCTTTTACATGAACACACCAAATGTTGTTAAATAAAAACGAAATA
>BMAC01000540.1:510217-591674 GCA_014905375.1 Phtheirospermum japonicum | reverse complement strand
ACCATCTAAAAAAAAAAAAAAAGAAAAAAACCCATAAAAAGAATAAACGGGGGAAAATAAAAAAAAAGATAAGAAAGATGGTGGGTCTTGTGTTAGTAATTGCCTACGCGCTTGTAAAGGCTTGTGTTTAATTTTTAATTTCCTTATGAAGCCTAATTGCAATTTGAGTACAAAATTGTCATTTCAACTCACCTTCAAAACCTCCCTCCCCCAAAAGCTCCTATATGGAGCTTTTTCATATTAGCTTTTTGGACCAAAAAAGCTAATTGTAATCTCTATTTACCAGACATATCAATTAGAGGATTTGACTGGTCAATCCTCTCAATTGAGTCAAATCCTCTAATTTTCACCCAATCCTCTCTTTACCAAAACGGGGCCTAGTGTTGTTTTGATTGGTTGTTTGCTTACCTATCGACTCAGAAGTCTAAAATGTATGGTAGTGTTTTAGAAAATTAGAATGTTTGGTCTTGGTTTAATGTCTTTTTAGCACGTTAACTGGTAGAAATTACTTGTTATGTTACTGACAATACCATATTTGAATCCTTTTTATTGATTGGATGTCACATATTATTAACACCAACATAATTTTCTTTTACATGAACACCAAATGTTGGTTAAATAAAAACGAAATAGACTAATTGACCATGGCTTCTTATTATATATAAATGCTGCACTCATGGCTAAAAGGCTAAGTAATATCTTATTTAATCCGCTTCTTCAAGGTTTGCATTAAACACATAACAAAATTTCTGTTCTTTGCTGTAATATTTTTTGGTCTTGTTATCGTTTTACTTATTTTATGTAAGTATCCTATGCAGTTATTACAGCTAAAATTCCGTACTGCTGTTACAGTTGGAAGACATAGCTTGGGATGACTTTTGTCAGAGTGATGATCATATAGTTCCCCGTCCTAGTTCTGAACTGCTACATGAACATTCCATTCCAAGTGATAGCCACAAGACACCTTGCCATGAAGTAAAAAGTATTTCCAATTGTATTGGAGATAGATATTCACCGAGTAGAAGAAGGAACACAATGCTGGAAAAAGATTCATGGTCCAACGCACCAAGTGGTGTATTTCCTTCTTCATCTGAAAGTAACTCCATCAAAGAGGTATCAAGCTTACCTTCTGAAAATACCAGATCATCAAACAATAAGACAGACTCGGATAATAATGAACTTTGTGCAAATAATACCATTCCTGGCGACAAAACGACCGCAGCTGGTAAAACAACCACTTTTAGCGACGCTATTGGTAACATAGGTCAAGCAGACAATAATCTCGATTTCTTTGAGAATACAGAGGACAAAGATTCGAGTGAACTCTTGTATTATGGTTGGCCTGAAATAGGAAACTTTGACGATGTTGACAGGATGTTTAGGTAATTCCAAACTGTTTTATTATTGAGTTTTTTTTTTTTCATTTTTATCATTTTTCATTTGTTTTTGCTAATAATCGTGCACTTCACTCAGGAGTTGTGATTCGACGTTTGGGCTTGGGACGAGTAAAGAGGATGAGGTGGGTTGGTTTGCATCAGCAGATAATATAGGAGGATCCGAAGAATTAGTAAAGTCAGAATTCCAGTTTCCATGTCCCGAGGCGAATCCGGTGGAATATATTTCACAAAACCATGACAATTCCAAGAGCGATTTTATCAATGATTTTGGTATGCCGAAAGACAGTTCTTGGACTTCCGAGAAATCCGATTCGTATATGTCTTTTGTGAATGGTCCCGATATGGCCAGCAGCGAAGATAGGTTTATCCCTAAAGAACAGGTCAGTGTATGTCATGATTTGAAGCCTTGCTTTCCCGTATAAGGCTTAATTCATTTTATACTGTTATTTCTATATAAAATAAATTGACAATATATCCACTTTTAATTTGTATTTGAAATCCTTGGCAGATCGATGAGAATAAAAAGCAGGTTGAACAACAAAAACAGTCTGCGGGAAAAAGAAAAGAGCTTTGCTTTGGAAATGGTAGTTTCGATTACACGAGTAACCTTCCCAATGAAGCCACTCAGCTCCCTATGTCTTATATGCTTTCAAATAATAGCCCTTCATCTGAACTGACATTGGTGAACCGAGCTCCATCTTCCGTCAAATCTGAGACTCACCAATTGCAAAACGACCCTCGATTTCCAATGGTTCCTCAAACTGTTACCGGAAAAAGAGAGAAGCTACATAATCGTCAAGGCAGTCAATCATCTGCTTATGGTAGTTTAAAAAAGGGGGCTGCTACAGTGCAAACTTCCATAGTTGATCCTGGCTTGACAGGAAATAAACCGGAGAATCCTAGTGATGCTGAAGGGGGTAGGATTGTAATTCCAGCGGAGTTAGGTTCCTCACATGTACAAGAAGGCTTGACAATGAGCTCGGGCATGGATAATGTTTCGCAGGAAGCTGCTAGTTTTCGCCAGCTTCAGCTTGTTATGGAACAGGTATAGTTTTTTTTTCTGGATATTGTGAAAATATATCCGAGTATATGCACTGCAGTATTTATTATAAATAAATTACTGCATGATGTTTTATGCATGAACGCAGGTTCTATAAATCCTCCGGTCATGTCTGAGTGTTATTACAACATGTAAGATCAAACCAAGTCTCATGTTATATGCTTTAGTATACGATTGAGCTCTTAAAACTTTACAGTTATGTATATGGTTTAGTCCTTTGGCGTGTTAATATTCTGTGCTTATATATATACTCATATACATATTTTTTTTTGAGGGCGATATGGATGCAAAAGATACGTGCTCCGCTCTGTTACACATTAAACTTTCTTGATGGTTCATGAACTTCGAATGCTTGTTTATATTAACTGTCTATATCTTTGCTAGATATTCAAATATGTTAAAACTAACTATGGTTCACGTTCTTGGATTAGTTGGATTTGAGAACAAAGATATGCATACGGGACAGTTTATACCGTCTGGCTCGGAGTGCTGAACAGAGGCATAACCATGCAAACCTGAATAGCAATTGTGGGGACGAAAGAGATGCTACTGGAGCATTCATGACTGCAGGAACAAACACGTATGAGATATTTTTCCTGATATATCTTATTCTATGATTTGTGGCAAAATTTTGGAAGGAATTTTTCACTAGCACTAGAATTCAATTCTTATTCCAAGATGAGGGAGTCTTTGCAAAAACTTCTGCTTTTAGAGGAAGTGATTTGTTGTAGCAGATTCGAAATATAGTTGACTAGCAAAAGTTGATGGTGCTTGCAAATAAAAATAAAAACTAGAATTTTACAAGGTTAAAAGAGTGTTTGATGAGTAAGTTGTAGAAGTGATTTATTTGTGTGTTAAGTCAAACCACAAGTTGAATAAAAAACAGGGAATCTTGAAAAAAAAAGGGCAAGATTTGGCAATTGTAGGACAAATAGTCCATCCTTATATTTTTCCATTGTCGTTTAGTTCAAGTTAATGATAAAACTCAGAATTACCCTTGCATAATTAATTGAGGATTAAATAGTGTTAAATAGCCATACGAGAAGTGAGTATAATCAGGTGAGTATTAAGGGGTATCTCAGTCAGAAATTTAGGGTTTATATAATCAGGTGAAGAAAATGATTATTTACCAAGGAATTTATTTTTGTTGGAGTTTGAGGCGAATGATCTTACGGGAGTGGACTGTTTGACAATTTTCTCTAAAATATATAAAGCACCTTTGTCACTGATTTCAGATTATGATATAGAAAAAAAAAAGAACTTGATATGTGAAAACATGAAGAACTATTTTATTTTATTTTTCAATTAAACGCATACACCGTTGTTTTTGTTCCCCCCTAATTTACTGATAAGTTAATCTTTTGGGTGCGAACAGTTTCATGGATATGGAAACGGATACAAATCCAATAGACCGTTCAATAGCACACTTGTTATTTCACAGGCCTTCGGAGTCACGTAGCACGGTAAGCTTATGATGCGAAAAGTTAATACCGTTTCTTGCACACATGCAATGATTGACGCACACTCTTGATGGCGTTATATTCTTGTTCATGAGTAGGTTCGTGAATCCGTCATAAGTCCACCTTTAATGGTTGAGAATTTGATTGTTTGTGAAGAAACTGCCTCCAAAATGGAAAACGATCCTACTGACCGTTGACTGCAAAAGTTGTTATGAGAGTAACATTGCTTTTGCAGAGTCAAGATGTCCATATATTTGATTGAGCTAATGTCATAAACCGTGGTTTCTGGTTTTTACTCTTACCATGGTTCGGATGCTGGTAAAGCTTGTACTATCTGTTGTTTAATTTTTGACAGATTTACCTTTTTTTTTTTTTTTTTTTTTTTTTTTTTTTTTTGGGCCATGGTTGTAATTATGAAATCAAGTTCACTAGCTGCTGCATACGCTGGTTATATATTTGGGGTTGTCTCCAAAATCTAATAATGTCCATTTCTAACTTGGTAATCTGAACCTTACATATAGTGTTTCCAACATTTTTTAGACATTGACTCATACTATATTTAACTATATTTCGAAAGGATATTGGTCTTGGATAACCTTGTGATCGATTAGTTTAACATTCGATTAGTTTAACATTCGTGTATTATACGAGATTTATCAAAGATAAATATAAAAAATATTTGTCTCGTATATCTCTAATCTACTTGCTATTTATTATAATTTTTAAATAAAATTTATTCAATATTTTGTTAAATTCATTATTAATTTTATTTACATCTAAGAAAAATTTAAATGTCACATTCTAAATACATTTTTAATTTTAATTAATTTATTATTATTATTAAATTATGTTATATTTTAATATTTAAATTAAATTTGTTAATAATTAAATTACCCATGTCTAAGACTCGTGTACTATCATGAATTTTTCTATAGGACCAGATAGGGAGCTCTATATAACACATGGCATTCACCCCACCGTGCTATATAACACATGACATTCACCCCACCGTGCATTTATAAAAAAAGGAAGAAAAAATAAAATGAAAAATAATTAAAAGCTCAGATGAATGCTATGTCATTTATAGGGCTCTATAATGGAGCCCTATCTAATTATATAGAAGAACCAGTACTATCATCATCATTTTTTTCCTCAGTCCATTCAACAATGGAGAAACTGTACAAATTTTTTTTAATAAAAGAATGATATAACGCGTGATTTTATCTATATTATATAGGGATATATATCTTCCAAATCACGATAAATCTACACTGCATGATATATAAAATAGTAATTTAAACTAAAAAATTATATGAAGATAGTTTAGTCAAAAAGTAAAGATTGATATGAGCTAGTGATCGACCGGCTATGTGCTGGGTTTAATGAATGTTTTTTTCTCAATTTCCACGCAAATGTTCAAACCATCGATTCCTTAAAATAAACTAAGGAACATTAAAAAAATGCTCTCTCCAAAACGTAAAGAAGAAAAGAAAAAACTAGGGGTATAAATGAGTCAAACAGTTCATGAGCTATTCACTACCCGACTTGATAAAAGCTCGCTCGAGCTCGTTTAATAAACGAGCAAATTCTAGATTTATGGTATTCGACTGGTTAGCTCGTGAGCGGGTTCGTTAGTGAGTTTTAGAGTGAGTTCGTTATTAAACTCATATAAATTAAACTAATAATTTAGTTTTAATTATAATTTTTATACTTGTTCATATGAAAATTATAGAAATATATATATAAACTTATTTGTTTACGTATCTTAGTAGGTGTATTATATACTTTAAAAAATATTTTATTTTATTTTTTTAATAAAGTAAAGATAATTTAATTAATAATTAATATCTTTTGAGCTCGTTTAGACTCGATTAAACTCGAAAAAGTTCGCGAGCCATCGAAATGTTCGTTAAAAAAAGCTTGAGCTCGAGCTCGATAATAAACGAGCAAGCTTAAATTCTCTAAACTCGACTCGACTCGGCTCGTTTACAGCCCTAGAAAAAACAATCGAATGACCTTTTTTCCTAAATTACCCTTATATTAATGCATAGAGTAAATGTACTTTTAATGTATCATTTTCTTCTAACACTAATGTCTCAATTTGTTTTGCTCCAATACAACATTCATCGAAGTTACTAGAACGGGCTTTGGGTACATTTTTTTATTAACATTTCACAAATGGGCGTTATTGTTTAAATATTGGTTGAAATGTATATTGTGTGTTAAAATTCAAATTTTCAAATGTCAATCAACAACTTGTGAAATCTAATTAATATTTTATATTTATCATATTCACACTCACTTACATATTTGTTTCATTATCTTCATATTTAAATAAAACAAAATATCATAGTCTCAAATATAATTTGACCCACATATAAATAAAGGGTTATTTATATTAACATCCCTCAAAAATTACAAATTATCTCTATTTTTGACATTCATCCTTACCAATCCCCCGACATTTCCGCAAAAATCATCGTCCGATATTGGTATTTACCAAAGAAAATGGACCAACAAACTTGTTCTTGAAAAACAAAAGCCAAATTTTCATCCTCTGTTTTATAAACCAAAAACAAAGGTTGTTTCTTTTATTTTCCTTTTTCTCGACAGTTTGAGGAAAAGGAAAAAATATATAAAAAAAAAAAAAAGAAAGAAACAATCGTAAAACATCTTCCTACATAGTCAAACCCTCCATTTTTCTTTTATATACTTTCTCCGTTGCCGGCCATCTCCGTTCGACTCAGCGATCAATAAAAATCGGTCGACAAAAGAATTTCCAAAATCAAGAAAAAAATAAAAAAAAGGAAATTCTGGGCCGGCCAAAAAATATATTATCGTGAAATACTAATTTTTATTTTTTATGTATTAGAATAAATTCATGGACAGAATGTACAATAAGCTTCGGAATCTGGATGCGTACCCTAAAATCAACGAGGATTTCTACAGCCGTACGCTATCCGGTGGCGTTATCACGCTCGCCTCCTCCATCGTCATCGCTTTGCTTTTCATCTCCGAGTTCAGTATGTATTTTCATTCTTCGACTTCATAAGTGCTATATTATTTTGCTACTAATTATTTGTTATACAAAATAAAGTTTTGAGTTTGGGTAATTTTTATATCAAAGGCAAAAATAATGGGTTAAACATCATTTCTAATTTGGTGAATTAGGGAGAAGAGCAATTAGGTTATGCTTATGAGACGTAATGATAAGATTGGGATTTTGAATTGTGTGATTTCATCAAGATAATTTATATTCGAATAAAAAAAATGTGGGCTGGAAAACACAAAAGGTTATTAGTAATTCCCTAGTACTTGGTTTCCAGTTAAGTTTTTATGATTAAATAGCATTTTCAGATTAATTTCATGAAGCTTCCATAGAGATGAAGGTCTCTTATTAATCTGACTCCTAGTTAGTATATTTGATGAAAAATGTGTTTTGTGTTGCGTTTTTGAGGAAGTAATTCCAGTGAAGCGATTTATTCACGTGATATATATATATTTTTTTGTGTGTGTGTATGTGTGTGTGTGTTTTGTTAATACCTAGTTTATTTCACCAACTCTCTCTTAGAAAGTAATGATAACTAATATCGAACCAAGGACATTGTCTTGAAACATATCTGGTAGAAGTTGCATTAATCTTTCAAATCTGGATTTGATATCATATTTATTTGCTTCTTACGCGCAGGATTATACCTCCACACGGTAACAGAATCAAAACTTGTGGTAGACACGTCCAGGGGAGGAAAATTACGTATCAATGTAAGATAACTGTTTTCTGTCAAATACCCGAGAGGTTTTCATTCACCCGATAATGTCGAAACTCAATATGATATTGCTCTTTATTTTTTTCTAAATTAAAAAAACAAAAACGATATTACATATGTAGTTCTAATAAATAGACAAGGCTGGGATTTTTACTGATTGCCCAGTTAATAAATGAAACTTTGAAACATGATATGCTCGTAGTTCATATTCTGCGCTTGAGCATCAGCTAGCAATACTCGTTTCTAGTTAAAGTTTGTTATGGTCAGATTTGAAGATTTATCTTTCACCTGAATATGTATGCAGTTTGATGTAACCTTTCCAGCCATACCATGCACGTTGCTGAGTCTTGACACCATGGATATCAGTGGGGAGCGACATCTGGACATAGTATGCATTACATTTGGTCCTTCGAATTTTTATTTTGTTATGGTTTGATTATCTTATGGTGTCAAGCTTGCTCATTTGCTGTTGTTGACCATTCTGGCCTTTTTATCCTTCTAAATTCTTTTCTCTGATGTATCAATTGTGTATGCCTGGCTAAATTTGCAGAGGCACGACATTTTCAAGAAAAGAATTGATTCTCATGCTAATGTGATTGAAGTGCGACAAGATGGAATCGGTGCGCCCAAGGTTAGTCGAAATACTTTTGTCCCCTCTTAGCTTTTGTCCTCCACGAATAATTTTTGTTGACACACTCATTACAAATGTTTATATCTGTATAGTTTGCTAATATCATGTTTGAATATTGTAATTCCAGATTGAGAGGCCCTTGCAGAGACATGGAGGCAGGCTTGAGCACAATGAGACTTACTGTGGTTCATGTTTTGGTGCAGAATCGGTATTTATATCGCTTTTAAGTGTCTTCATTTATTGTTTACTTGTATCTGCCATTTTACTAAAAAGTTTTAGAATCATGTACCTATGAATTATGATAACAAACTTCCATTTCCTTGGTATGATAATACCATATATGGTTGGTTCATGATAATTTTTTGTGCAATGCATCATCTCGAACCTCGTAAATCATGTGATTATCTGATACATAAATTTATCTACAAAAACTTATTCTTTTACCTTTTTTTAAAATTTATTTTAGGAAGAAGTGTTATATTGTTACATCTTTTGGAGGATTAATAAAAGCTTAGGAGACCATGAAAAGCATTAGATTGTTGCAAGATAAAATACTCAAAAGTGGTTTAGCTGAAGTTCAAATGTTTTCTTTTACATGCTGTTAATTGTCATTTTTCTTATGATCATTTTCTTTATATTCGCTGTTATGCGATCCTATTTCTTGTATGCTGTTAGATACATCCAGATCGGTTTGTGGTTAATTTTTATAATTTATTATTATTATTATTATTATTATTATTATTATTATTATTATTATTCTTTTTGCAGTCTGATGAGGAATGTTGTAATTCATGTGAAGAAGTTCGTGAAGCATATCGAAAGAAAGGATGGGGACTGACAAATACAGATTTGATCGATCAGGTTGACGGAACACAACATTCTTTTTTATCTTAGTAGAGTAACCAGATTTATTTAAAATTATAATAATTTCTAAATACAGGAAATTAATTTTCTTTCTTGTTGATGTGGTTTCTGGTATTAAGTGCAAACGAGAAGGATTTGTGCAAAAAGTGAAAGAGGAAGAAGGTGAAGGGTGTAATATACATGGATCTCTGGAGGTTAATAAAGTGGCTGGGAATTTCCACTTTGCCCCTGGTAAAAGCTTTCATCAAGGAAATGTCCATCTGCTCGATTTGCTAGCCTTACAAACAGAAAGTTACAATGTGAGTTATTTTTGAATTTCCTATTATAGATGATGTAATATTCTATTTTTAATCTCAATTTATAATTTTGACTATTGTACTGATTTCGTCATATGCCATGCAGATTAGCCACACGATTAACAAGTTATCATTCGGAGATTCTATTCCTGGAATAACAAATCCGCTCGATGGGTAAAATCTTTTTTTAAACTTGTGTGTATTTTTTTTATCTATTATAATTGCAGAATTTTTGGACTGCAATTAATCTTTCTTCACCTTTTATAGTTTGTAACTTTTAATCACGGTAAATTTTACTATTTTGAAGACATTTATTTGGCCCACTAATCTTTTGGGTCCATATTTACTTTAGAACTTGAGCAATGAGAAACACACTTTTACGTATTTGACGAGAAGCTGAGGTTGCGATTAAAGAAAAATAAATGAATCCTTAGTGTTATTGATTATAAGAAATGTATCTGAACGTTGGTTTGATGTTGAAATCGTAAAATAATAATTGGGCATGAGATTGATAGTTAGGAATATGTGACTGGTTGAACATTGATTTTTTAGGAAAATGGGTAATAATGATTAGTGATTTGATGGTAGAAGTGATTGATGGGAGGAAAGAGTGAAAGTGAGTAAACAGAATAATTTTTCTGAATATTTTCATAAGCAATTGAATTTTGGTGTAAAAGAATTTCTAGCGAATCCGCTCATGAAATTGTTGGTTTCCAACTGCTGCCTGACATTTCCTCTTTGGTACACGGACAACGGATAAAATGCAAAACTCGTGAAGGTGTTTGTAATACCTCAACGGTTATTTTCATATTTATAAATGATTTTTTTTATTGGGTCAAACCATAAGGTCAATTGTAATTTCCATTTTGGTTATTATGTTATATTGTGAGCTTGATAAACGATCATATTTTGATGTTCAGGGTACAATGGGCGCAAGGAACTCCAAATGGAGTGTATCAGTATTTTATCAAGGTCAGCATTCTGAAAATAAGATGTTAGTAATTAAAATAGCCAAAATGTAAAGAGGTTATCAAAACGACATTTTATTTTGAAAAAAAAATGATGTTAAAATTGGGATGTTTCGATTTAAGAGGTTTCAAGTGTCATGGCTGACTTTTGCAGGTGGTTCCAACAGTATACACCAACATTAGGGGCTATACCATTGAGTCAAATCAGGTTCGTAAAGCTTTTGAATATGTAAAATATTATTGAACCATTAATTTTGTCCGTCCTTTTGTTTTATAATTCAGACTACCGCTTTATTATGCAGTTCTCAGTGACTGAGCATTACAAAAGTTTGGAAGAGGACCATTTCAGATCCCTTCCTGGTGTTTTCTTCTATTACGACCTTTCTCCTATAAAGGTTAGTACTATAATGCTTCAGTAAAAAAAACTCAAAATATTACAAATACACGTAAATTGTTTTTATGTTTTATTACTTGCACCCTCAATAGGGAAATAAATAGTTGTTAAGGCGATTTTCTAATTTGGATGATAATTGAGTGTATTTTTATTTTATTTTGTCAAATCTTATGGCCTTTTAAAAAAAATAAAAATTTCCCCAATAAATTTTGCAATAATGGTTCATATCTGCATTTGATTGAAATATGTTTGCATGTTGCAGGTTACTTTCACTGAGGAGCACACATCGTTTCTACACTTCTTGACGCATATCTGTGCCATTGTGGGAGGTGAATCTAATTTTCATATTTTTATCTGCATCCTCCAATTTTTATCACATGCAATTTTGAACTTGTCTTTAAAACTGAAAACAAGACGAGCTAATGTATTTTTATTTTCGTCACGAATATAAACTACCAATTAATTGGAAAAAGTTGCCTTGTCTCTTGATTATTTTTATTGCCAGCTCGTAGTTTAATAATTGTTTCAATGTTTTTTTTTTTTCCAGGTATATTTACAGTTGCTGGAATAATGGATTCCTTCATCTACCACGGTCAGAAGGCGATAAAGAAGAAAATGGAACTTGGAAAACTGAGATGAAAAATCTTATTTACTTATCAATGAAACAAAGAAATCAAAGAAAAGGCACAGCTAAGGGGTAGACTGCTCGTTTATTGTACGATCGTTGTTGTTGGGCTTGAGCTTCTCTCAGTTTGGAGACATACATGGACTGCAACGAAATTTTATTAACCCAGATAGCTGAGAAATGAGGCTTCAAATGTAAAACATCAGAATGTAATGACTTTGATTCACATGATGCTGCAAGATTATGTAACATCAGAAAATCCTTTTGTTTGTTTCATCAGACAGTTTTGTCTTTGTGTCTACATTTGTTGATACTTTATTATGAGAGTTTTTTTGTTTTGTTTTTGAGTTTTTTCGGGCCATTGCGTCTATATACTAGTTTGATAGCAAAGTCTATTACTGTCCTTGTACTATTTCTTCTTCTTTTTTTTTCAGGTAGTTGCACAGCTACATGATTTTTCATTACAAAACATTATGTATAATGGGCTATTAAAAACAGCTCACATGTTTTTTAAAAATTACAAATTTCTCTTGAGGTACACTTTTGTAAGAAAAACGAATGTGAGAGGTCTTTTGCAATTTTAAAAGATAACTAGTCCTTTAAAAAAAAAGAAATTGAGCTAAACATCAGGTAGTTTTTGTAATTATCCCACAAAATAAAAAATAGAAAATTAGGTACTAAGGATTAAAAGGCCATTTTCTCCTACCAATAAATGGCTCCATCTAAAAAATGAACACCTGTGTCCATACACAGTTGATTCATTTCCAATAAAACAAAAACTATATAAAATTCCAAAATTTTTAGTTACAAGTTGATTTGATATTTAAAAAAAAAAAAAAAGAATAATATGCTTATTCTCTGATATCTGTGAACAATCAAAATCTCTCGTCAAACTTTTGTTGTATGTGAAGAAAAAAGAGAACAAAATTACCCATCTCATAAAACTACTGCTCTCCGCATGGGCCCACCAACTCCCTCCCGACAACCCGGTCGAGCCCCAACTTGATCGTCTCGAACTCCGCATTTTCTCTCTCTTCTTTCGACAGCCACAACGACAAACATTGGTCGATCAACTCACCGGCGCTGCTGCTACAAGTTTTTGAAGCCTTCTTGTTCATCTTTCCAAATTTTATTATATGTTGCAAATTCGAGTCCGAAGGATCTTTGATGTAGTCCCCGAGGATGTCCCTAATGGCGTCACACCAGATCGGTCGGGCCACCTTAAGGAACTCGTGGACCATCAAGACAGGAAGGCTCGTGCTTCCCAAATCCGACTCTTGTTGGGTCCCACCTTTCCCATGATAATCGGATCCTCCGAGCTTCAGTAGATCGTGCGCATCTGCATAATCGCTGTATACTGCACATAAACAAGGTTCCCGATCAAAACTCAGTAGCCCAATTTTCAGTATACTGCACATAAACAAGGTTCCTGATCAAAATTCAGTAGCCAATTTTCAGTTTTTTTTTCCCGGATAATTATACAAAAGTTACCCAGTCACATCACAAAATTACAAAAATACCCTTGAAGTTGTTTGATTTAGTGTTAAAGCTAAAAGTTTGAATGTAATACTTTTATAAATGACAATCATATCTCAGGTTGTAATTTTGATTTTTTTTTGGGGGCAATACCACGGAAAGTAATTAACTACCTGGCAGCTTGCCATCACTTCTATACGCCTCTAAACCGTGTAGGCCCGCGTCCTTTAGTCTTCTGATTATAGCAGATGGGTTTTTTAGTGCCCATGGATGTGCCAATATCGCAACACCCCCGGTTTCTCGTATAAATTTGACTGTTTCCTCTGCCACGGGCTCACTTCCCCTGAAACAAATAAACAAATTAATTATGCATTCTTACGATAAAAAGATCAATCAAATTTTGATTTGTTGATACAGCAGAATATTTCACTTTCGGGATAACAAAACTACCCCTGAGTTTTTCGGTATTTACAAAAAGTCCCAAATAAGTTTAAAATTACAAAAAACATATCAAAAACCTCAAATTTGGTTTCTAATTTATGTTTTTTTTAAATTACCCAAAACCTTAGGGGTAATTTTGTAATTTTTACGTGGATTGATATGTTTGAAATCTTTTCATAGAAATGAAAATTTTATAACCCTTTATCCGTCAACAATCAAACTATCCACAAAAAACTAAAAAAACAAGTTTCACGAAAGGGAAAAAAAATAAAATTACGTGGAGTAAGCGGGCCCGCCATCATAAAGATATCGAGTAAAAGCCTGTTTCAGATTCTCAACATAACCCGCCTCGAGCATAGCGCGAGCAATATGAAGCCTACCAGGAGCAACACCTTTTCCCGCAATCTTGGCGACGTGTTCCCATTGAACGGGCAGCTTAAGTTTGTTCAGCTTCGAGACGATGTTCTTTGCTCGTAGATACCTCCCGTCCCGAATATCCCCTAAAAATTTCTCCAACGCCGCGGGCTTTGCGGGCCCACAACTGCTGTAGTACGCGAGGATGTGAACGGGTTCTTGTGTCCCCAAGTCCCCTCTGTCAGTCATTTCACAAAAATCAAGCAGCGGTTCAGAGATAAAACGGATAATTACAAAATTACCCCCAAGGTTTAGTTTAATTACCAAAAACTCAGTTATCTTTAAAATTATGAATAATCGCCTGAGGTTTATTTTTGTGTTTCAAAAATGCACTCTGAAAAGTAGATAAGACGGGGCTATTTGTAAGATGAATACAGACCTAGGGGTTATTTGTAATTTTGAAATATAAAACACTACCCCTGAGGTTTAGTTTAATTACAAAAAAAAAAAAAAAAACAGTTATCTTTAAGAATTACGAATGACCCCTTCTTTTATTTTTGCGTTACAAAAGCGCACCCTGAAAAGTAGATATGAGGGACTACTCGTAAGATAAATACAAACCTCAAGGGCTAATTTGTAATTTTGAAAGATAAGTGGGCCTTTTGTAATTAGACTACACTTCAGGGATGGCTTTTGTAATTAACCCAAGAAAAGAATATTAAGATTATACGATCCTATGTTTATTTTATGTTTATGCGCAAGAAACCAGAGGAAATGTAACCAAGTTATAAGAAAAAATATGTTATTATGTTAAATGAACAGGGGGGGAAAAGAGTTACCTTGAGTAGAAAATTGTGCTGATTTCAACACCGGGAATGATTTTGATGCCAAATTTACGAGCCGCTTCGATGGCTTCGGGGATGCCTGACATCGTATCGTGATCCGTCAAAGCCATGACTTTTACCTGTTCTGGACATTACCTTAATCAATCATATCTTTTTCTATATTAATTATATAAAAAATCAAAAAGAAACAAAAGGCTTCAAAGTTCCGATTCCACTTAATTTACGACAAGTAGCTGCCTTACCTAAATAACACTTGTCAAGAATTTAGAATGGAACAACTCACAATTTCTTTAACAATTAAAAAAAAGGATTAAGAACGGAACAAAAAGACTCGTCTTTGGACCCCACAATATCTAGACAAACTAAGAACAAATGAAAGTTTTAAAAAATCAATACTTTGAAAGACTTTAAAATTGTATTTTCACGTGCCACTTACCGACATTACCATATACTTATGCAGATAACACATTAATTCAAATATTAAAATCCATACCACGGATATAAGATTTGTCTCATTAAATGATCTTCATTAATTGCAATACCGTTATTCATTATAATATACGATCAATCGAAGTTTAGTAAGAAAGATTCCAAAACTTAGTTCCTGCCACGTGTTTCCTCAACAAAAATCTTAACTTTCGTCAACGATAAAACAACTATATATAGCAAGAAGTCAAAATATTGCCCATTAAAAACTTGCATAGCATAAACTCACGAATAAATCTTCATTGCTAAATTACAATAGGTGAAATTTTCAACTTCTATGTGTTTCACCATCCGAAAAAAAGGAAATCTGAAATAGATAAACTCTGTTGCTAGTTCTATAAATACTAGTCCAGTTCATATAGTACATTTTTACTGTTCTGAACATATAATCCTGTTCCACATGCCAAGACAGCTCATACCCTTTTTGAGAATATATTTTTTCTTCAATATAAAAGGATTATGTATTAACATTAGTAAAAAATGAGCCCTTGAAAGTGAATTATAACAGGTAATGCTGGTAACTTCAAAAGAGTATATTTCAAGAAAATGAAAAACAATGATAAAATTATTTGGGGGAGCTTAATTATTGCTCTTTTTTACTTTTCCCCTGTGCAGTAAAAACAATGTTTTTTAAAACTCAAAAAGATTGAAATGAAAATATTAAAAGGTTAAATTTAGGAAGTAAAACACAATTCCACAACTTATCCTATAGAACTAATTATCCAAATGAGGCCACAATTCAATAAAAACTAAAAATCAACAAAAATCACGGAAAACTTAAATCCTCAAAACACCATTCATTTCCAATCAAAACAATCACAGATGCAAACAGAAACACCACATGCAAAAACACAAAACCACCAATACACATACCAAATCATTAATAATAAAATAAAAACCTGCTACAATACCAAAACCCAAGAGGGACTCCAAAATTCGAACAAAAATACAAAAAAAGAAAAAAAAGAAAAAGGCTTACCCCTTTCTGATGCGCTCTCTCAACAAGCTTAGCAGGGGACAAGAACCCATCGCTGCATGTTGTGTGGCAATGAAATTCAAATACAAGCTTCTCCTTTGGCTGGTACCATTTCACCCCAAAATCATCAAGAAACGCATCGCCAAAACTCATCTCTTTCTTACTGTTCGACTGGTCCAAGAAAATCCACTCGCTCACCGCTTTGTATGCCACTGTTTGCTCAAGCGTTATTTTCCTCTTCGCACCGCCCCTCTTTTTTTTCTTCTTTTGACTGTTATTGACCATTGGCTTTTTCGGGATCTCTCTGTCGCACATCATTTCATTAAAGTTTCTTGCTTTAGAGAGAGAAATAGGAAATAAATAAAAATTATGCCAAGAAGAAGAAAGAAAGCAAGAAACAAATGAGGGTGTGGTGTGGGGTTTGTCGACTGTTTAGGCGAAGCGGTAGGATCTAGGTGTAGGGTATATGTATATGTATGTGTAAATGGAAACTGAAGCCCTCATCTTTACAGGGTTTTTCTTACTCATCGATATGTAAGGGGAAATTATTCCTTTTTTTTATTTTTTTAATTTCTCATAGATAGATTCACCAAAAAAGGCATCAATTTCTTGAAATTTTTAGTGCACTGTTACATCCATACTTCAGATTGGTAGCGATCGGATGACTATTTTGACCAGGAGAAAAATTCTCAAGGTTTTGACAATAAGTTAAAATAAAAATAGAGGAATTATAAAATTCTATTAGATTCATAAAAAAATACTTTCACTATTCATAAAAGATGTTGGAAATATGAGGGGAAAGTAAATATCACTATAACTAGAAAATAGGAAAGAAAATAGAGACAGAAACTATTTAGTCGAGTCGACTTATACACTCTTTCCGCAAGATGAAATTGCCCCGTTAGTACTTTTCGATTTTGGCAATTCGTCCCCAAAGATAAAACGATTACATCTCTGGTATTACAACACCGTTAATACCAAAGTTCCGGCGAACTGAAAGAACTGGACTGAGCTACGAGAGAAAATGTATGCTGTGTTGTGATGTATGTGTGTTCTGTGTTTTCGGTGTGAAAGACGCTTGAAGATGGTCAAAGGAGGTAACGGCCATGCATTAAGTTGCATGACGTTTCATACCTGAACGGTCAGGAGTTTCAGGAGTCCATTTCGCGGCAGGAAGAAATTGAAGAAGAATTGTCCCCAGTGGCAGGAAGATATTTCTCTAAAAGGATTATTGTCCTTAAAATGGGAATCAAGCAAGCAAAAATGATGATGAGAGGTGGAGATGGTACTCCATAGTACAAGGTTAAGACTCCACCGATCTATTTTCATGATACAAGATTAGATATTTTGTTGGAAATAATTTCCTACAAACATTTAAAAGATTTACACAAGAAAATAAAACTAGAAGACTTATTTTACTAACCCCAAGTGATCATAAGATTATAGGCCAGCGATTACGAGAGGCATTCCACAAAAATATGTCAATCAAATTTTGCAGCAAGCGTGGTAAGAAGGCAAACTTCGACATCAAAAAATAAAGGATCGGAGAAAGTGTGGAGAAGAGATTCTCCAACTAAAAATCGAGAGCCATGGGGCCGAAAGGTGGAAATGATAAAACCACAAATGATTGAGATCCTCAAAACCATCTTAGACACAAGCTCGCATCCAGACACCACCACGGAAGATCAAATTTCATTAGAGGATATCAAAAGAAAAATTCAAAGAATTTTGACAAAATCCTCTGGCATGGTGGGATAAGAATGAGATCAAAGAAATTTTGAAGGTGAAAGCCGAAAATGTGAACGAGCTTGTTAGATATAAACCTATCCTAATGAATCAAGAAGACCGAAAGGATATGCAATAAATACTTAAGTAACACATCGACCTTAAACCCATGGGTTTTGGTCCGTAACCATGGAGAAATAAAAAGAAGAAAGACGAGATTAGTTACTAATTATAAAGGAATTAATGCTATATCGAAATTCGATGAATATTATATTTCAAGTAGAGAACATTTGGTAAATTGTATTAAAAATGCCAAAGTATTCTCCAAGTTCGGTTGCAAATCCGAGTTTTACCAGATTAAGATGGAGAAAGAAAGTAAAAAGTTCACGGCATTCTCCACACCACAAGGACATTATATTTGGAACGTTATGCCCATGGGTCTGGCAAATGCACTCCAGATATATTAGAGAAAGATGGATAATATCTTTAAAATTATTTCAATTTCATGTTCGCGTACATTGATGATATTCTCATCGCATCAAAGAACACGAAAGATTATCGAAAGCAGCTGGAAACATTTGCAGATGTTTTTGCCACGAGGAGGATTAGTGCTTTCAGAAAATAAAGCAGTAATAGCTACAAGAAAAATCGAATTTCATGGCATGGAATCCACGAGTCTGAAATCATTCTAAAAAATCATATTGTGAAAAAAATACGATGATTTCCAGATACGCTAAAGGACAAGAGGCAACTTTAGAGTTTTCGGGGAGTTGTTAATTTTGATGGGATGCTTTAAACAATTTGGCACAATACGTGAAGGTGTTTAGCTTCCTGCTAAAAAGGGACACTGATTTCAAATGGGTAGATGAACACCAAGAAAGGATTAGACAGCTTAAGGAAGCTTTTAAATAGCTTCCATGGCAATTTCAAATGACGAGGATGGATTGGTTCTATACACAGATGTCATTTGTTATTGGTGGGCAGTTGTTCTTACAAAAGCGACGCCAAAGGGAGAAGTGCATGCAGATATTGCAGAGGACTATTTTCGGATAGTGAAGCAAATTAGTGGCATATCAACGAGAAGGAAGGTGTTTAAGAAATGGCGTTTGTTCTTGCTATCTAAGAAGTCCGCCTTACAAATTTATAATTCGAGTGATAAAACCTTTAAAAAAAACTGAATCTAACCTAGAAAATACTATATTACTTAGATGGCAAGTTTCAATATTATGATTATGATATTCGTTATAAAATCTCATGAAAATGTTCTTGCATATTTTCTAACTCGAGATAGAGAGACACGTTGCTGACGATACACTCAAAAGGCTAAGGTATCTCGGGGAAAGTCTGGAGATCCTTGAACGAGATTTTAGGACACTATATCTCAATGCTGAGGTCGCTGGACAACTTCAACAAGCCGACCGAAAACTTATTTCCAATCACATACGAGCATGCTAGTTGACTCAGTGCCAACTATTCTCAGCTTTACGAAGGTCTCTTCTCCAAGCCGCATCTTCTACGGTGCAAATAAGTGATTCAAGAACGAGTCTATAACCCACAGGTTATGGATTCAAGTACCATAATAACGAGTGTTTCAAACGATGCATTACACGAGAATTTACAAGTTGTAATGAATGTTGAAATTCCGGTACCACAATCGGAAGCTTCAAGTCAACCCACTACCTATGGGGTTAAAGAGGGGGAGTTGGATTTAGGCCAAAGACTGACACATTTAAGATACAAACTGACAAGATTAAAATCTCTCATATGCAGTTTTATCAACGACAAGAGAGAAGTTAGTTAGCAGAAGAGGTATCAACCCCAACAAAACAATGGTTGATATCTTTGGAAAATATTCAAGAGTTTGGATGAAAGTGGGAAGTCATCCAAATGAATTACAAAGATGATATAATTTTGGGGTCTTAACTTCAATCTATACTATTGCACGAAGCTTCACAAAGATCTTCAAACTACAAATGACTTGGGCCAATAATCTACATTTGGCCAAAGGAGATATTCTAGAGCTGTATTTTATAGTGCGGCACCAGAACCAGGAAAGAAAGGTTTCAATGAAACTTTTAATTTCATCAAGCTTAGAAGATCGGATGGAATGCCACAAAAATATTAAGGCTACCTCACTGGAAGACGCGCTAGTAATAGTATGAGCAATTTCAGAAGACGACGCTCCTACACGATGAGCATGGGGACTTTGGATTTATCTAACCGAAATGGATAAAGTAAAGTACCCATTCATGTTCTTTCAAATCCAGCAAACGGATCATTCTTCATAATTCAATGACAGGAGCAACTACAGGTTTTGCATAAACTCTTTTGGAAAAAGATTCCTATGAGAAAATAAAATTTCGGTAAGCAAAGAAACCTATCGAAGATTTTGTAACATGGCGCATGTCGGCGATGGATTGGCCAGATCTATCAAGCATGCTCGGACCAGAAGGAACCCAAGTTTGGGAAAGGCTTTCAACCCAAACCGAACCTACAATAAAACACAGTTAGAAAATATAAATGACAAGCTGCTTTAAAAAAAGTGTGGGGATCACACCAAAATACCATGTGAAAATATTCCTCAACAACACAAGATGACTGAGTTATGAGGAACCAGCAACAAGATAAGACAGTGAATACTAAAGGACCACGAACTCGCAATAATAGAGAAAAATATGTAAGCAATGATGCATCTTTTATCAACAAGCTATCGAGTCCGAATTTAAAATTTAGAGTCAGGTCTATAAATACTGAGCGTCTGGGGAAGTAGAGGACATTGCTCATTACATTTTATTTATCATAATAATAAAAAAATCTAAAAGTGAGAGTTTGGAGTGCACGAATAAAGAGTGTTGTAATTAGTGTTTGTAATAGTAAGTATATATATTTTCGAGTGCAACCACGGGCTCGTAGCTCAAGTGGTATCACTAACCCTTTATAAGGGTGTTGACAAGGGTTCGAACCCTAGACCTCTCAAGTTATTTGAGATTTATCTTCTACTTTCCAACCACTTGACCCCCAACTTATAAAAAAAAAAATGTATTTTCGAGTGTAAGCCTTCTTTACGAGAGGCTAAACGGTTATCTAACTCCTAAAAGAAGATTACTAATGTAATAAATTGTCTTTCAATTGTTAATAAAATAGAGGCTTGTGCTTCAACCTGTGTTCACGATATTTTAATTTACCTCTATAAATCAAAGCTTCTCGTAAGCCTGGAGTAAGAAATGAACCAAAGTTGTGCTGATCAGCTTGATGAAGGAGTCAGATAATTTGTAATTCAACTCCATCTAAAAGGAAGTTAGACGGTAAGGAACTCTGAACAGTTTTACAATCAATTATCAGCTACTCAAATCATCCCAATCATCCCTACTCTTAATATTGTGTTTGTTTGCATAACCTTTATTTTTTTATATCCATATTTTTTGTAAAAATGTATTTTTACGAACCCTGAACATTTGTTTAGGATTTTGAACATTTACATATTTTTTGTAAACATGATGTAAGATCTTTTTTTGTAATTTAAAGCTTTTACCTTTTTTCTACTTGAAATTTATATTGTTCAAACTAAAATAAAAATATGCTTAATCATTTAAAATAGAAAACCGGACATAATTAGTGAGGGGTTTTGTTCCAGTCCGGTGATTTTGTATACGGAACGGGCCTCGGGATCCACATCTGTATCTTGGCCTCGCACAATTACAGACAATCACCCTCAAAAATCAAATTTACTGTGTCCAATTTTGGATTTTTGTGATTATCTTTTTTTATTTTTTTTAAGTTTTTATTTATTTGACCCACTGGACATTGTCAGAAGGAAAGGAGGCCCCTACGGCCCTACCGGCGCACTTTTTTTCCACTTTCCTTTTCACTGTGCTGTCACAATTCAATTCAGTTGTTGGAATCTGTCAAAATGAATAATAATACTATAATATTAAGAAAAAAATAGTTGTTGGAACAAGTCATATTTTCTAACATGCCCTAAGATTTTCACATAAATTTTAGAAAATCTTGTATTAGTTGTCTTTTCCCACGATAATATTAATGTTTTTTCTTTCTTGAAAGCAAAATAAGCTAATGATAGAAGGCAATTAAAAAGCTAAAATAAATGACCATATTCTCTTTACCAAAAAAAAAAATCCAGTTTTTTCACATTGTCGCTTAGAGTAAAATAGTAAATATGAGTGTGATTTTACATTGAAATTGTACAACTTTAGGCAAAATAATCCCATAAAATAACATTTATGGCAAAATGAAGGTAGTGATTTCTAAATGAAAGTGAGTAAAAATGCAATAACTTTACTTCTCATAAGAAATGATGATGACAGAATGAGAATAAGGTATTTAATTTGAAAACGGCCAATCTAATAAAACAGGCATGGTGGACTCGAAACTTTTCAAGGTGTCTCAAGAAATTACAAAATACTTGGCCAAAAGCATCATCTCACATGATCAAAAGATACAATGGCATCATTATCTAAGGAAATTCATTTGAAAAGATATTCAAATATTTGAAAATCATAAAACAGGGTAATAAAAGGCAAATGGGCCAACAATTTCAGATTTCATAACTTCTTTACAAATAATAAAAATGGGAAATTTTCAAATCAAATAGTGTTTTAAATAAGGTATATTTGTCAATTAGTTTTAAATTCAATTTGAAGATAAATAACCTCTCAATTTTGTATTAATCCGAAATTATGCCATAGAAATATCACAACACCCTTATTATGAAGATAAAATAATTAAAATAAGTAATGATAATATACACTGCTATCGTCTGAATGACTGGAAATTCTCCCCGCCAACATATTTATTCCAACGAGTTTTTCTTCTGCACAAAATTATCTTATTATATGTCCGAAAATTTTATTAATTGATGACAAAAATATTTTATTTGATGGTAAAATTTTCTTAATTTGATTTGCAAATGTTATTCTGGATTGTTTATTAATTAAAAACACACTAGTATTTCACCGTGCATGCAGACATAAAATTTAAAATATCACACCACTTGGCATTGTTAATGTGATTTTTTAATTAAATCTGTAATTTAAAGTTGAAACTTATTGTAATGTTTAATTAAACTTATTTTTCCCCTCTTTATATAGTTGAATGAATTGGAAATAATGTATTCAAAATCTGTTATTCAGCGAAGAATAAATTTAGATTTTCAATTTGAATAAGACATAAATTGCATTTTATATTTTTTTAAGTGTTGTAAAAATATATTATGTTATGCAAATAAGGTAATAGAGTATAGAAATGCATTATATTTTGAATAAAATTGAGTTTAATTATAATAAAAAATCAACTTATTTCAAATATTTTTCCTATGCTGTATATCATTAAAACGTCACAATAGTTGTAAGTTTCGTGAAAAATCAAATTGTTCGAAATGCGCAAAATCGCATTGTTGATTTTATCTCCGTCACAGCGTACCTATTCCTCTCAATGCCGTAATTTACCACTTATTTGTGAATTTAACTGCAAAATATCTAGAAGCCCAATTCGTATCTTGATGAAAGAATTAAATCTTTTGATCTATATGTAATTTACATATTCATTTTCAAAACCTAGCATTTGCTTCGCTAAACAAAAGGTCGATATTTCATTTCAAGTAAGTTTTTTTACTGATGAACATGGGTTGTCTGACTTCGATGTGCAGCCTAGTACGTCCGTAACACAAATTCATTTTCGCAAAATTAATACTTTACTTTAGTCATTTAAAATGGTGTTTAACAAAGAAATGAGAATTTTTCATTATAATATGATGTTTTAATTGTAGATCCAAATATCCGATGCATTTTGATGTTTGACATGATTAGAGATTTTCAAAGGTAATTTGCTTTTTTGTATTTGCGTATTATATACATTCTTGTTTAAAAAACTAACGATTCTCTGTTTTCTTTACCACTATGAGAATCGAGATTGTCAAAATATTTTTATTTTACAAAATATTAGTTTAGTTCATAAAAAAAAAAAAATGATTTTTCTTTAATGAGATTATAACTTTGTAATTATCCAAGTTGTTTGATAATATATGTGAAAGGATTTTTACTTCCCTTGCACATAACTGCAAAAAGAGAGTTTGCAGTGCTGCGATGATCACAAAAAGTATGTTAATTTGAATTGTAATAATTGAAGTCTCATAAAAAAAATAAAATAAAAAATTATTCAACTCTTGCTTCTTAAACAAATTTTCTTTTTTTCTTTTTAAATACACTTACTAGACAGTAAATCATTGTTCTGCACTTCTTAGTAATAGATAATTTTTTATTTAATGATAGCAAAACTTTTTTTTCTTAACTTTATTTACTAAACTTTCTTTACTTTACAAAGAATTTATTGCTTATGTAAATAAATATAAGAAAATTTTTTACTTTATTTTCCAAAAAGAAAAAAAAAAACTTCCTTTAAAATCGTAAAAGTAAATTTTTTTTTTTTTGAATATTTGAAAACTTCTTACTTTATGTTTTAAAAAAAATTGGGCCAACTTTTTTTTCTTTTTGTAAAAAAACCAAAGAAAAACCTCATGGAATTTTTCGGTCAAGGGTGGTGATGTTGGTTATTGAAGTTATTATTATATATTTTTACTAGTATTATTATTTTAATAGATGGTAATTTTATAATTGTATATTTAAAATTGAACTATTTGACAATTTGTATTATTATTTAGAACATTTTGACAAATATTTTTTTTCACCGTGTATTTGACGATTGCACGATTAAAAACAACATTCTTTTGAATTAAACATTATGAAAACCACACGCATAGATCACTTCTGTCTGGCGTGTTGAGACTGCCTTATTGGCATTGTATGGATGCGTTTTCACCATTCATTTTCCAATCATTTCGGAAAATAATTTTACGTTGGTTCATGAAACATTTTTATTGCAAATCAAACTTGTCTACTCCTCCATCCGTCCAAAAAAATAAACATATTTTCCATTATATTTTCCATTTTTGTCAATACATAAAAGAATGGCATGTTTTATTCTTAAAAGTTAAAATATCATAAAAAAAATTAGAACACCCCTATTTAGTTTACTTTATTTATTGAAATTCTAAAAAATTAAGGAAAAGAGAGAAAAAATGGCAAAAAGTTCACAATTCGAATTCAATCATTAACATTCATATTTTTGTCTATCGGCCTACCTTTTGTGGACACAGAGAGTATCATGATTTGCATTACATAAATCTATAAGCCAAAATATAATCCCTCCCTCCATAAAAGATAGGCATATAGGCAAAAACACGAAAGTTAAGACAAAATAATTGTAATTGCCTTACCCTTAACTTTTTAGTATTTCAATAAATAAAGAAAATATGCGATATCTTTTATTATTACATCTCCATGAAAAACATAAAATTTCGGATTTGTAACATAAAGATCAATAACTACTAAAACTCAAAATAAAAAATAAAACATAGAAACACAGCCATACATTTCCATGAAAAATGATGCAACTGTAGCAAGAATAAGACAGAGCATCTGCAAATTCTGAACCCCATTTGCCTGCAGGGTGCAAGAGTCATAGACGAATGACACGTGGTGTTTAGAATGAACATGTTATAATGCAGAATTATGTCCATTTCTTGGACAGTGTGTGACTGTCTAAATTTGATGTATCAGAGGCAGACAGCAAGGTTCGATGCAGAGTTTTTCATCCTTCCCTTCTCTTTTTATCATTTCGGTGCTCTGCATCAGTGTAGTAAAAAGGATTACAGTGCGTGAAAACTTGTACTGGAAACACGTACTTGTTTCTTATACTTTGATTTTCTTTTTTCTTTTGGCAAATTTTTAACCGTCTATGACAGCCAAACTATCTACATTACTGTGCTGTTTGAAAGTACGTAATACAGTATACTCAAGGGCATACGCAGAAACTTTAGGATAGTGTGGGGTGGGGTTGGAATATTTGTGGTTAAGTATTTCCTTTTATGTATAATAAAATAGTGAAATAGAAAGTATTATATACTACTCCATTGTTCCTGTTTTATCTGATGCAATTATTTTATTTTTTATTTTGTCCATAACTACCAGTCGCATGATTTATATTTTAAGACATAATCATTGTTACTTTTTATATTCCCTATCAAAATTAAATGTAACTTTACTACTTTTACCTCTACCTCCATTATTTCACACTTTTATACTCCCTCCGTCCTGAAAAGATAGGTGGGTAGACAAAAACACGGAGTTTAAGAAGACAACATGATTGTAAATAAAATTGTAAAACTTTTGCTATTTTTACTACTTTACCCTTAACTTTTTAGTATATCAATAAATAAAGTAAATTAAATAGGTGTGTTTTAGTCATTTTTATGGTATTCTAACTTTTAAAAAGGAAACATGCCTATCTTTTCTGGACGGACAAAAATGGAAAACATGCCTATTTTTTCCCGACGGAGATGTTATGGTCATTTGATATCTATAAGTATAACACCAATCATTTCTCTTAATCTCCGTAAAATGGTCAGTTAGCTTATAAAATTGGGAGGGGCGGCCCCCCACCAGCCCCATGCATGCATGGGATGCTGTGAACCAAAATGGTTAAAATTCGAGATTGCAACCATTAAAATTACTTATACAGAAGAAAAGGTATCAACAAGAATAATTTACTGTAATTCTTAGAACAATCTCCTTTGATTTTGACCATTTTAATTACTTTAAAAAGTGTCATCGGTGTGTGTTCAGGAGATGGATGGCCATGAAATGGAAATGGGCCGTAATCGGTGTGTGTGTTCAAGAGAGGAAAGGTCCGAATGGGCTTGGAATTGCTGTGCCAGAAAGACGAACAAAGTAGAATTGGGCCAGATCCTAATGCAGATGGGCACGCTTGCCACAACTCACAATCTAGGAGCCAAGAGTTGAATGAGATTACCATATCATTTTATTTAATCCAAACACTTCACAACAATTTTTTTTAAAAATAAAATAAAATCTAAAGTATAAGCTCTAAAAACATTTTATAAGATGTAAATGCTACGTCTCAAATAACCTCAGCCAAACCCTTAAAGAGATCCAAGAATGTAAGTAATAACTACTCCCTCCGTCACATTCTATCTGTAGTAATTGACCATTTTACGGAGATTAAAAAAGATAATTGATGTTATAATTATAGATATCAAATGACCATAATATCATTTTGTTTAAAATAATTAAAAATGTGAAATATTAAAGATGGAGGTAAAAGCAATAAAATAACATTTATTTTTTATTGGGAAAGTAAAAGTTAACAATGATTATCTCTTGAAAATGTAAATACGACATATAGAACGAAACAAAATATTTTCCAAATTGCGACAAATAGAACGGACAAAATATTTTCCAAATCGTGACTGATAGAACGGGACAGAAGGAGTAGTAAGTAAACATTTGACAATGCACCTGATACCTGGTCCATTTAAACCAAACTAATTAGATGAACGTGTGGAGATCAAAATGTAAAAATCTCGAGATGTGACTTAAATTATTTTATTTTTTAAGCGAAAATCTTAAACCAAGTAGTTACTTAACGTAGAGGGAGCTTGTATTAAATATCAGCCTTTTCCTTGCATCTCTCATTTTTATTAATTAATCAGCATGAATTAATATACTCACAACATTACTAAATTAGCTGCCACTAACAACCCAACTTATCTAGCAAAATCTGATGAAAGCACCAAAAAAAAAAAATGAAAGAAAGAAAGAAAGAAAAAACTAATCAGTTGCTGCAAACAACAAACTGCACCTTTCTATATTGTTCGTTCACCATTGGCTGGACCGAAGTTCAATCCAACTGATATGCTTCAATTTCTTTCGATTGCCCTATCTGCACAACCTTTTACAAGGAAAAGACGAAAACTTACTAGACATGACAAAATTCCAACTGATATCACGGCCCAATATAATTTAAGACTCCGAGAGTATATACGAAAGTATTATGTCTTGCCTGGCATTGGAACACACGGAGGGGTAAAAACACTCACTTGTATTAAACCCTGTTCAAAAAAAGAATAATAAATCTTTATCGTGAGTCAATCCTGATCTTAATTATGACGGAGTTAAATAATAAAATTTCAGCAGTAAAATAATAAGAAGCTCCGTTGTCATTATTGTTACATTTTATTACCGAGTTAAGTCCTCAATGAGGCTTTAACAGAAATCGGCAACCATTCCAGATGAATATATTGGGGATTTGTTAATTTTATAGGAATTTATATCATGAACAGGACCATATAAATCTAAGCACTTCAATTTTCCATACCATATTTAAATATTAGGGGACTACAAAAAATGAGAATAGTATGAAGAGAGAAAAAACAGTCAAATACTCACATACTTACAAAGGCTTACGCTGCAGAAATATCCCTACGTTGAATTTCCCTGTTTTTTATACCGAGCAAGATGTTCAAGATATTCTTCCAGTTCATTCTCCAACTTCTCAATGAACTGACTCGTATGCTCTAATGATTGCTCGTATTGGTATTTTTCCAGAGCCTGTAATTAGAACAAATATTTTTTAAATCATCAAAATGCAATAAACAAACACATTGACCATCAAATTATCACCCAGATTCGCTTTATCAATACAGTATTGCCGCAATAAAACATAGGAATAATTACAAGAAGTGCCATTGACTTTTGACCTAATTATATTATTAAGAAGAAAAATAGAAGCTAATTTTCAAAATTACAAAAATACCCCTGAAATTTGATACAGTTTAAAATTAAGGGGCTAACTATAAAAAATTTTACAAATGTGGAGGGTTTTGAAATGTTTTTTGTTTTTAAGGGGTCAATGTGTAAGACAATAAAACCCCAGGGGCTACTTTTTCCTTTTTTTTTTTTAATTTGAAAGTTAGCTGTTTTGGTTTTTGGGATTTTTTAATTATTATTATTATTTCTTTTTTTTTTTTTTTGTAAAACACAACATAGAAATTTGTATCTGGCTCCAATCAATTCAAGCTCATGTTCAACTTAAACTAACTTTCATATCTAATGTAACTGATAAATGAGCGTGATCTGAGGTTATTAACTTATTATTCTAATTCACAATTCGTAGAGCATAAATTCCTGAACACATAATTACTCAAGAATAATAGTTCTTACCTTTGCTTTGGATAGGGTATCTGTAGGTGACATCACATCTGGTTGGACGTAATTCTTACCCCGGTAAATTATTATCGTATTATTTGGCTTTATGTCTATAACAAAGCCTTTGCTTAACCTAGCAAGCTCCTCAGCATATTGGTGCACTTGCCCCGGTTTGCAGGGTTTGCAAGTGACTTTTACCGTCTCGTGCTTCTTCCAATGAAGATGCATATTAAGAACAACACCTCCAAATACTCCTCGTCTCCCAACCGGAACATAATGTTTCTTTTTCTCACCCGTACGCTTAAGATAAAATTTCTCCTCTTCGGTCAATATTTCGGGATCGTAGGTTTCAGGTGATGCTTTTGGCAACTCGTATTTCCTCAGTTTCTCGATCAACCACACTTCCTTTCTTTTTGCTAAAAGTTAAAAATAAATAAATAAAGGTTAATAAAAAAATAAATAAACACACACACACACACACACACACAACACGATTATTACAATACCCCCTTTAAGGTTTGGGCTAATTACGAAAAAACCCTTTGAGCTTTGACTGAGTCTTAAATTTAAGGGGTAATTGCAATATTTCTATAAATATCATGGTGATTTTGATTTTTTTTTAATTCTTTTTTTTTTTTTTTTTTTTTTTTTGTTTATGAAGTAAAAGATGGAAAATGGGATCAAACCTCAAGGTTTTTTTTCGTAACATTCAAAAAGCTGTATGTTCTTGGGTAATTAGTCCAAGTCTCGAGGGGATTTTGTAATTACCCCTATATATATAAAGCATAACAAGCTTTAGATACACACTTCATTTCTTTTTGCCTAAAAGTATAAAAAATAAAAAATTAAACAAACATATACACAAACACACACACACACACACACACACACACACATGTATAGTTACAATACCCCGCTTGAGGTTTGGATTAATTATGAAAACCCCAGAGGTTTTTGAAAATTACAAACAAATTTTTTTTGAGGTTTGATTGTGTCTTAAATTTCAGGTGTAATTGTAATATTTCTATAAATATCATGGGGGTTTTTGAAATAAAAAAATGAAGGGAGAGATGTAATTTTCAAAAAGCAAAATGTTCTTTTGTAATTAGTCAAACCTCTGGGGGGAATTTTTTAATTACATAAGCTTCTAAATAAAAATAGCAGAAGCCGTTTCCCAAACCTTTTCAAGTTTGTATCTGATTCTAACTTCAGGATTTGGTGAATTCATTTTCTTCTTCGCTTTCAAACGATAAAACCTAAGCTCGTTGAGCTTTGCCTTTCTTGAAATCTCGGAATTTTTTGTAGTTTTTTTCACTTTCTTCGCTGATCCCCGATCAAGACTCTGTTTACCACCGACATCAAATCTAATAACATCACCATCCGTTTTCAGCTCAATAGATGCATTGGTTGCGTCTCTAGCATATCCCCTTATCATACACATATTGTGAGGCCCAAACATAAACGATCTTTTAACAGATGGGTAATTCACTAAACTAGGTGAATTGGGACAAAAATTCTCCCAATTATGCTTTATCTCGTTTTTTCGATCACCCAAACGACCCGTAAAAGGCGTAATCGCCGTTGCTTCCATTGAACGAGCAGAATTTGAAATGGTTTTGACCAACCATTGATAACCAAACAGAGACTCTCTGCATAAGATATAAGATCCATCACTAAATCTATGAAAACACGCTACAAATCTATATCATAAAATCGATTTTCGATCGGTCGGAGGCGATTGAGACCCAAAAGTGACCTAAATTGACACGCCTTCAATAGGTACATTTAACGATTACGGATCCCTTTTAGCAGCAGATATAATCAAATTCGCGAATAATGCACATCAGCAATATTTTGCATGAAAACTGACAGAAAAATGGGATTACAGGCAACAAAATCATAGCAATTAGGCTGAGTTCCACTTATTGGTGATGAGGATGATACAGAAAACATAAATCGAGCTGGAAATTGAAAATTATATCCAGAAACTCTTCATTTACATACAAGGAAAAGCATAGTACAACACAAACACACACACACGCAAGGGTTACCTTGTATAAACGGCCCCGAGACGAGCTTTGCCGAAGAAGATGCTGGATAAACCGGAAATCGAAGGACCGGGCATATTTGATATTGGCTTGGCTCTCTTTTGATTCGATTTTCCTCGTGAAAAACTGGCACCTGGTTTTTTTCATTGCGAAGTACTTGGATTTGGTCTAAATTGGGTAGGGCTGGATATGGGTCACTCTTTGCGAATCGGGTCCTAAATCCTTCGATATCATATGAAATATTCCACCCTCCTATTTTTTATTTTTTTCCTTTTGGTCTGTCATAAATAAAATGATGGAATTAATATTTAGAATCATATTACAAATACTATGCTCTAAACTAGTGCAAATATACACCTTTTAATGATCTATGTGCATTTCATTTAAAACCTACTTTTAATTTATTTAATTATACTAAAACTAAGAATTAAATTAATATTATAATCCAGAATAAATAAAAATAATTAGTAATTGGATTATTTATTAATTTTCTATACGAAAATTATATTTCTTACTTATATTTTGTTTATTGGCTAATACTATTTATGAAATTACTCTAATAAAAGAAGAAAAAAAGTACTATTTATGTAGCTTTATGATTTCTGTTTTTTTCTTTAATTATGATATCTGATTTCTTAATAATACTCTAACTTAAAAGTCAGTTTAAAAAAAGCACAAGTTCGTAACTAATAAGAAAATAAATGGTATATATCGTCTTGACCTCGAAACAAACTTATTTATACAAAGGTTGGGGTTAAAAAAAAAAAAAAAAAAAAAAGAAGATGATGAGCTTATTTGCACGGTTGCATCTGAATGCAAAGGTTAAGGGTGTTTGCCACCTTTGCCCAATTATTTGTTGTATTTCATACTTATAACATATGATAAGAAAGTCCATAGATGACAATGAATGGCAACATTCGGTTTATTATTATTATTATTATTATTATTATTATTATTATTTTAATAGCCGTAAAATTGTCATTGAACTTATACATCTGAATTATATGACAAGATGAAGAACTAAGTGATAGAGAGAAATCATATTGGACTATATACCAAAATTCACCTAATTTTTATGATGGGAACAACTTTTAATGCATGTTGATTCCTTAGTGCACATATTGTGGTGCGTGCAAATGTTAGTGGTGGGATGCTAACTTTAAGTTTGAAATGATATTCTTCTTGTTAATTAGATTCTTAATGGACGTACTTTAATTTACCATGGTTTTTGTTTTTTGTATAATAATTTAGGAAATTCATTGTATTTATAAAGGATCTCTGGCAACATTTGCCATAAGATTCCATCGTTATTGACATATGGAATTTTCTTTCAGCAAATAGTTATTTCCAGAATGTTCTCTCTCTGCTTTTCCTGAACTCATGCTTTTTATTTTTTTTCCCGGATTTAATATTTGAGAATTGAGATGGCCGGGATTAATTAATGGTAAGAGTTGTTTTGAAAATTAAAATAAGAAAATTTAAAATTAAAAAGTGATTGAATAAAGGTAATGAAAAAGTTGTTTTGTTCCTCTGTCCATCAAACAACATGCATATTCCCATCACAATCATCTTATAATATAGGTGCTTTCAGTAAATTCTTACTTAGAGATGATAAAGTAAAAAAAAAATAAAAAATGTATCACTGGAGTAATATATATATTATTACTAATAATTTTAATAATCATGCATGAATTGAACTTATAATTTCAGTCATCAAGAATATGGCTTGCTTATGTGTCCAAGAATATACTCTATTCACCCCTTCCTATAAATATAATGCATTTTCACTTTAACAAAAAATTAAAATAAGTATTTAGTATAATTGAAAAAAAATAATTTTTACCTACAAAATTTCAATTATATGGCACATAAGTAAATACATGAAATAAATATAAAAAATTTATAATTATGAAATGAAAAGAGTCATTATTTTGATGATATATATGTGTCAATTATTGAACCGAACAAAATTAAATCATTTCCCCATTAATTAACTAATCAACAATATATTGAACCGAACAAAATTAAATCATTTCCCCATTAATTAACTAATCAACAATATATGAACCGAACAAGAAATTAAAAAAGAATGGTTGAAGTTAAAGAAAGTTCCACATTTATTATTTTGTCAAACATCGATCTCACACGATGAGTCACATATGATCACACTTACAAAGTACTACAATATAAAACCTACGAATTTGATTCATTCGAAAATATAGATATAGAAATTAGGAATCTGTAAATTGAGTTACATAATTAATTAATGAATTAATTAACAGCGGAACAAAGCCTACGAATTTCACCATTAGTCCCCGTCTTAACTTCAACATTGCTCATCTTCACCATTGATCTTCCAAACTCAACCCCGAAAGTCAACCCCGCCAAACCCCTTATTCCCAAAAACCGTTGCACCACGTTTCGGGTCGAGTTATTATCTACCCACAGCCTCTGATCCGACTCGAGGACCCCCCGCCCGGCCCTCAGGTTGGTGAAGTACGAGTTGTCGAACCGGTTCTCACTGCCGTTGTCGAGCCCGACTCGCACGGATCCGTTGCCGCCGTCCGGACACAGCGACCGAAGAGTCGGGAGGAAGCTCGGGTCGATGGTGGCGTCCGCGCCCCCGCTCGAGTTGAAGTTGTACAGCCTGTACCGGAAGAATTGGCAGGCTGACGTGCCAATTGTGTGTCCTCCTGATCATTGGAGCGAAATTGTAATAAAAGACTCCAATTAATTAAAGTTGGGCCGAGCAAGAATAAATAAAATATATATATTATTAGAGGGTGCATGCATGCTTACCAACAAGGGTGACAAGATCCTCTATGTTGAGGCCTTTATCATTAAACTTTCGGATCTGGACATCAACGGTGTCCGTGAAGCCAGGCAAGTTAGAAGCATCACTCGCCAATGAAACTCGCCCATCTCTGCGCCCGGTCGGCACAGCCCACGATGCACCACCGGTCTACATCATCAACAAACCACTCTAAGAATCTCTGTCTAGTCTTGTCACATCCAAAACAGAACGTGAGATTAATTTGAGTTAAATAAAAACTTACAAGCACCACCGAGTCACGAGCGGCAAGAGCAAGAATGTCGGCACAAGAGACGACGCCAGGGCAAGCAGTCTCCAGCTGCTGCTTGGCGTCGTCCACAACTTCGTACCCTCTGAGCAAAAGGTTGGGGCCCGCGGTTTTCTCTGTGTCGGAGCCATCGATGAGGATGGACCCGTCACAGCCCTGGACAAAGCAGTCGTGAAAGTGCATTCTAAGCAACCCGGGCGCAATCGCACGGTTCGAACTGAAATGTGACCTAACGGTGGATTGAACTATGGACTCGACGCGAGGGCAGGTTCGTGAGTAGAACCCGACCCTCGTACCTTGGCCATGTGACAAGGCCACTAAAGTGGCTAACGATATCAAGAATGTAATAAAAACTCGTTGATTAAAGTAAAACCCCATAATTAGTAGTTAGTAATTAATCCGTAGTAATACCCTAATAAAGTGTTTTTGTTTTTTGTATATATTTTTGGTTTATGCATGTTTGTGGAAAGAATAGAAGGGATATTTATAATGTGTGTTGGAAAGTGGAAATTGGGAAGAGGGTCAATTTTTGCCTAGAGAAAAAAGTAAGCAAAGCCGGCCACAAGACGAAATAGGTGGTTCGTGGTTGCTTTTTTAAGATGAGAGATTTTCAAACATGAATTGTTGATGATGAGCTGGGAAGCAATACCAATTTGCTAATTGCATGGTGGAGTTTAGCCAAACGACGGAGAAATATTACGTATTACGTATTTCGTGTTTTATTTACATGTCAATGGTATTAAATGATTTTTTATTTTTTTTTAGCTATATATATAATGAAATACTAAATTATGTAATAGGGAATTTTCATGAAATTTGTTTTATTGATTTATATAGCGTCTGTCTTTCTCTCTCACCGCCATACAAGGATAGGGAAGATTAGATCGTTGGTTTTGGATAAAGAAGACATTAATACATATATATGCTGAGGTTTAGCACTTGGAATTATTTTGACTCGGAGGGATGTGAAAAATATTTAAAAAATGAAAAGATGAGATCAATGTGAAGAATATCGATCAAGGCCACGGAAATAATTTCCAATTGCAATCTTTATCTTTTTCAACAAGAAGTATAGGCAAAATAAATGTCTTAAGGCAAATAGAACCCTAATACCAAAATAAAATTTGAATGATCCATGCTAGACTCCTTTTATATGTGAATCTTCCAAAAATTGATGAGAAACTTCGAATAGAGAACACAATTACTTAATTTTCAATTTCATGAAAGAAAAAAAAAATACATGATTAGCATGTCAACATTCATTCACTGTCACGTTCTCTTATCAGATTAAAGCATTATGAGCAACATATCCAGACACTTATTTACTACACGCGGGTTGAACATTAATAATTTGTATTTTGTGCCCTAAATGAAAAGTTATTTTCTTAATTTTATGATATGATTCACTAGTAGGTCAACAAAGTACTCTAGTGCGACAAGTATTTGCTTACTATTATTAATTGGTTTATGCGCAATATCTCCTACTTTAGCTATTACTTTCACCTCATTGATTTTAGAGACAAGTAGTAAGAAGTAAAATAATTGAATGAGACAAATGGTTCGCAATCAACCAAACATGCACTATTTGAACTCTATATATATTGAACCCAATAATAATTATGTCTTGTCCAATTGTTCGATTCCAAGAAATTTCTTGTCCTGGGCCAGTATACTTTTGGCATCTGATGCATGCCTATCTAAATTTAATTAATGGTGCTGAAATTTGAGACTTTCTGATCAGATTGGGATACTTTATAATAATAATAATTATTATTCTGTTTACACATGATTATATTGGTGGTGTCTAAACATATGGAAACAAATAGGTGGCGAACGTACAACTTAACTTCTTACCAATTACTTAATGAATTTATACTCTCACCTCTCTTTTTATTTAGCTTTTTCACTAGCATCGTAAGTGTATTGTCCAATCCTCATGCAAAATGTCAATTTTCTTTTATTAGTTAATCGCTTCTTTTCCGTTTTATACCAATGGATTTCTCTTATGTAATAACCAATAATATGTTTACTTTCCAATACTTTTCTTATGATTATATCCTATCTAATGTCGAACGTTTTTATGCATGATACTGCCAAATAAATTTAAAAAAATTAATTGTTATATTTATATGTATCAAATGATTATAATATCCTTCTGTTTAAAATAATTAAAATAGTGAAATAATAAAAATATGGGTAAAATAGTAAATTAACATTTACTCTCTCTGGTTCTATTTATAGGTCGTTTGGGACTTTAGCACACTTATTAAGAAATATAATATATAAAAAAGATTGATTTGTCCATATTAATACTCTCCTCTCACCTCATGAGTTTTTTCTGTCTTTTCATTCTTCACCGGCGCAATTTTTTTAAAAAAAAATTAACCCAAACCTTTCATCTTCCTCTTTAAATTGAAGCACACATGCCCAATTTTCAAATTTGGTGGCAAAAATAAAAATAAAAAATTTATTGTTTGAGATACCTATAAAAAGACAAACTAACGATACATATTTTTAAGCACCAACATATCCATGGCTTCTAGTAGTGCTAATTAAAATAATAACCCAAGATGTTCTTCAAATTTATGTACAGTTGAGGGTTTCTTATTTATTCTGATTTTTCTTACTCTGCATTCATGTTCACGGTGTTGTAATTTTGTTGATTTTTTTTTTCTTAATACCATATAAATATACAAGCACCTCCCTATGTTTTAAGCAAAGAAAAGAGAGTAAAAACTTTGTCTTCTCCAAACAAATTTGGCGGTAGAAGTAACATGGAGAAGTGAAAGCGATTGATTAGATAAAACTTATTCGATGAGAGATGGAGAGTTTTATGGATAAAGAGTATTTGCGGAAGAAAAATAAAATTTTAACTAAAACGTCAATTAATTGAAACAGATTCTATACACTAAAAAGATGGAGAGTTTTATGGGATAAGGGCTATTTGCGGAAGAAAAATAAAATTTTATTTAAAACGTCAATTAATTGAAACAGATTCTAAACACTAAAACGAAGTATAAATAGAACCAGATGGAGTACTTTTTATTGGAAAAATAAAAAGTAACAATGTTTCTTTCTTGAAAATATAAATACAATAGATAGAACGAAATAATTTTTTTTTTAAATTGCGACAAATAAAACAAACGGATAGAATAATAAATAGAAGAAAAAGTTAAATTAAAAATGGATTGCATAGAAATGGACAATTTCATTATTGAGTGGATTCTAGATCTTTAGTTGTTGGTAGAAGCGCGTTACTCAAAGCAAACTACGCGGGAAACTTTGGAAAAGTAGGCGTACTCATTAAGTCAACGTTGACCTAACCGTTGCATCCCAAAATGAGCCATATATGAAGAACTGAATATACAATATAACTGGAATTAAGTTCTTTCCCACAATTCGATTCCTAAGAAGATATTGTCTTTGTAATATATAATCAAGCTTAATTATTAGTGATCAAATAAGATATTCAGGTTAATTATATGTTCCTAGACTGATGCACCAAAAATAATATTGTTGAGTGCTCTCTTATTTTGATTAAATTGAATTCAAACACACAAACCCTTCACTATTATTTTTCTCTTACTATTTCAGGCAATAGTGTGCAATAATGAATTGGAATCTAAATTGGGCTAGAACTGTGTGAATGCGAAAATAAAAGCAAGATACTGTGAAAGTAAGAGCAAACAAGGGTGAGATGGCTTTTATTTATTTATTATTGTTATACGTTGCTTTTATAGCAAAAGTCATAATGTAACCTGAACCAACAATTTGTGGCCAAATTAAACTTCTTCCATGTTTAGATTAATTAAAGACAACAAAGTTGTTATACTTAAGGCACGTGTGAGACCACTTATCACTAATGCAATAAATACTTCTTACATCAATTAGAAAAAATTAGATCGGTTCTGAAACTGTTTTGGTTCCAGTTATGGTCGGCCGTGACATCTTGAAGCCCAGGGCAAAGAATAGAAAACGAGACCTTTCAACTAGTTAATATATCAATTTTTTATGATAATTTTTTCTTTTCTTTCTCGCGACCAGAATTATTTATTTTGTGGTAACATAATTATCAAAATAAACTATCGGAAAACACATAAATAACTTTACTTCAATAACATAAATAAATAAAAAAGAATCCAATGAGAGTCAAAACAAAATCAATAATTAATTTAGAGAAAAATAAAAACAAATAATAATAATAATAATAATAATAATAATAATGATAATAATAATAAAACACCAATACACCATTAAAAAAATAACAATAAGCAAACCAACATGATCAAATCATTGGATAGACTATTCAAATAATTATCATTTTATATTTTTAAGTACTCACTAAATTTGGAAATGACTCTGAGAATAAATGTGTAAAAGTAATCATATCGATAGGAAATTTACTAAATTATACAGTATATAAATAAAAGAATAAATCAATACAGAGTATATATATTTCCACGAATTCGGGTCCCCGAAAATTTGGGCGGCCCCCTGTTTCAGTATATATAGAAAGTGCAACTTTTCTTTATCGGTTATTGATCAAAATAAGTCAGTTCATTTGTATGATCCCATGTAGAAAGATGACTTTTACATTGATTCCTTTAAAAACTGATTTAAAACTCAATTCTGTTTATAAAAAAGAGAGAAAAGGAAAAAATGGTCTGATAAATATATTGATAATCTAAATTCTATGCGTAACGGGGAATTCAAATTCCTATCCTAGTCGTTGGAGTCAAGTTCCAAATCTAAAATTGATTTTTGTTAAAAAGAAACACTCATATTATATGTAAGGGCACGGATATATACACCCCCAATATTTTATTTGTCTACTCTATTAACAAATAAATTTATAAAAGTGCTCAAATTATCCCTCAAACTATATACACCCTAAAAATATATTTCATCTTTCTCAATAATCCACCACCATCACCATCACCACCACCTTGCCACCGCCCCCCGCTGCCGCCACCTCCATCGTCGTACGCGAGAAAAAGAAATAGATTAGTTTTGAGATAAAACTTTTCCGTTATCCTTCATGGTAATGAGAAAAAAGAAACAGAAAAAAGTTAACCATTGTAAAAAGAAAAAGTTCACCATTGTCACTATTTGAAATCCTATAGCGAAATCAACACTATTTTATTTGAATTTATATTCTTTAATTGCCACCGATGGTATGAAAAAAGAAACAGTATGTGAGCAAAAGTGGACTCAGTGGGCGGACGCTATAGGATTTCATACCATCAAAGTTCACCATATTTTGAGATGAGGTGGTGGCGGCCGTGGTGGCGGTGGTAACGGTGGCGGTGGAAGAGGGTGGTGGTGGAGGAAAGTTGAAGATGAGGAAGTGGGTTTTTTAAAGTTTAAGGTTAACTTTGGCATTTTAATAAAAAAAAAAAAATTAATGGGGTAAACTAATAAAAAAAATGGGGTGAATATATCTGCGCCCTATATGTAATAACATTTTTATAGGGTTTCGGTTCCTTAATAACCTATGATGCACACTCGAGGGCGAGTGTATCAGACGTGTGTCCTATATTTTTTTTTTTTTATTTTTGGATTTTTGACGGCGGGACATACGGGGACACGGTCCGGACACATTTTAAAAAAAAAAATCAAAAAGTTTATTTATTTATTTAATTATTATTATTTTTTATTTTACTTTGGGTTTTTTTATCAATTATTGTGAATGAGTTTGAAATTATTTTAGATAATTAATTGAAAATAAAATTATGACAATTCAATAAAATTATGACTCTTTTTAAATGAGGAGAAGTGATATTTCAAAAGTCCATTTTATTTTATTTAGATCCCAAAGGTTTGAAAAGGCTAATAAATTAATTAAGCAATGTCAGTTTTGGAGCAGAAGTGTGACTTACAGAACAAAAAACGTTGTACTCAAAACAAATTTACAAAGCAATCTTGTGAGACGCGGTATGGTGAAGCCCAGTCGTACTACTAACCCAGTTGTGCAATCTAGCTGGCTGCTCATGGACTTAAAGACCTCTTTTTCCATTAACTTGATTTTAAATGAAGCCCATAAAAAATAGATACAAGCAAGAAATAACCAAATAATATATAACCAACATATAAACAACACAAAAAATAATAAATAGGTAATGCGCATAAATATCCTAATATACATATAAATATCTGCCAAATATAATTCTCACAATACAATTTTCAATGTTTCTCGACTTCTTACATTAAAGTATTTTCGCTGTCAATATTTTGTATTAAGGCTAAATTGCAAACTCAAGTTACCGTCAATTCAATTGAGTATTAAATTGTTTTAAAAAAAGAATTTGAAAAGGTTGTAAATATCAATTATCCCTAGAAAATATCCAAAAAAAAACTTTTTACAAGAAATGTAGGTTTTTTTGTTTGTTTGTTTGTTTTTGAAAATGTATCAAACATGAACGACAAAAGAGGAGGTTATGCAATGCCATGCACACATCACAGCAACTGTCACCTTATAATGCCATCGGAGTTAGAGCTTTTGTCTTATTCCCATCCAATTGTATGTGGACAAGTAGAATAGTTACAGGCTCTTCTACTAGGATTAGATGGCTATATATAGTGTGGTTGTAACCCCTCTTTTATATCAATTAATGAAAACAATATACACTTCGGCCTCATTGCCTTGTCCTCTTTTTCATTGTTTTTGGCTGGCAACTTTTGCAGTTTTAGCAGCTTTTTATGGCTGACCATTTTTTCTCACAAGGTATCAGAGCGCCAGCCAGCTGTCTCTGATCTATCTCATCTTTTTTAAGTAGTGTTTTTTTATCATTACTCTGAAGAAAATGACAAACCAGGTTTTTCAACCACAAGCTCGGCTTGTTTCAATTAAGTAGACAGAAAAAAAAAATTTATGGAGACAACAGATCTGGGCAGTAGCTACTGGTTATGGCCTAAATGGATATCTCATTGGAGATATAAGATCACCTACTCAGTTCATTACAATAGCTGGAGAGATAGAGCAAATTTTGAATCTAGCTTATCTTCACTAGAAGAGACAGGATCAACTCATGGTTTCATGGATATTGTCTTCACTCACTGAGAGCCTACTCATCACAATCGTAGGTTTAACTACTGCATCTAATATTTGGAAATCTATTGAAAACACATTTGCCAATCAGAGTAAGTCAAAGGTGATGCAGGTAAGACCACAATTGCAAGTCTTGAAGAAAGGAAACATGAGTATAAGAGATTTTCTCAACAAGGTCAAATCTTGTTGTGATCTTTTGTTAGCAGCTGGAGAAAGTGTGTCTTAATCTAATTAGGTTCTTTACATCTTAGGAGGACTTGGTCGTAAGTACAATCCAGTGCTTGTCTCTCACATCTAAGGCTCCTACCCATCCTGTGACCCTTACTGAGGCTCATTCAATCCTTCTCAATTTTGAAAATAGATTGGAGACATTTGAAATCAATTTGAGAATGTAGAAGAAAATGAATTTTTTTGTAAACCTCACCACTGGTAGCAGAGGAGGTTTTCATCATGCAAAACGAGGTAGAGGATTTAACATCAATACCTCAGGATCAAGCAACAGAGGTAGAGGAGGCTCCTACTAGAGCCGACAATTTTAGGCCCGGCCCGGCCCAATTTTAGTTGGGCTTGGGCCTTGGAATACCGGGCCCAGAAAAACCGGGCCGTTTTTGGCCTGCAAAAATACACTAAATACTATATAATGGGCCGGGCTTGGGCCAACGAAACCATGGTCCGATGGAATTTCAGGCCGGCCCGACCCGGTCCGATTTTTGGCGTTGGCTCGGGCTGGGCTGGCCCGGCCCATTGCCAGCTCTAGCTCCTACAGAGGTTGAGGCTACAGAGGCAGGGGAGGAAGAGGAAATTTCTACAAGCCAAAGTGTCAGATATGTCACTACACTGGTCACGCTGCAGACAAATGCTATCAAAGGTTGATCATGATTTTTCTCCTATAAACAGTTCTGGAAATTCAAATCATCAAGTGAATCTTCATTAGAACAATAATATGAGTGCAAATGTTGCTAGTGGAAATCATGATGCAAATGATGTGGCTACTGGTATCCTGATTCAGGAACTACAAATCACATCACTTATTATCTAAGCAATCTTAACATTCCCACTGACTATCACATGGGAAATGGCACAGGTTTGTCAATTTTTCATTTTAGTAATTCATTTGTTAAATCTTCTTCTTGTAAAAGTTCTGATCCCTCATTATTACTAAAGAAACTATTACGTGTGCAATCAATTACAAAGAATCTAATCAGTGTGTCTCAATTTGGTAGGGATGACAAGGTGTTTTTTTAATTTCACCCTTCTTCGTGTTGTGAAGGATCCAGTCACATGAATGGTACTTCTCAAAGGAACAATGAGAGAAGGCCTGTATTGTTTCAACCTCATTAGCATCAAATCTCAACAACCAAGACTTTCAAATCATGTTTTTCCTCCAAATTCTCAATTTTCAATAAATTCAGCTGAGATTAAGAATAAAGCCCCTTTAGATGTTTGGCATTTCAGAATGGAACATGCACCCTTACATATTGTTAAGAAAGCTCTTGCCACTTGTAAGATCAATTTCTCAGATGGTAATAAAAGTGATGTTTTGTGTTCTTCATGTATGAAGTCTAAATTTCATAGATGACCCTTTTTTGTTTTTCATACAGTACATCATAATGAGTTTGACCTAGTTCATAGTGATTTTTGGGGTCCAGCTCCTGTAAGATCCTCATCTGGTTTTGCTTATTACATAAACTTCATTGATCATGCCACCAGATTTACCTGGATTTACTTTCTTAAGAATAAATCTGATGCACTTAGAGCATTTGTGCATTTCAAGTCTCTTGTTGATACTCAACAACAGAAAAATAAAAGCCTTGCAAACTTATGGAGGAGGAGAGTTCATAGCTATGAGTAAATTATTGTCTGGAAATTGGATAATCCATAGGATGTCCTGTCCATACACCCCACAACAAAATGGAATTGCTGAAAGAAAGTACAGACACTTGGTTGAGGTAGGTTTAACATTACTTTCTCACTCTGATTAACCAACAAAATATTTGGATATGTCTTTTCAACTGCCACCTACATCATTAACAGAACACCCTAAAAGATCATCAACTACAAAACTCCTTTTGAAGCCTTAAACAAGCATAAGCCAGACCTACACACCCTTAAAGACTTGGGTGTCTTTGATATCCTCTAATCAGACCATATCATAAACATAAGCTTCAGTTTAGAAGTGAATCTGGAACCTTCATATGATATAGTCCTCATTATAAAGGATACAAGATTCTACTAGTTGGAGGAAGAGTGATTATCAGCAGACAAGTTCTTTTTTATGAAAAGGTTTTTCCTTTTTCCAAAAACAAAGCACCATCACATGTCAATAATGGCTCCTTGTCAGCACCACCACCATTAATCATTGGTACTATGAGTGTTCCAATACTGATACATGAACCCTCAGATAATTCTAATCCTAATTCCACCAACAATCAACCAAATCATGTTCCTTCTCCAAATTATTCAAGTCCTAAATCCTCTCTCACACACACACATTTCCAATCTCCATCTACTCATATAAAAAATCAATCTTCTTCAAAATCTTTGCAAGGAGGAGTTATAACTATTGATTTACCTATTGAGAATATTAGAATGCAGGAGCACATCCTATGATTACAAGGTCAAAAGCAAGAGTATAAAAGCCTAAAGAATACATGTGTGGGGTGATCTAGAAGCCCAATAATGATCATGAAGCAATCAATATACCATAATGGAAAGATGCCATGAACAAATAATTTTTAGCCTTGATGAAGAATCTAACTTGGACCTTGAGCAAGTTGCCTGCTGGTAAACAAGCCATGGGATGCAGATATAAAGTCAAGAAAAATGCAGATGGCTCTGTAGTCAGACTTAAAGCTAGGTTAGTTGCCACAATATATTCCTAGGTACCTGGTTTTGACTATCTTGACACATACATCCTATTTTTAGACCTGCAACTATCAGAACAGTATTGGGCATTGCCTTATTCAGAAACTGGCACATCAGACAACTTGATATAGATAATGCTTTTCTTATTGGTGACATAGATGTGGAGTTGTACATGCATCAATCACCAGGTTTTGATAAACCAGGACAAGAGAATCTTGTGTGTAAACTCAAGAAATCCCTTTATGGACTTAAACAGGCATCAAGGACCTGGTTTGATAAATTTAGAAAAGTGATAACTTCATTGGGCTTCTTGGCTTCAAAGGCTAACACTTCAGTATATTTCAGACATGATCAAGAGAATTGCACAATCGTATTGGTATATGTAGATGATATCATCATTACAGGAAGCAATGCGAAAGGTATCCAGGCTACTATTGATCAAATCAGTCAACATTTCTCTTTAGAGGACCTTGGTACCTTAAGCAATTTCTTGGAAATAAAAATCCAACATGTTTATGGTGGCTATTTTCTTAGCCAAAGAGAATACATAGAAAGTATTGTTAAGAGAGAAGGTATGAAGGGGGCAAAGGGATTGTCATCTCATATGCTCTCAAGTCCTCCATTGTCTAAGTTCAAAGGCAATCCCTATCACAACAACACCTTGCATAGAAGTATAGTGGGAGCTTTGCAGCATGCTACCATCACAAGACCTGAAATTGCTTATAGTGTGAATAAAGTCAGTCACTTCATGCAAACACCTCTGGATACTCACTGGAAGACAGTAAAAGGATCATTAGATATCTTGCAGGAACAATGAATTATGGCTTGCATTTTGCTCATTCCAAGAGCCTGGATTTGATGGCTTTTGCAAATGCTGATTGAGCAACAAATTCAGATAACAAAAGATCAACTGCTGGCTCATGTGTTTTTCTTGGATCAAACATCATATCATGGAGCTCCAAAAGGCAGCCTACAGTTTATAGGTCTAGTTGTGAAGCTGAATACAGAAGTTTGGCATACATTACTTGTGATGTGATTTGCTTGTAGCAACTTTTAAAGGAACTTAAGATTGATCATCCTAGAGTCCCAAGGATGTGGATGGATAATCAAAGTACAATTGACTTGGCAAGAAATCCCACACATCATCCCAAAACCATGAATTTTGAGATTGATCTGCATTTTATTAGAGAGAATTACAAAAAAAGATCATTTCCATCCAGCGTGTGCCTTCATATGATCAACTGGCTGATATATTAACTAGGTCGATTATAGGACAATCTTTTGTTCGATTAATGAATAAGTTATTAGTTCTGCCACTTGACTCACTCAGATTGAGGGGTCATGAAAATGTATCAAGCATAAATAACAAAAGAGAATGTCATGCAAATGCCATGCACATGTCATGTCAGCTAACAACTCACAATGCCGTTTGGAGCTAGAACTTTTTTCTTATTCTCATCTAATTGTATGTGTACACGTAGAATGATTTTAGGCTCTTCTACTTAATAGGAAAACATCACTTCATAAGGATTAAGAAAAGCTGGAACAAAGCTGAACCAAGCTGAGAACACAGCAGACAACACAGAAATGGATAAAGGCTGTATTGAACAATTACATAGCACAAAAGTGATGCATATAAATATCCACAAATAGAAAACCCTAGAACAATACACGTGCTACAATAATATAGGCTAAAGCAAGGGACAAAAATACACAGCTGTAATCACCAAGCAACAGCAAAATAAGAGCCATTAATTTCCCAATAGTCCATTAACTTTGTCTTCTTGTATATGCATGGATGATGTGCGTGTGCATGAAATGTATGTATACTAATAATACTAATATTAGATGACTATATATATGTGGTTGTAATCTCTTTTTTAATCAATTAATTAATGATTTTAGGCTCTTCTACTAATATTAGATGACTATATATATGTGTGTGGTTGTAACCTCTTTTTTATTTCAATTAATGAAAACAACACACATTTGAGCCGAATTACCTTGTCCTCTTTTCCATTGTTTTTGGCCGGCAGCTTTGGCGGCTTTTCATGGCCGACCATTTTTTCTCACATCTATTACCCCTAGAAAAATGTGTTTGTAAGAGTAACTACCATCAGGGCCGGTCCTGTACCATTTTAGGCCCTGGGCTAAATGATGAATAATGCCCTTATGTATGTCTATTTTACAAGTGATAAAATAGTATAAATAATTTGAAGGTACAAAATATATAAACAACTATATGATATATAAATAATACACAGAGTGTGTTCATTTTTTCCACAAAATGCTACGATAGCATGGTTAACGAAAAATACAAGATGCAAGCGATGATTAATTAGCAAAGGAAACAACACAACCCCTTAAGAATAATCAAAGTGCGTTCATTTTTTTTTTCGTGAAGCATCCGTTTTTTTAATAAGGAACTTATCCATTGATCCTATTAAAGATTGAACCACTTGTTCATCAATTTTCTTTTTTCGTTTTTGATATCCCGAGAGTTGTTTCCTAGAAATTATTTTAAAATTTAGAGCAATAAAAGATCAAAACAAAAAATTTTGTAAATAAAACCTGAATTTATAGGTAAAATTTGAATTATCTTTGCAATTCCTAGAAAGTGCCCATGTACAAGAAAAAAAATCTCAATATCCCAGTAAATAAAAAAAATAAAGAATCACTAGAAACAATAATACTAATCCATCGACTGAAGTAAATAAAAAATAAAGAATCACTAGAAAAAATAATACTAATCCATCGACTGCTTGTTGTCCACTGTCCTTATTAAGAAAATAATAATACTAAGAAAAAAAGTGATAAAATTAATTTTCATAAAATTTTTATGCTTTTCATTTTCTTATATGAAAAAATCAACATCCAAAAGCAAATCACAAAATAAAAAAGGCCTGAAAGCTTGGAATTCAAAATCGAAGAGATTCCCCAATTCAGATCCTAAATTAATCGCTCTCAATTAAAATTTTAAATCCCCAATTTAATCTAATTAAAAGCCCTGACAAGCAAAATTAGTCATGTCCACAAATACAGTACTAAACCATATCAGAGCAAACAAGAAACACGCGCAAAAATCAATTTCCTAAAGTAGATAATACGACTCGTACATCAAAATAGTATTTTCAAATTGAAGTTGGATTCTGAAACTCAGGTATAAGCACTCAGTAAACAATTTGAAATGAAAAAATAATTAGAAGAAATAGAATATGTTTTAATTTAATAAAATATGAGAGGACTTAATAAATAATCAATAAATTAAGCATTAAGTAATTAGGTACCTCATTGGAATTCAGAATAGTGAAGGTTAGGGGTGAGGATTGAGAAATCACAGTCGCCCATCTCTGCAGGGGCGGATCTACGTAGTGGTTTGGGGGGGTCACGGCCTCCCAAAAAATTTCAAAAACCTTACTACAATATGTGTTTATTTGATTTAATTTGTATAATTATAAACTGCCTCTCCAAATGTACATCTACTTAAGTTGGTGTAATGGTTAATGATCCTTTGTATTGCCAAAATGTATGGGTTCAAACCCTAAAACCATTTATTTTTAAGCCTATTTCTATTTCTATTTATTATTTCTTAATCTTTTTTCTCATTCATTTATTTTGTTTTGCCAAAACTTGCCACAATTCAAATTCCATATCCCCTTATTTCTTTTTCGCTTTCCTTTTATTTTTTAAGAAAAAATTTGATCACTATAAATAGCCTCTTATTTCTTAATTATTTTATGCTTCTATTTTTTTTAATAAAAATTTCCCGATCCCTATAGATAGCCCTTTATTTATTTTTTCTTACTTTTATTTTTTATTAAAAAAAATAATAATTCAACCCCTATGTCCCATTATTTTCTTTTTCATTTTTTTTATATTATTAAAAAAAATATATTCACATCCTCCCGAAATATAAAAACCTGGACCCAACCGTGATCTCTAGCGATGGTGTTTCCCACCTTCACCTTCATTAGATTAACACGTATGCTATTTTTTTAGCACACATATATATAATAATGGGCTGGATGGGCTGGTAAGTCTTTTACTTTTGGGCCCTGGGCTTGAGCCCAGGTTGCCCTGCGCCAGGGCCGGGCCTGACTACCATTTCATTTCAATATTATGCAGGCACGATTATCTTCAGTGGTGGTTGATATCTTTTATATGGTATGTCAATTCATGTGATAAATTATTAATATCAGGATCGCTCTTTGCATCCACGCGTTTCATTCATACATCCATGAAATAGAAAAGGACCATTTCATTTATTTTTGCAAGATGGTAAAATTGTGAGATGATACATTACACAGTTGGCTTCTCAAATGAAATAAAAAGATCCAACATATAATAATATTAATTGCTAATGATTCTTCATTAATGTTGTTTGTCCGATAAAGTGGGCCCACCGCTGAAGGAGTTTTTGCGTGCGGTGGTAAGGATAGTCTTGTCAGCCACTATGAAATAAGCCATCCCAGCCGCTGTTAATTAGGATCATTAGTAACATTTTAGTAATTTTGGCAAGTATATATTATTAGGACAATAAATTAAATTTTGCTGAATTAATATATTACTAACTGACCAGTGGAGATTATAAGAGCCTGGGCAGTGGGGTTCAGGTTGGCTCTTGCCCATGGCACCATTCTTGCACTTGCCAACTGCAATTTATTTTCCAACTCAATCTATGTTAGAAGCTCATTAAAATTAATTACATATAGCTAGCTAGCTAAGCCCGTTTTATTTATATATTTATCTATTTATTTAAGAATAATTACAAAAACAGCCCTGAGTCTTGGAGTAATTAAAAAATAAAAATAATAAGTTGCAGAACTACAAATAAAAAACAATTTTATGAATGCAGCTGTATTTTCTAAACCTCAGGGTGTTTTTTGTAAAAAAATCCCTCTATTTATTTGGGTGTGGAGAAAATGAGACTGAAAGTGTAAACAAATACAGTTGGAATTGCAGTAGCAATAGTGGCAACCACTGCTGCTTTGGCTCCTGCCATTACACCCTCTGCAAAATCACACGCCACAAATAATTAATGAGAGATAAATATTTAAAAAAAAAAAAAAAGAGCAATTGATTTAATCAACATGACAAATTAGTTTAAAAATTATGCTTTGAAGCCCAATATGGACCCAATTATATAATAAACATGTACAAATTAAGATTATAAGCCCAATTATTATATAATAAGAGTTGATGAAAGGAAATAGGAAGATATATAAATTAAATAATTGGTTAAGTTGTAGGTACCATGAGAGTAACGCTTGGCAAGGGCTAGCTTTTGGTCTAAATCATTACATCTCTCTAGATTTGATTCAGCTACATTTCTCGCCATTTTGCTTTTATTTTATTTTTTTCTCGTTAATTTCTACTTAACTGCAAAAAGAAGTTTTACTGTTTTGGAGTTTGAAGAAATTGCAGAGTTTGGTGATTGAGCATTGAAGTGATATATAATTATGGTGGGATATTTATAGAAAAATGTGATGAAGAGCAAGTAAAGGTAGTGTGCTTTTTAAGGTGGTTTTGATTTTGAWGACATCATTTGATGGTTTTATGGAGTCTGTTGTTTTCTTACCGTTTCTGTTGTGGTTGGTTCACTTCATCAGTTCATTGTAAGATTTTGGGATAATTTCATAACTTATTTCTTGGTTTAGTCTAATTACAAAAGGAACTTATTTATCTTTTATAATCACCAGTGCCCCTTTAGATTTGTAATTACTGTACAAATAAATGTACAGTAAGATAAAAATAAATGTTAGCAAGGTACAAATTATACTGCCCAATTATCGGAAAACTACCAATAAATTCTTAATTTAACGAGAAAAATAAATTTTGTTGGTAAATTAAATACTAGTAGTAACAACAAATTTACTTACAATTTACATCTTTTTTCGGGTTTATTAAAAAATAAAGAATTTAGGTAATTTGAGTTTTTTATTGTAATGTTACAAAGGGGAAAGGTGCTTTCTAAAAAATCTACATCTATAAAAATATTTTTAAAAAATACTTCCGAAAGACAACAAATAAACAACTAGTCATCATTGGGTCACGTGAGGGCACCTAAGCAAATAACATGAAATTATCAAATATATCAGCAGCAACATGAATTTGGATGTATCTCACTTTATCCATTCGTTTTTCTCACCAACACGAAGATCCATAAAAATGGGCCTTTTCCTCTCAAAAACTAATAAATAAATAGTACTGTCATATGGTTTAATTAAATAAATAATATAAATTTAAATCAGAATTAAAAAAAAATAAGGTAGTTTTAAAAAAATTTGGCAGGATGCGGTTGCCAAAAGCGTCCCGCCCACCGGTACGCTATTGCCAAAAGCGTCCCGACCAATTTTTCTACTCCAAAATTTTTGGGGCCAAAATAAAAAAAAAATTACACGGGTCGAGACGCTTTTGGCAATAGCGTCCCGGTAGAATTTGCAAAAAAATAAAAAATACTCTGGGGTCGGATGCCTTTGGGAATGGCATCCCGAGACAATTTTGCAAAAAGAAAAAAAAAATCGGCGCAAAAATGCCTATTGCAACACTTTTGATGAGGAAAATTAAAAAATTGCTTTCAAGAACTATAAAAAAAAATAAAAAATACTACTATAAAAATGGGCTTTTTTTCTCCGCCCTCTATTTTAATATTGTTCCAGGTACCATAAAATGGTGCAATTCCAATAATATATTTCTTTTTGCACCCACTGGTTTGGGACTACCTAGGTTGAAATAAAAGCAGAAAACCATGGGTGAGCCTTCAATTATTCATCTTTTGGACTAATATGGCCTAGACTCTGGTAGTATCCCAGATTTCAGCGCATGTTAAGGAAACATAAATGTTTTTAGTTAGAAGCAATAATTACTATTGTTGTTGGTACTCATAATTTTCAATTATTTTTTTTTAATTAACATCCAGAAATGTTCCAAGAATTTCGGTAATTTTACAATGTAATTGTGCTTGGATTCATTTCTATTTGTTTTTGTATTTTTTGTTTCAACCGGTGAGAAAGAATTAAAAAAAAGAAAAGAAAAGAAAAAGCAACAACAAAAACATCTTTCTGTTTTTTGGGTAAAGTAATGGCTTGGGATCTGCAAATTTTCAAAATTATACCGGACTTTGCAAATTCGTATTATTGAAAATGTAGATAATTTATATTTAACGGATATTAGGAGCTACCTGTAGGAGAATCCGATTTTTTTTTCTTTTCATTATTAAAACTCCAAATTAAAAAAATCCTTATAATTTGTAATTATTTATTTTGTTGTTTGATATTATGTTATTCATATTTTAAAAAATACCACATCAACTTGTTTAATAACGAAAACTATAAAATATATAAATTTTTTAATAAAATTTATAAATTAGTTAAAATAAAAAAAAGAATCTATAGTAGTTTTTTTATTAATCATTTATTATTTGAAATACCAAATAAATAAAAAAAGTTATAAATAGTATTTTAAAATAATATTAAATATAAAAAAAGATAAAAAAATAATATAATAATTTATAATTAGATTATGAATACTTATTTAATAAATTTGAAAATTAAAAAAGTGATAAAACATATACAATCTTCGTCCAATTCATATAGTTTAGTGTTGACTTTCACAGATTTAACCACTCTATTCGTACATGGGGTAGGGGAAAAAGAATTAACAAATATGCAAAAATTTTTTAATTTTCCCTTATTTAATAAAGTTTGATAGTTAGAAAACTCATACTAATTAGGTTATAGTAGTAAGATAATGGGTAAAATAATATAAAATATAGAAAGTGCACTATATATTTAGGACATTCTAAAAATAAATAGTAGACTATACAAATGGAATAATATGAAAATTATGTAAAAATATAAAGAAATTATGAAAATACTCTAAATAATTATCTATCATAAGAAATAAAACATAAAAATAAATACAATTATTATAAAATAATATAAAGTAATGCTTAAAAGACGAAAATGTATAAATAAAATATAATAACTTATAAGTAAATTATAAATACTTATTCAATAAATATGAAAATTAATAAATCGTAAAAAGAAATAAATGATATGAAATAGGTAAAATGATTTTTTGCAATTTGTACTGTACGGGATTTACACATTGCAACCTAAATTATTTTTTGGTGCAAATATCAACTCGTGTTATACATGATTTGTTATTTGCAACCTCCATTTAATATTTTGTCAAAAAGACACAAAAATGGCGCGTGCATTACAAGCGTTTGAGCCTGTTGACTTTTTGGTTGGAAAATAAATTGAATATTGCATTTAACAGATCCCGTGTAGAATAGGTTGCAACCGACAAAAAAAAATTTATGTTGCATGTTGCAAAATATAATTTTCCCTAACAATACCACACACACACACACATATATATATACACACACACACACATACATACACATATGACTTTAAAAAAAAAAAAATTGGTTTTAGCTTCGTGTATTCGGTTCGATAGGGTTTGGAGATATTTTCGGTCAAATATTTCAAAAAAATCTTAGTCATATCATAATTTTTTTTGATCGAGTTCAATTCGATTTGAAGAAAGTAGAAAACTCAATGAATATTTTCAATTTTGAGACATTTCGTTTTGGATTTGATAATCTCCAATTCTCGTCCACAACCTTAACGTCGGGTAATCGAAATTTCAAAATAAACTGAACACAATTATATACTCTATTTCGTTAAGAATTAAATGTCATTCTAGCTTGTTGCCTTATTTTCTAATTAAATATCATTTATATATATATATTACACATTCACCCAATTTCATACATCTCTATCCTTAAAAAAAACTCTTATTTTATTTTGATTGTAATACATATAAGAGAGACAAAATGAGAATTGTTTGAAAGGATATCTAAGTGAAGGTATTGCGGAGAGGATATATTAGTCAGAAGTATAAATTAGGGATGATTACATAAGTTATCCTTGAGGTTTCGGATGATTAACAAGAAAAAGATAAAGGAAGAAAGAAAGAGCTTTTTGAAAAGAAAAAAACAAAACAAAACAAAACAAAACCATTCATGTTTGATTGTTATTACTATAGTTTACCCTATTTTTGTTATTTCGGAAGTATCCTTGGGTTTGGGTCTTTGGTAATTAACTCAAACTCGGGTGGGGTTTGTGTAATTATCTTACAAAATCCAGAAAACAACCTACTAACTTCATCCGACGTTAGAATGAAGTGAAAACCATCAACTGCTGTTTTTACAAACACAACCACCTAGAAAGCACCACATTATAAATAGCTCACTTTAATTCCAATGCCCAAACCATCAATTTATACCTTCTAACATCAAACTAGCTAGTACCTTAATTATATTATTAGAGCAAAATGGCCGCGAGAATTAATGTAGCTGAATCAACTCTAGAGAGATGCAATAATTTAGCTTCTCTTGACCAAAAGCTAGCCATTGCCAGGCGCTGTTCTCATGGTATATCTACTGCTGTCTATTTATTTATTCATTTATTTTTGCTCTTTTTTCCCATTATTTCTTTGATATTGAGATTAATTAAAAAAATGGTAATATGTTGTTGTTACTCCTAAATAATATTAAGTAAAATTATATTGGGTTCAAATGTACTTTAAAATTTTTCAATATTGCCAAAATAACCAAAAAGACAAAAAAAAAGTTGCTGATTTTTAATAAAAAGAAATTTCACTAATAATTTATAGTATAATTTTGCAGATGGTGTAATGGCAGGAGCCAAAGCAGCAGTCGTTGCCACTATTGCAACTGCAATCCCAACCGTATGTGTTTAATTTAATTAATATAGCGTAATTTGTGTTTAATTTATTACATAAGCTTCTAATTAGTTGGAAAATAAATTGCAGTTGGCAAGTGCAAGAATGGTGCCATGGGCAAGAGCCAACCTGAACCCCACTGCCCAGGCTCTTATAATCTCCACTGGTCAGTTAGTAATATATTAATTCAGCAAAATTTAATTTATGGTCCTAATCTTGCCAAATTACTAAAATGTTACTAATGATCGTAATTAACAGCGGCTGGGATGGCTTATTTCATAGTGGCTGACAAGACTATCCTTGCCACCGCACGCAAGAACTCCTTCAGCGGTGGGGCCACTTTATCGGACAAACAACATTAATGAAGCATCATTAGCATTAATCCATTTGGTTAATTTTCAGAAGCCATATTATGTAATGTCCGCTTTTGCTATTTTGCAAATAAATAAAGAGTAGTGCTATCCGGATCAATTTGATCCGGATCAATAGCAATTAATGCCAATATATTTATCCGCAAGGACATATTTAGCCCTTAAGCCTTTTTTGTTTCAAAATGGGATGTAATTAAGGGAATTTATCTTCTCTCTCCACTCACATTAAATACCACATTCATTCATACATTAATACTTATGCATTGTAATTATTTTTAAAGAAAAAGTAGTCATTATGTGAAATAAATAATAATATAAATTAGTCTTTTATATATAAAATAGAGTCATGTTGAGAAGATTTTTTTTCTCTTATTGATACATGTTTTCATTAACAATCATTTCAAAAAATATCATATTATAAATTAACCTTAAAATTTTGGGTCTTATTTTAGATTGTTTCAAAAAAAGAAAAAAAGTAGTGAAAAATAACTTTGTATTATTATTCATTAATAATATAATAATACGATATAATACTTATTCAAGTTTAATGTTAAATGTGAATAATAACTTTTAACACGTTTAATTAATATTAGTTAATATTATTAACTAATTTATATTTTAATATTTAGATAAATTTATTTATAATTTTATTATTATATCCAGAAATATATCATATTCTTAACTCTCATCACAATGTACTGATGTTTGGATTGAATTCGTTAATATTATTTAGTTACATATTTAGATTTTTTTACAAACAACTAGTATTTTACTTAATTAAAATATTTTAATTCTAGAAATAAAATGTAATTTTTTTATTTTTTTATAAATACAACTCATTTAAATTATTTTCATAATTAATCCTTCTGTAACTAGGTAACAAATAATAAAAGATAAATATAATTAAATATAAATATTGAATCATTTAATATATAATAGGATAAATATATTCAATTAGGTAATATATAAATAAAGAAAAATATTGAATCAAACAAATATAAAAAAAAAAAGATAAGGGAATTTTTTTTTCCTCCTCCACTTTATCCAAAATTCGAATTTACCTACCAAAATTTTGTGTATATTTAGTTTGCCTCTCAAAAACCAAGTTAGGCCAAAAATCCGCCGAAATTTTTCAAAAATTTGTTTTTTCCTCCTCAACTTTTCCGAAACTTTGACATTACATCCTAAAATATTTTTTATATCAAGTTGCCTCCCCAAATATGATTTTTTTTCTTTTTTAAGTTTTCGGCCAAAATAATCACACACTACAAAAAAGAAAAACAGATTTTCGAGGGTTTTTTCCATCGGTTTTGAGGCAAAATCCCTCAAAAAAACCCTCCTCAAAAGATTTTTCCAAGGGAAATACGACCTTGGAATTTTTAAACCGAGGTAATTCTGAGGGAAACATTCCCTCGGAAAAATCTCCGCGCAACCCTCGGAAAAATCGAGGGAACGCTCCCCTCGGTATACCGAGGGTACGCACCCTCGGTTTTTCCGAGGGTACCGAGGGAATGTTTCCCTCGGAAAACCGAGGGGAGAATTCCCTCGGAATACCGAGAGTAAAATATTCCCTCGATTTTTTTATATTTTTTTAGAGATTTTCCACTCGGTTTTTATTTTTTTTAATAAATTTTTTTTTATTTTTCCGAGGGATTACCGAGAGATTGTCCCCTCGGTTTTAATTTTTTTAATAATTTTTAATTTTCAATTTTAATTTTAATTCCTGTTCAATTATCAAAATTCCCAAAAATTTGAAAAATAATCATTAATGAAAAGACAAATAAATAAACCAGTTATTATAAAAATATTTGAAAATTTAAGAATTATTACATGCGTTCGACACAATAACAAAGTTTATATGAAAATCAAACTATCATATGGATGTGGAGGGGGTTACTGCTGGAGACGAGCATACATTTCAGCCATCTTGGCATCCATCCGCGCCTGAAATTCCTCCTGCTGCTGGCGTTGCTCCTCTCGCTGCTCCGCACGTCGTCGATCAGACTCGGCGTATTGCTGCTGCATCGACTCGATCTCCACCCTCTGAGCCTGGACCTGCGCCTCAAGCTCTCTGACGTGGGTGCTATCAGCCTGGGAGGAGGTGGAAGAAGAGCGGCCCTTGAATAAACCCTTCGTACCAGCCACCACCTTCCCATACGCGCCGGTGCCGTAATGCCGTCCCTTGCTCGACCCGACGACGCCGAGGAAACCCGGTCCTGGTCAACCTCGCTTCTCCACTTCTGTGAAGACGCACGTTCCTGTTCCTGGGTCAGCTGTTGCTCGTACTCCTCCTGAAATACAGCGCGTTATTAAAATTCTACGTTAAAATCAAAGAATAAGTTAAAAATAAGAAAGAGACTCACATTAAGATTACTAGATCTCGTATCGATCCACGCGCCATCTTTCTTTTGGTGCGTACATCCTAAATGATCGACGCCCGACCCCCGTGGTTCCACGATGCCGAGACGCACCTCTCACCCCCTCGGCAAAATCACGACGCTTCGTCGCTTCGCGTTTCCAACCGAAGGAGTTCATCGATATTATATAGTGTATTATAATTATATTATATACATTGAAATTGATTCGGACGGCTGTGGTTGGTTGTCAGATTGGCGGTTGGGGTTTGGTGATGCGACCGCGGATCGGGTTTGGCGAACGACGGTAGTGGGGTCGTTGGGTGGTGGCGATTTGGATTGTCGGGGTTGATTCGGATGGCTGCGATGGTGAAACTCGGCGACGATGCTGGCCGATTATTTTTCATTCAAATAAAGTAGTGTTTAGTGTAGTACAAAAGCACTGTAACAATATAAGAAAAGCACTCAAAATATTGCACAGTGCAATTATATGTCTAGATTCATTGTGCTTTTTATACAGTACTGTAGTGCTAAAATCAGTCATATGCGATACTTTTACTATCCAGTTTTTACTGTAGTTTATAAACAAAATTTGTGATACTTTTTGTATACAATCGTAGTGTTTTCTTTCTTTATCCATTGTTCTTTCTAAAGAACAATGTAGTACTCTTTATAAACGTTGATATATGTCCAAAATACCTTTTTTAATTATTTAATGCAGTATTTTACATTATTACCCTGCTGACATGTCATGTTCTCAACCATCATGATTATCCAATCTAATAGTAAAGATAACTCCATAGGTTCACATATAATGACGGGTTCTCATTTGAACCCATCTCTCTCTCTCTCTCTCTATATATATATATATATATATTATAAGTAATACTATATATTTCAATAAAAACAAGAAATGAGAAAAAGATTGCAAAAATTGTTATAGTTATTAAAAGATTATAACCATTGTTATTATTAAGCAATACACCATAATTTTGAGTATAAAAATAAATACAACTAATAGCGGTTCATGGCTGATAAGCTATAAGTTCTAACACGAAATGACTGATAAGCTATAAGTTCTAAAACGATAGTAATCACCCTGATTAGTTATATAATTTAAAAGATATCTATTTTGAACATGTAACATTGTCTCGTAATATCAATATTTTACAATCTAAAATACTAATTAAAAATACAAACAAACATAAGCGCGCGCGCGCAGACACATTATTCATTTGTCATCATTTATTAACTATGATTAAATAATTCTATCTGCATATTTCAATTACTTTTGATGATAATTTATTTTACGTACTAATATTATTTTAAATTACTTATTATATTCTTGAAACTCTAAGATGATTTATTTAAATCTTTATAGTTTTGTAAGATTCTTTTTCGATGTGGAGCTAATTATTTAATCTCAAGAATGTAGTCATTATATATAGTGCTAATTATTATCCGACCTTCTGAAAATTTAATGTTAGTCATTTTCTAATTATAGGATATAAATATTACTTAATTATTATAAGAGAAGATGAAATCGGAGATTTATATATTAATCCAAAATCTTCCTATTCTATGTGTCTGTTTTCCGCGCTTTGTTAGTTTTGAAAAAAATTATGGTGATTCGGTGTCATCGAACCTAATATCTATCTAATTTAAATTTTTTTTAAATATATTTTTACTTAATTTAATATATTTATTTTATTATATGTTACCTAATTCAGTATTTTCTTTATTATATTTTGCTTAATTTAATATTTAACATTTATTCTAATAAATATAAAAAAATAAGTCATATTTAATTAGAAAAATCTATATAAGTTGAATTAATTTTTATTTATAATAGAGATTGAAATGATTTTATTTTAGAATTTTAAATATTCTATTTAAGAAAAATACGAGTTATATAAAATTATAAAATTAAGTTTGGATATCTAATACTAATATAATGCAGTGAGAATAACATTAAAAGTTTATATGAAAAAATAGTATTACGCAAAAAAGGGAAAAAAAAATAGAGATTGATGAATTGAGAAAAATTGCTATAAAAACAATAATTAATTACCTATGGATATGGATTTCTTAACATAAATTAATTGTAAGGGAAGTATTAAGTGGAAAGTAAATCTAATTATTGAAATAATTATAAAGTATATATTAAATATTATTTTTAAGTATTTACGTAATTATTATTTACAAAATTAGAATAATAAAAGTAATTATTGATAAATGAATATTCTTAATGGAGAAAGAGAGAGAGGAGACTTTAACGGAGAGAGAATGAGGGAATTTAATGTTGATTGAGAAATTCAATGAGAGGGAGAAATTTAACAGAAGTAGGTGCGTAATTTTCAATAAAGGGTAATTTTGACAAATTGCTCATGATCTTTTATAAATATTACAATAATATCCCTGTTGATCTGAGTCAATTTGATCCGTATAGATTTATTGATAAATAAAATTGTATTTGGCCTTTAGATAGAATTTTGTTGATGCAAGTGCTGAAATTATTGATATTATTACATTAAAATAATGACTAACGAGTCAACATCATAATTGACCTTTTATAACTAGAACAGACCAATATGGGAGGGGATCCACGTGTTCTGCAAAAAACATGTGCTCAAGAAACGGCGTAATTGGGTCAATTTGTATTTGAAAAGGTTAAATGAAATACTTAAGTTTTTTTTTTCTTATTTATGAGCCGATTAAACTATATTTTTTTATTCTTATTTTTTCCTTACTCTTTTTTCGGCTATTAGACCAACATTTTTATTCTTTTTCCCTACATTTGTTAGAACTATATTGGAATTGTTGAAAATAGAGGCTACAAATAATTTTGTTTTTCAAACCACATAAGGCCTACCATCACAATTAGACCAACGTTTTTATTCATTTTCCCTATATTTGTTAGAACTATATTGGGATTGTTGAAAATAGAGGCTACACAATAATTTTGTTTTTCAAACCACATAGGGCCTACTATCACAATTAACACGAAGTAAACATATTCAATATAAATATATAATTTTCTTTTCTGTTATTTGTTGATTTGATCGAATTATATGTTTATTTTTATATTGATACTAATCTAGCTCATTTTCATGTATGTTTTGCTTGCCTATATCGTGCAAAACAACTATATATATTGATAAACAAATAAATTGTGACGAAATTCTCTTGGATTTGAACTATATTTCCTTGTTTGTAATAGGTAGTCTATCTTTTATGTGGTAATGGAGTTTAGTTCAAATAGTGAATTGAAACCTAAGGTTGGTATGAAATTTGAAAGCCTTGACGAGGCATGGAAGTTTTGGGTTTGAATATGGTGGCAACACGGGATTTAGAGTTAAGAAGCATTATTTTAACAAGAGTAGAAAAATCGGCACTATAACTTTGTACCAATATGTTTGTTGCAAATAGGATGTTCGTAAAGAAGGTAAATGAGATGTTTTCCACTCAAAGTTTGGCTTGAGACTCGAACAAATTGTAATGTAATAGTGGGAGTCACACTTGTGGATGGAAAGTATAACGTTAACGAGTTTGTTGAAGAACATAACCATCCACTCCATCTTCCAGAAGTAGTTCACATGTTGTCTTCCCAGCGTAAATTTCAGAAGTTCAAGCTTATGAGATCGATTTGGCTGAGAATTCGAGGCTTAGATAAAAAACCAACTTTTCATTAATGGTTAAACAAGCAGGGGGAAGAGATGCTCTTGGTTATACTACATTGGATGCAAAAAACTATCTTCGATCTAAGAGACAAAGAAGCATGTTATATGGCGAAGTTTGTTGTCTAATGCGATATTGTCAACAACAGTTAACTAAAAATCAATCATTTTACCATGTTTATCAAATGGATATCGAAGAACAAATAACTAATGTTTTTGGGGCTGATGCTAGAATGTTAATTGACTACGAGTATTTTGGTGCTGTTGTGTTGTTGGATACCACTTATTGTATGAATCGTGCACATCGCCCTCTTGCTATCTTTTCAGGTTTCAATCATCATAGGGGAGCAGTCATTTTTGGTGCAACACTTTTATATGATGAGACAGGGAAATCGCTTAAATAATTATTCGAAACCTTTTTAGAGGCACACAAGCAAACCTTTTTAGACAGTGGTCTTCACTGATCAAGCTCAAGCCTGGCCAAGGCTTTACGTGAAGTGATGCCTAAGACTTTCATGGATTGTGCACATGGCACTTGATGAGAAATGGCATCAGACACTTGGGCAACCTGATGAAAGATGGGTCAAATTTCTTAACTGATTTTAAGAGGTGCATGTACAGTGTTGATGAAGAGATTATGTTCGAAATTCATGGAATACCTTGCTAGCACAATATAATGTTTAAGAAAATGCATGGCTACAATTCACTTACGGTCTAAAGGAGAAATGAGCAGCTAGGTACATGAAGCATGCTTTCACGTTTGGAATGAGTAGCACACAACTTAGCGAGACTATTAGTTATGATATAAAGAGCTCCATGAATCCAGACTTGAACATAATGCAATTTTTTAAGCATTTCGAACAGATTTTGGAGGACAAGCGGTACAACGAGCTGCAGTGTGAGTTTGATGCACGCCAAAAATTACTGAGATTGAGACTAGAGAGTTCACCTATGTTGCGTAAACCTTCAGATATCTATACTCCTACTACCTTTAACCTATCTCATAAGGAGTTTATTTTATTTGCATCTGCCCATATAAAATATAAAAATGAATCTCGTTCGTTCTTCGAGTATGTTGTATGACTAGAAGGTAAGGATGGAGAATTGGGGGTGACATTTGATCCCAATAAAAAGATGATTTCATGTAGCTATCAAAATTTTGAAATGGCTGGATTATTGTGTTGTCATGCTGTGAAAGTGTATGATGTAATGGATGTAAAAAAACTTGCAGAGTGTTATATATTGAAAAGGTGGACAAGAGAAGCTAGCAGTGGTGTTCTACATGATTGTATGGTAATGAAGTCGATGAAGATCCTAAGCGGAAACTACAAAACAATATATAAAATTATGTTATGATGCTTATTAGACTAGCAACTGAAGCATCTGTCCACATATCAACATTCTCTTTGGTGTATACGATGTGTGATCTAAGCAAGCAAGTTACGGAAATGCATTTGACGGAAGAGAGCCAGAATAATGATGTTATTGTTAGAACCTCATCAACAGGATCTTCTATGACTCAAGCGAGGGGATTTAAGAATAGAGTTGGTTTGAAACGGTTAAGGCGATTAAAGATTTGGGTAGAACTTCAGTCATAATTGAAAAAAAATATATATATTAAACTTAAGGTATATAACTTTATTACTTTCATCGTTTGTAGAAAATATATTATGTAAGTCGCTTATATGATTATTTTTCACAATTATTACAGGACTCCAAAGCATATCATGAACTGCATGTATCTTGTTCAACACCCCCGACACCTTCACTTAATTTTTTATGGTATGACCACACCGCTATATATAGATTTTTTAATGTGTAGCTTAGTCATAATTTGTGTTCTTATTTAATGTAGGCACCTCTTCACCATTTCAGATATCCTCTTCAAACTCATGGAGATACATGTGATCCGCGTTCGTGATTAATTACCTTTTTTTTATGAAGGGCTGATTTTTGTGTTATATTCTCTATAAACTGTTGCAAAACGGCTAAATTTTTGTATATTCGGTTATTTTGATTTGTAAGTGTAACTTTTTTTTTAGTTTGTCGTGTATTTTTTTTTTTTTTTTTTGTGTGTGTACATATATGTGAAATATGATTTTTACGTATGTAAGTAAATTTAATCTAATAATTATAGATAGAGAGGGAAGGACGAAATAAATAAATATATAAAAGAATATAAGGAAAAGAAATAAACTTTATCGACTTTTCCCAATCTTAACCGGAAAAATGTGCTTATAATTGTTGTATGGTTAGAATATTTAAAGACCTCATCAATCTTATGTATTATTTATATTTAAAGGTTGAATTTACCATATGTTGCGAATGCGGTGTTGGTATATTTGTTGCCGGTGCATTTTGCTTGCTGGTTTGTTAAAATATCATCTTTAAAGTTTATATTTAATAATAATAAAAAAAATCATACCAACTTTTCAATAATTTGTACTACTTTAGATATAACATCTCAATTAATGCATCAAGTTCTAATCTTGAACTCCTTAATCTGGTGCATCGATTTCAAATTATAATATTTCTTACTCATTTAAGAATGCAAATTCATTTAACTATACAAAGTTCATAAAAGTTAACTAGCCTCTTGCTGCAAGTGCATATTTTAACAGTACCTAGAACTACAAATTGACCATATAAATGATCAAATTATCAATTTGTACAAATATATATATATATATATATATACACACACACACACACAACTGATATGGCTGCACGAATAGAACTTAAGCAAGTAGGGTAATGTCGTCCTCCTCCGAAGTGGCCGATGGTGATGGAGACTTCCTTTCATTGTGGTAGAGATGATGCGACTACAGAGTCTTTTCAAATAAATTCAAACAAAAAACTCGAAAACTTACAGTCCCGTTTCATCCTTAAAAAAAAATAATAAGACAAGCAACACATCACCGGAAAACTCATGACCAAACCACAGAAACACATCTACCACTACTCAAACCTGACCACATAATCTAGAAATGAAACCACATCACCACTCAAAAAGACTTAAACCAAGAGCCCAACAAGTTCATCCATCGAGGCCTGGAATGACTCATATACCATCGACATGAACCCAAGAGCCCAATGATCGTGCCACCAAACAACAATTGAATCAACCCGGTCGTCAGAGCACACACCTAGTAAAACTAAAATCGAATCAAACAGAAGCCGAATCCCACTTCGTAGTGGTGAAGATCCAGACTTTTGTCCGGTATTATATTCATGGTGGTGAGAGATGTCGTCAGGTGGTGAAGATGATGCGATGTCAACTTCACATGTCGACTTCCGCTGGGTATTATATTCGTGGTGGTAGAGAGATGGCATTGGGATCGATTTGAGAACGAGAGAGAGGTTTTAGGGTTTTGGATTAGAGTGATTAATTATGAGGTTAAATACTTATAATTAAATGGGATAAAAATAAAAGAGAGAATAAAAAGAAAGAAAAATGTAGAAATTTCATCTGGGCCTTTTCAAATAAATTGGCTCAATTATCCTCGCCAGATGCCGTTATGTCGAGTAATACGGTGCCGTTTCATGAGCACAACAGATGGTGCTGTGTTTTTTGCACAGCATCGAATCCTCTCCCGACCAATATCCAATTAATTGATCATCCCTACGTAGTGTGTTTCATGACTTCATTTTATAAAATTTGTTAAAATAAAAATAAAAAACTAAAACTGGGAAGAGGTACATGTTGAGTCGCTGACAACAAATGAAATATTCATTAAAATTACTTAAAAATATCATTAACACAAACTATAATAAAGAAATGTAAAAAGGAGGTAAAACATTGTAAAGTTATTTCTATTAAGAAGTGAATTATAGCAGTATTGGGGAAAAGATGAAAATTTAAGGATAAATTCACATCAATACCAATCTTAGATTATACACAATAACGACAGAAGCCAAAAGGACGGTGTGATGAACTCTATATTTTTATTTTTGTTTTTCTAAAGTGATTATATAAACTCATATTGTTTTTAAACACCACTTGGACAAAGTTGGGGCGCTACGCCAGAGGGATCTTTGAGAGAATCAAGCAAGTCACGACAGGGATGACAATGGTAATGAATCAGATAGGTACCAGTACAAATTACCCACGATTAATAAGAAAATTATTCATTTAATGAGTATAGGCACGAGTAATTACTCGTAATATTTTATTGATACCCATCCTATATAATTGAAGTAAATATATTGAAAGTAAGAAGATTGATTGTATATTCATTACATTATGTATTCCTATTTATACTAACAGATAGGAATATGAAAAGACATGATTCTTGAACTATAAGACATAACTCTTGAACTAAAAGACATGACTTTTCAACTAAATTATATGACATTTGGAATATATTTATTTAACTAATTTGGTTTACACCAACATTGCCTCCCGTAAACCAGATTTGTTTCGTACTTCCAAAGTTTCAACATTTTTCGAGAAAAACATGTCTCATGAGTGGTTTTGTAAAAATATCGGCCAATTGCTCGTCACTTTGACAATAATTGAGATTTAATTCTCCTTCATTTACAAGCTCTCTCAAAAAATAAAATCTCAACCGTATATGTTTCGTTTTTCCATGGAACACGGGATCTCTTGAAACATAATTGGCTGAATTATTATCACAGACTATAATAGTTGGATCATTTTGCTTGAACTTAAGATTTTCCAAAATTTCTCTTAGCCAAAAGTTTGACATCCAGCCAAAGATGCTACGATATATTCCGCTTCAGTAGTAGAGAGTGCCACGATATGTTGCTTCTTTGATGACCATGAGATTGCTCTGCTTCCCAAATTAAACATGTAACCGAAAGTACTTCTAGCACTACTGCAGAAAGGCTTTTTAACGGCTTTTTTTTTTCATTTTTAACGGTGGTTTTTGAACCGCCTTTGTATCGACCGCCGTTAAATTTTACGGCGATTTTTCAAAACCGCCGTGAAAAAGTGGGATTTAACGCCGGTTCTGGAAGACATTTAACGGCGGTTTTTGAACCGCCGTAAAATTCAGCATTTTTACGGCGGTTTTGGAACCGTCGTAGATTTCAGCGTTTCACGACGGTTTTTAAAAATATCTTCTAGAAAATCTGTTTTCTAGAACGGTCAATTCACAACGTTTTTTTAAAAATACCTTCTAGAAAGTAGTAAAAAAATTAAAAAAAAAAAGAAATAAAAGATTTGCACCAAAATATACATATTAATAAAGAAAAAATATGAAGCTAATTAGCTATTCCATCTACAAATATGTCAACCATCTCAATTGATTAATATTACCAAAGGCTATAACATTAACCAAAGTCTAAAACTTCACCAAAGACTAAAGTTACATAAATATAGCTTACATAAACAGCGTCTACCTTGGCATAATAAATGATGAAAAAAATTAAGTGTCTCATACACAATTTTCAGAAAGTTTCTGGAATTTATGCAGAATCATATCAAAATTTAAGCAGAATCATAATAAAATATTTAGTCTGGTTCAGCTGCCCATGACAAAAAGCTTACAACATCTTTTCCCATCTGCATGAGGAAACAAAGTCATATATATGCCTGCAACACGAAAAGATTTAACAAACACACAACTCAAAAGACCAAAATTCACCTGTGCTTCGGTTGCAGGGGTACCATCTTCATACTCAACAGCACCATCATTAAGCATTTTAGGCATGGCAATAGCTCCACCAGGGAAGTAAGGATTATAGTGCAGCCCTTCTCGAATCTATGACATGTTTTAAAYAATAGATTTAGTTATTATAAACTTGTAACTCACAAGATAAAAATAACCAAAAAAACAAAGGCAAAGAAACAAAACACACAATATATATAGATTATATTTATAAGCTTCATCACGCARAGTCATATTTTTCAGTCTCAACTATCCATCTCAAACCARTAAATAAATAGCCTTTGTGAATWRTGCACATATATACCCGTAGATTAGCTAATATTTTACCATATTATAAAAACAAATTTTATTGAAGTTTTAACAATCCTTAACAGTACGCAGAACAAACAAAGGCTGATAAAAAAACATTAATTACCATGACGCCAGCAGGAGGATCACGGTAGCCAGTTAAAAGAGCAAACACATAGTTCTGACCATTATGGCGGGCCTGGGGGGAAAAATAATCCACGATTAAGGCATATATTTATAATTTTTAAACTTCTCTCTGAATAATTAAAGGATCATGAGATTACCTTGGTGATAAGACTTAAATCAGGGGGTAGGCCCCACCATTAGCAAATCTTGCAGCTTGCTCATTCGCATAAGGCTGAGGAAAAAGATCACTCAGCTTCCCTGGGCGAGTAAACATCTCACCCTCATCATTTGGGCCATCAACCACTTCAATCTCTGCTGCCATAGATTTAGTTTCTTCCTCAGTGTAAGCCACACCAACAAGGTCATGATAAGAAATAAGTGACATCGAGTGGCATGAAGCACAAACTTGGGTGTAAACCTGGTGACCCCGGCAAATGCTGCTCAACAAAAATTAAGTTTAAAAATGAGAACGATGCGAATTGGCATAAGATCAGGTAATGATAGAATTATAATATCCTTCATTTCATAGTAAGCATTTGACCTTGATTGAAATTTATATATATATTAACTATGGAATATTTACAAAACTGACCCCTAATGTTTTTCGTGAAAAAAGAGGCTAGCTTTGAAAATAACAAAAACCACCCTTGAGGTTTGTTATCTTTTCAAAATAGACAAACAGCTCCGATTTTTTTATTATTTTTTTTTTTTGTAATACTTAGATAAGTTCAAGGATGTAAGTCAGTAAACTTGACATTTCCATACAAATATATATTCTCCAAAATGCAGTTTTCCCAATCTTTTGAAACATGAACTTCAGAGATTGTTTCTCAGACAGAGTATCTAGCTGTGATTGAATTAATGCCGCCCAGAAATCTAAAGGTCCATCAATGATCAAACGGATGAGGGAAAAAAAGTATGATATGTTTGATTACCTTTCAAGGCCTGCAGAAGTCCAGATTTCTCCTTGGAGAACTTCTCATAAACTTCTTGGAACTTGGCAGTCTCACTCTTTAGTAAATTCTCACACTGCACAGATGCAAATACACCTAGTCAAACTCTCAAGTAGCAAAGTGGTATGAGATCACTAGATCCAACCACAGTTCTCTTTTGTAGAATCATTGTGAGAGACCTCTTTTGAGCTCTTTAACAGTCCCTTGGCAAAGCTTTACCTGTCAATTATTGTGAAGAAACACGAGGAAAAAAAAAACATTAAGTCAGTATAATGACCATACTTGTAATATGTAGATCTGGAAATGTCATCTCACCTATCTTTCTCAAGCTTTACTTTCAACTCATCCAAACTCGATTTCATCTCTGAAGCCACACTGTCAGCAAAACAACACCAGAGGTTATAATTAAGCAACCTATATAAATTGTGGTCTTAATAACATAGCAGCACACGACATAATAAGAAACCTATACAACAACCTTAGAAKAAGTCAWTTAGCTCTGGTTAACTTATCTCTGCCCTAAATCAAATTTCTGAAAAGGCTTCTATTAATCAACACTTCGAAGAAAATAATATGAAAGTGATAATGCATGAGCCTGGAGATAAATGCAAAGTTCCTTTTTTTTTTTCAGCATTCTTTTCTTTTTCTTTTTTTTGCACAGCAGGATTACATTTCATTCAAAAGCTGGAGATAAATGCAAAATCACTTCGAAAGCTTCTCAGATGCAATCAATCAATTATTAAGAAAACACAMATACACAGGGAGAACCAAAGCTAACTCCATAAAATTCACATAAGAATTTCTGCAATCGCTGAAACTAACTCAAACACTGTAACTAGCAATAATTTATATGAAGGTGACACATAATTAACAAGATCAACTAAATTTCCCAGGATATMTCACTCCTTAAGCACATTCAGTACAGCTGAAAATCAAAACACATTCCAAAACAGAGAAACCTAACTTAAACGCAACCAAATCGCTGATGTACTAATATTGCATCAACGATGTTACTCGAATCAAATTCACTTCTAACAGATAAGAAGAAATCCGAAAAATCTGTAATTCTGGAGCCTAGGAGTAGGCCAACGAAGCAATATAAAGCAGCTACTAGGAAACAGAAAACTAATATCCCCACAATCTGCAATTTAAATAAAACCGAAAAAGATAAAACTTTTTTTAAAAAATAAATAAAAATAAAATAATACCTGTAAAGGGTGGAGAGGGCGTTGCCAGCCATGGCGTCTGGTGGCGATGGATATGGAAATATATATCCAAGTTATTTCTCAGTCTCTCTCTCTCTCTCGCACACACACACACAAACCCTACCAAAACGCAGCCACTCGTCGGCGCCGTCGGCTAGCACCTCCTGGCCCTGAAGCCACATGACGGAGATCATGGCGGCGGGGAGCCTGTGCTCCGGCGCCACCACCAGCACCTACAGCGCCGACGCGAGGCGGTGGTAGAAATTGTGGAAGCGAGGCCACGTCTTGGAGCCGAGGCAGAAGCCGCCGCCGTGGAGAAAGTAGAGAACGACAATGAGTGAAATGAAATTAGGGCGAAGGTAATCTGAGTGAAGGTGGATTAGGGTTTTTTATTTTAATATTTATTGTTTATTTGATTTAATTGTTTTTTTGATTTAATATTTTTTTAGTTTAATATTTAATACAGATCGTCGGATGAGACACGGATCAACAACCCAAAATTTTTTCTTGATAAGGACGAGGATCGGTGACATGGCAGCTTACTATTCTACGGCGGTTCCTTATGAAACCGCCGTTAAATGTCATCTCATTTACGGCGGTTCTAATAGAACCGACGTTAAATCTACTGCAATAATTAACTCATGAACTAATTAACTTCGGTTTTTGAGGAACCGCCGTGAATACTTGTTAATTCACGGCGCTTTCTTAAAAACCGCCGTTAATTAGTTCAGTTTTAACGTCGGTTTTCATAAAACCACCGTAAAAATGTACGATTCTACGGCGGTTTTATGAAAACCGCCGTTAAAATGACCGATTTAACGGCGGTTTTTTGGAAAACCACCGTAAAAAAGTATTTAACGGAGGTTTTTCCAGAACCGCCGTGGATGAGGCGCCTTTAAATCCTGTTTCTGTAGTAGTGTAGAATTATCAATACTTCCTCCAAAGTCACTATCAGTGTAACCAATGAGATTCACATGTACACGAGCATCATAAAAAAATACCATAATCAATAGTACCTTTAACATAACGAAGAATTCTTTTTGCTGCCTCCCAGTGATTTGAATACGGTTTCTCCATAAACCTACTAATCAGACTTACTGCGAACATAATGTCAGGCCTTGTTGCAGGAAGATACATCAAGTTACCAACAAGACTTCAAAACATTGTTGTATTAACAAGCCTTCTTTCACCTTGTTTGCTTACGTTTAAACCAGTAATGCACGGGGTTGCAACAGGATTCGCGTTCTCCATTGTGAAGATTTTCAAAATCTCATGTGCATAAGATAAAGATCTCTTCACTTGTTTGTTGAACATTGATTCCCAAAAAATGATGTAATTTTTCCAAGTCAGTCAACTCGAATTCATCCATCATCGATTTCTTGAAATCAAACACGATCTCCAAATCATCTCTAGTAAAAATAAGATCATCAACATACAAACTCACCATCATGAAACCACCTTTCAAATTTCTTTTTATGTAAAGTGTGTGCTCATATGGACATCTTTCAAAGCCAAATTTCAATAGGTACTCATTATAGGTCCATACCATGCACGAGGGGATTGTTTCAACCCGTACAATGCCTTCTTGAGTGTTGAGGAATTTATTCTTGGCAATAATTACTATTTTGTTATTTGCCTTTCTTGGGCACAAAATAAGTTAGGAAACTAGATATAGGTCAATATTATGTTTCCTAGTTTATGCACAAGACTTTAATTATTCCTAGATTGTGTTTAGGATTTGTTTTTAGGGTTTTACCAAGTTTAGGATTCTTAGTTGTCTATTTAAGACATAAGTATTCCTACACTTGATTCACGGTTTTAAATAGAGTCTTTACGCACGGGATTTCCAGAGCACGTGAGACGCAAGAAGACGCACAAGAAAGGAAGAAGAACACGAAGAAGAAAACTACTTGGAGCCAACGTTCGTGAGTTACAAGATCTTGGAAGTTGCGTGACCAACCGAAGAGATCTTGCCATTCCGGCAACAAGTATTTAGTATCAAGTTTCTTGATATTTAGTTTTCATATATTACTTTATATTGTGTATTGAACGAGAAGTGAAAGTAATATAGTTTTCGGGTTTGTACACCCAAGTTCACAAGTATTTACTTGTGAACTGAATTTGTTTAATCGTGTTCTCTATTTTGAATTTCCGCTGCATAACTTTACGTTATTCTAGTCGATGTTGTTAACTAGTGTTGTTAACATTGATTAACAACATCGTAAATCTGACCCTTATTTTTAAAACCATAGACCTTCAAGTTTTACATTGAGTTTGTAGAATTAAGACATAACTCTTGAGCTAAAAGACATGACTTTTCAACTAAATGATATTATTTTAGACTATGTTTACTTAATTAATTTGGTTTACACCAACAATACTAAGGTATAAGTATGAATACCTTAGTACCCATCCCCGCCCATCATATATATATATATATATATATATATATATTATTTGAATGACAAACTTTTGCAATTTATTCAAGACTCGAATTTGAAATAAGGTAAAACAAGATTTGTAACCTTTTCAATTTGTAATATTAGTTTTTATTTGACAAGTATGACTAATTAGGAAAAATGCAAGAGGTTCACTTTTAAAGTTTCAAAATTTGGTTGTGGTGTTAAATTTGGTACCATATGCTACAAGAACCTATTTTTCAAGTTTTTCCACCTTATTTTTTATTAATATCTCTATTTTTCACTATATTTCTTCCCATTTTGATTCCAATTAAATATAATAATAATAATAATATAATTTTATACTTTTCAAATAAATTTGACATTTATAGTAAAAAGTAAATAATTTTAGTTCTTACAACAAATAAGAATTCTATATACTCAAAAATTCTGAATATACCAAGATTTTGAACACTAGAATTCAGAATTCCTATGAATACTAGTCTACATAGGCTTTAAATGATTCATAATAATTTCATTTTTGTGATTTTATATAACGACGAACTTTTATGAGTGATCATTGGTTTATGTTTTATTAAAATATAGTTATAGTTTTAATCATTTTTTTTTAATTTAACTTTTTGTATGTTGTTATATGCGGGTAATGAAAACGGATATGTGCACGAAAATATCTAATAAGTTTGGGATGGGCATAGAACTTGCTACAATTGCCATTCCTAAGTCACGGTATTGGGTTGCCCCCAGACTGCCAGTGATCCAAAATTACCACAGAACAAAAGTATTTTGGTGGATAAAAGTAGTTGGAATTTTGAAAAAAACAAAACTTGAAAATGATTCAAAATTACAACGGAACAAAAGCATTTTGATGGAGAAAAGTAGTTGGAAATCATTTTTTAAAAATGAAGTTAGAGTGTTTAAATTGAAAAAAAAAAAGTTATTAGAAGTTTAACAGATGAAACTCTAACATGCACATACGTATTTCTGTCTACAAATATTTGAAGGTTGAACTATAATTGTGAAGAGATCAAGTGTTTTCTTTAAAAAGAAAATTGCAACAATAGAAATTTTATATAACCTCAAACTAAATAACCAAAAGGAGTGATCGAGAGCTCACACCCACCTTCTTACTTGAAAAGAAACAAAAAAGTTCGTCCTGGAGCCTTACGGTATGTTTGGCGAACCAAACTGATAGCTGAAAAGTTAGTTGATAACTAATAAGTTAGTTGAGAGCTGATAGCTGATAACTGATAGTTGAAAAGTTAGATATCTAAATAAAAGCTTTTGACAAATTTATCTGATAAGTTGGCTATTACACAAAAGTACATGTTTAAAATAATAGTGTTAATGCTATTTTTTTATTTATTTTATATAATATTAGGATTGTAAATTTAATCATTATTATTTCTATTACCAATTTCGATATATATATATATATATATATATATATATATATATATATATATATATATAATTTCAATAATTGAATAATATATTTTTTTTAAAAGAATGGGGAGAGGATTTTTTTTAATTTCCATTATACGTCAATTTATAGTCAAGCTAATAAGAATAATAATAATAATTGCATAATACTAAAATAATTCTAGATATTCATCTAATTAAAAATAAAAATAATAATATAATTTCACAATACTACATAATTCTTAGATAGTCATCTAACAATTAATAAAGTGGTGAATTTAAAAAAATCTAATTAAATAATAGTGTAGTTTTCTAAAAAAATAAAAGGGTTAAAATATGAATAAAATCAAAAAGTTTCGTGAGATTATTTGAAACGTTTGCTATAGTAGAATTGGAGAATAGCTCAGATTTTTCAAATAAATTCATGCAAACAAACAAGATTTATTTAAATACAACGAGCTTATAAATTCACTAAATAAGACATAAACTAACTTATTATACTCACCAAACATACATTAAGAAATCTATGCCTACACTTAAAAAAAAAAAAAAAAAAAAAAAAAGAAAAAAGCCAAAATAATTACAATTGATGACTCACTTAAGATACAAAAGTCCTATAGACTAGTCATCAACTGTACCAACTATACAACAAATTAATTATCCTTAGAAAAAACAATTTAGCATCGAAACCCACAAGTTCCTAGTTTTCCACGACCACCGAGATATTAAATTGTAAATTGAATTCTACTTTCATCAATCGAACCCAGGCTATAAATCTTACTCCACCATCGAGTAAGAGAGTGTGTATTTGCGTGTTCATGATATATCATATATAACACTTCTTATTGGGCCTGTTTCAAATCTCATGTTCTATGCGCAACATTTTTTGAACAAAATTTAATTTATAAAAAATACTAATTTAATTTTTTATTTTACAATTCTACGATAAGTTAAAAAGTTTTATAATTATACCGCTTTTTTAAATTACGTATTTTTTTTATGAATTATTTTGATTAATTTTATCGTCACCTTTATTCCTTTCAAATCCGTCCCTTCATTTGCGTACCCACACAATCAATCAGACCATTCAGAAGAAAAATCTAAAATATACGTAATTAATTATAAATAATAAAAAAATCTCGTATAATTATAAAAATTTTCAACTCATCGTAAAATTGTAAAATAAAAGAGTAAATTAGTATTTTTTTTGTAATTTTTCTGTTAGTTTACTCGTATAATTGGTTAGTCTCGTCATTATGTTGTTTGGGGCCATTTATACAATGGACCCATTCAATAATTCATTGTCAAACTATTGTTTACATACGGATGTATATTATACCATATATTTGGGTAAAAAGTATATTATAAATGTGATAAACGTTCATTTTTAACAAAATAAGTTTTTGTATTTCTTGTGATGTATTTTTATTTTCACTATGATAAATATGCATTTATAAACAAATAATAGGCATAAAAATGTTCATATTGCTGTGATAAAATTATTCATGTCTCTTTTGATAAAAGTTAATCTTTATTATGATAAATATCAATATATTTTAATAAATGTATATATATGCTAATTATTTGTAATGAGATAATGAGTCTTAATGTGATAAATGTACAATTTTCATAATATATATGAAAGCATAATATTAGTACGATCAATCATTAAATGAACATTTTCATTATATTAAATATTCATTTTTGTTTTATTAAATATTAAGTTTTAGGTGTATAGTACAACGTATACTCATGTGTACCTTTTATATTCATCCGATGTCTTTCACATGCTCACACACGAGATCAATAATGAAAATAATTCATATTTATTAGTTACATATTGTATAATTATCAGTGTTGGTTCAGTGTATCGTAGACCAAAAAATGTATGGTTATAACCCTGCAACATTATAAAACGAAAATGAAAAAAATGAAATTTGGAATACAAAATTGGGAATATGAGGTTTTTTTATTTAACTAGTGCTTAACCCGTGCGATTCACGTACGAATTGTAATGATTTTATATTAGTACAATCAATGTGAGAATAATAATATTGAATTATTAATAGAACATAACAGTCAATATATATGTATGTGTGTGTGTGTGTTCAAACAGATCAAAGGTAAATCGTTACATAGTCGATAAAGTGGGTTAGCTCAAGTGATCATATTGTCCACTACATATAGGGCTTATGTTCTCGATTTTAGTGACCGAAGAACATGTTTGAAAGTCTTTTTTCTTTCTTTCTAAATGGATTAGGTTATGGGTGTTTAACCCGTGCAATGCATTTGCTCTGTATGTTGAACTCTATGTTATAAGTGATAATATTTGTACAATTTAAAGTTATAATGGTATACTAAAATATATTATTTCTCAAATTATATCGACCAAATGGTGCAAAGTCAGTAACAAACTTGCAACTGACTGACAAAAATATTGTAAGTATTTACTAACAATTTTAGATTTTCATGGTAAATATTTACCGATAATAATTTTACCTGAAATTTTCAATTTTTATAGTTTTTACTAACAACTTTTATAGGTAAATTTATTTTCTTGTAGTCGAACTTTAAACTAATCGAAGTTAAAATCACCACACATCTGAATTCTAAATCTATAAATTGGAGTATTTTTATATAAGTCACATTTATCTATATTAAACATATTTTGTGAAGTAATATAATTTATTTATTCATATTTCTTAAATAATATTTATAATATTTAGTCTTGTCCTCTAGAATGACATTATATCATATTATTCAGTTCAAATCGTGCACCTGTCTCGATTCTTCATACTTCATAATTTTCAAATATTTGATTATACTCGTTCATCATGATTATGAAAGTAGAAGAATTATTGAATTCATATCCATGTAATGCTTAAACCCTTCCAATTACAAATTTATTAAAATATACTCCATTCATTTATTTTTAATTGTCATTTTTTCTTAATTTATGTCAAAAAATAAGAAATATAAAATATTGAATAATACACCTTAATGAATTAATGACATTCCTAATTAATATCTCACTCTCTTTCCTCACAATCATCTTACCATTATATACTATCATAAGTTAATATTAATTTTCTACATTAATTAGAATACAGTTTTGAAGAAAGTATTAAAAAGTTATAATATGACGATTAATTTTCAACAAAATCAAACTTCTCAACCGATATTTAATATGAATTGGAGGGAGTGGTTAAGAAGAATCAGTTTATTGAAAATAATAAATTTTACTTGTTTAAATTTAGAATGTAGCACGTTGTAGCTTTAATTGTCAAATAGATATGAAATTATGCCAAAAAAAACGAAATTACTAAAAATAAGGATTGAATTAATATATTTATTTTTTAAAAATTTATTTGTTTGATACCATAAAATATATTTAGGTTTTAAAAATAATTTTAAATCTCATATGAGTATTAAATTACCAAATTTCCACTTTCCGTGTGGAAGTCATATAAAATCTCATAACTAATTGTTCATCATTATTCCAATAGGAAAAAAACACGCCGACATCAATAAGCTTTAAATTGAAGTGTATGTTTGAGTATATATTGATTATGAGTTTACATACAGAAGCTCTAGCAAATTAAATATTTTGGGCTCTTTCATATTTTCGGAGCTACCTGCGTTGTTGCCTCCAAACCTTAACCATCTCCAATTATGTTCGATGTTGTCGTGTAGTTCTGATCCATGGCTAGATTACGTCGGATTCAATCAAGGTCCACCATCCTACTCACACCTTAACTTCAGAGTTTACCACATATGACGTCATTTGGTCGAGCAAGGAATTTGAACCACTGTGTTTCGTCTTATGCTCGAGAACCTGCACCAAGAAATGAGGTTAGAAAGAGGACCAGAGAGTTTTCCGGTGAACCCTCTCTAACGCGCAAATAAGTGCTTCAAAATGTGTAAGACTATATAAATTTAGATCTATGAAAAGTGATACCTCTTTCGCTTTAAGGTGTCCTTACTTATCCGCTTCATTGAGCGATTGCTTATTCACCCTTAATCAACACATTTATACGTTTGGTGAAATTTTTAATAAGCTTCTGACAGTTGAGACTTAAAAAGGTCTATTTCGAAAAAAGTTACAAATTGTAGTTTTTTCTAATCAGTTGATAGTTGATTAAATAAAGTTTTTAATTATTTTCCTTTATAATTTTTTATATGCTATATTAATTTATAGTTTTACATAAGTATTATTTTCAGACATAAGGATATTCTTATTTATTAATATAATATTTTGGTATCTTTTTTTTTTCTTATTTTTTTTATATATTTTCTTAGTAATCTATATTTATTATTATTTTATATCTTTCTTGTTTTTTATGTATATTATTTGTATATCACTCGATAATGCTTATATCGCTAAATCAATCTTCAATCACATATTGCCAAAAAATAATTTACAATCAACTACCATCTACCAGTTATCTCAACTTCTTTAATTATCTCAGTCAAGTAGATCTTAAATAAGAAAAATGAATCATGAAAATTGTTCACAATAATAATAATAACCTGATTTAAATTTGGGCTAATTTTATGATTAACATGCATTTCTAATATTACTTGTCATCACAGTAAAAGAAATAGATTTACTCTTACTCTCGTTATATTATAGATAAGGAAGATTTAAATCATAATGTAATAGTCTCAAAAGAAAATTCAATTCAATTGATTTGATTATTGTTGTGAATATTATGAAGCAATTATGAAGATTTCTTTAAAAATAGTTGCAATGTATATATTGAGGAATTTAATAAGTAATGAGGAAGATTTAAACTCATATTTAATAGTTTCTAAAGTTTAATAATCGCAATATAATTAAATATAAGAATCACTATTTTATACCCAGCCCGACCCAACCCGACGGATTGACCCGAATCCCGGCCAAACTAAAGCACTGCCTGATGGGAGTCGGCTTAATAAACTGTTTCACAGTCAGCCCGCTTTAGACCCAGCTACTTAGGCTGGTCAGGCATCAATTGCTGACCCGCGTCCGAACAGACCATTAATTTGTGACTGAGTTTCTTGTTATCCTCGAACTATTAATTATAGTAACCTTTCCAATCCAAACAACTTGTTTAAATTCGATGTGATACACAAAATAATTACACGAYAAWTTTTTTTATCGGCACTGAAGGTTGTAAAAATAGTACGCAACAACTCTTTTTATCGGTACTAAATATTGTAAAAATTATGCAGGCATTCTTCTTCCTTTTTTTTTTTCTCTTTTTTAAAAAGTTCACTTTTTTCTACATAATTGAAAACTTATTGTCATTTTTTTATATTCACCTATATATCTCTAAGCCTATGTAACCATATTAATAAGATTAACTTTGTTATTTATTCATTTTTTTGATTTTCTTTTCACTTCCTCTTTATAATATTTGGAAACTTGATAAGTCATAAACAGACATTCATATGTTTCATGAACATAAAAATATTATCTTTTAAACATATCCATTCATATATTAAATTTCTTGATTTTTTCAATTCGTCTTTATAATATTTGAAAATTTTAATATATAAATTGATATGTTTAAAGGATAATATATTTATGTTTTTGAAATATATGAATGTTTGTTTATGACTTTTTAAATGTAATTTATATGTATATAAAGTTATTTAATTTACTTATTTTTAAGTTACAGAAAAAAATAGATTTATATTTTTATTATTTTATGCCCGGGTAAGTAATTGTCTCGGTGATCCGACTGTTGACTCAGTAACCTGGTAACCGGTATGCCAGTTCGGGTCAGTGTACGGGGCAAGTTTCAAAACATAGATAGAGCATAATTTAGAAACACACTCTTGGCGGGGGAAATGTTGTATATACTATTTATAAAACATATTTTTTTATATTTTTAAAAATACATAAATATATTCTATAGATCAACTACAAAAACTGTGAAATATGAATTATCCTACTAAGAAAATGATAAACACAATATAATGTAATATCTACCCTAAAATGTAATGTAATTATTATAATCATAGATATTAATTAATTTAATATTTATATCAATATATTTTAGACAATATGTATATAGAGAATTATGGTTTTGGAAACATCCTTACATATCTCAAATCATTATCCAATTATTTGTTAAGTAATTAAATAATATCTATAACCATAAATATTTATTTAGTAATTAAATTAATGATTGAAACTTTCCTTAAAATATGTTAACCAATTTAGGAACACATTTTGGCGAAAAAACTTTTGGGCTACTATTTATAAAACGCTAGCCTTTTTATATATACTAGTGCTTGACCCGTGCGATGCACGGAGCGAATTGAGATGGATGGTGTAAATTCATTTGATGTAAGTGTAATATTACCGATTTATTAATGTAATATAATAACCTAAAATACTCAAGTCACGATTACTGGTCAACACAAGCAAACTTAAAACAAAGGGCGTGAATATACGCACCTCGTTTATTTATTAGTTCACCACACTAAAAATGTTATCACAAAAATATTAATATTATTTTTAAACCCTGCACCCTCAAATACTTCATCGCCTTCGAATCTCCACCACCACTCCAGCCGCCGTCCATCACCGTCGCCACTGCCATGGCCTCCGTCTATTGAAGAACATAAAACAAAATATGTGCACGTAAATACGCCGCCGCCGCCGTGCCATTGAAGAAAGAAAAAGGGGGAAAAATGCCTCGAAAAAAAGTCGTTCGAACCAAACTTCCGAACACAAAATATATGTTCAAAAAATCAATTGAACACAAAATATAACTGCAAAGAATTGATTCGTACACAAAACACATATTCGGAAAATTGATCTGAACGTCCCCTTTAAGGATAAAAAAGGGTTGTTCGAATTTTTTTTCGAACAACGTTGTATTGTTCAATCAAAAAGTTCAAACACATGACATATGCTCGAGAAACCAGAGACGAACACCCTATTTTACATCTGTTTCTTACCCTTTATCGCCCATATCCATCACTTACCTTTCATCACCCATCACTGTTTTTTCTTCTTCTTGTTCGACGGTGGCAGCGATGGTGTGATGGGCGATGATAATGGCAGAGTTGGAGTGGTGGTGAAGGCTTGGAGAAGATGATGTGTTTGGGGGTGTATTATTATTATTATTATTATTATTATTATTATTATTATTATTATTATTATTATTATTATTATTATTATTATTATAACATTTTTGTTGATTGTTTTATTGGGGTGAACTCATAAATAGATGAGGTGAGTATATCCGCGCCCTAAAACAAATTAAAGGTAAATAACTCTACATTTATATATTATGAAACAACTTTTTGTAGACTACATTATTCGTCAAATCGTAGTTTAAATTGTTATCATCACATTAGTTTCAAACTCTCCCATTTAGTTTAGTTGCGAAATAATTATATTAGTCACTTTTATTACAATCATTGAGTCCAGCTCCTTTTTTAGTCTTTGTATTCAAAAACAAAGTGAAGATCTTATAATAAATTTAAACTTTTATAATTATTGGTATCTGTTTGACTTGTTTGTCAACATTAACCTCAAAGTTTATCATAAGATTATGTTATAATTCAATCACATCAATTTGTTTGAATACAACTTAAGTACAACCAAATAATGTAGTTGTACTTTAATCGTACTTTGTTGTACGTTTTATTTTAGATAATTTATATCAACATAATTATAAAATTATAAAATAAACTTTTAACCAATAAAAACATAATATTTGTAGTATAAATGTGAAAAAATATAAAATCAACTAAATAAATACAAAAAACTTTATTTAGATTGTAAATATATATTAATTAAATTAAAATTAAAAAAGTCACAAATACCATATATATTATAGATAATATAAAATAAATCATAAAATATTTTAAAATTGAATTAAAATATTATGAATTCTAAATAATTATTTAATAATAAGAAAAAACAAAAAAAATATTATAAAATAATAAAATAAATCATAAAAGAATATGAAATATGCTAAACATATATAAGAAATATATTTTATATAAAAATATTTATCAAATAATTAAAAAAAAATACGAAAATAGTAATAGTTTAAATAATATAAAATAAACATTATTTCACAATAACTCATAGAATAAAATTAAATTAATTTAAATCCCGAATAATCATTTATTAAATTCCAAAAGTAACAACACACCCTCAAAATGCTATAAATAATAAAATAATCAAAAAATTATCAATTTAGTGTAAATAAATCTAACATATATGTTTTAATTCAAAATTTTTCTTAATAGTTTCTAAAATGAAATAAAATATGAATATAAATATTATAATATAATCTAATAATATAAATATGAAATTATTTGAAATCAGATAAAAATATAATAAAATTATCATTAATTTCTAAATATTTATTTTAAAGACGTTGAAAGAATAAACTGACGATAGTGATAAAGTAAATCAAATAAATATATAAAATTAATTTTAAATAGATTATTATCTATCTAAAGTTGATAATAAAACAATAAAAAAGATCAAGGAGTTATAAAATAGAATAAAATAAATCTTAAATTATTTTAAAATAGAAGGTAATATACATAATTAATATTGTATTATAAAAAATTATCTCCTAAATCTATAAAATCAAAAAATATAAATATTGTAAAAATATATAAAATACTAAATAAATGAAAAAAAAGAAATACCAAATAAATGAGGCATCGTATTAAAATTTTAGTTGAGGGCCTTTGTATTCTATTTTATTATAGTTATTTTTTTTTAAATCAGCCCGATAATTGACTCGGGATAGCCACTGAGTAATTTAACTACCAAGACATCGAGTCAGTTGATGAGCCCGATAAATAAATTAAAATTTATATATATATTTAAGTTATATGAAAGTAATTATATAACTAAGAGTAATAAATCATTTATGTGTGGATTTCTAATGTTAAATACTTAAAACTATAGTAATTAGTAACAAATTATTAATATACAAATGTTCATAAATAATTATTTAGTTAAGAATTTTAAAATAATGTATTGAATTCTTTATATTATGCGATTATATAATCAATTTTTTATTCTACCCACATATAATTTTGATTTCAGATTTTAATCAAATAATTGTATAAATTTATTTACCTTTCACTTATGTTCATAATATAATATTTAAATTTTTTTAGGAAAATGAAAGAAAATAAGAAAAAAAAGTGTCATTGTCAAGTTTGTGACATGTTCATGGTCAAAGTTTGGGTCATCTGAGTTATACTTGAGTCACATATAAAAAATTGAAAGATATGCGTTATTACTTTTGTTCTCGTATCACCTGGTTTGGTCAACAAATAAAATTATGGAAGAAAAGACAAGTTCTTGTTACCGATTAAAAGATTTTTTTTTT